>JAQQSE010000160.1:1200000-1800000 GCA_035772565.1 Antheraea assamensis
ATCCTGTTAATATTTATTTGGATAATGCCTATTTATAATAATCCATACCTATTCCAAATAACCAGTAAAGAATTAAATATTGAAAAATACAAAATTATCATTTATTATAAATGCTTTTAGGCTTTATAATTAACTAGAGCCCGCTCCGGCTTCGCATGGGTATAAAATATATAACCTATGTCATTCCCTGAAAAAATTATTTAAATCGATCCAGTAGTTTTGATTTATTCATTACTGCCAGTGGCCCGCACGCGTTAAATTTGGCGTAACCTCAAAAATAACAGTATTTCTCCACTATTTAATTTATGTTATTATACATATAAACCTTCCTCTTCAATCACTCTATCTATTAAAAAAACCGCATCAAAATCCGTTGCGTAATTTTAAAGATTTAAGCATACATAGGGATATAGGGACAGAGAAAGCGACTTTGTTTTATACTATGTAGTGATGATATTTGGTATAGGTAGTTACATCTTCGATATAGCCGCATGGTCTCCATAGTAAGAATACATTTTACACAAAAAATCATTAATGTGTGTCAAAACACGCTAACTATAATTAGCACTTACATTTTAAGTAGTTCTCTTCAAATTTGGCCCTCATTTGCTTTGTACGACTCTAGGCACTTTTGGTACTCGCTCTGTTTTCTTTGTACCTCCTCCGATAGCTGTGGACAATAGTGTACATTTATAGAAATTAAAAAATGTCTTAGTAATACCATTTGGATGAATAAATCGGTTACCGTTTCAACGGGAATTATTTGAATTTTTAAATTAATTTTTGGAGTATATTTATCATTAGCATAATAAATTAGAAGAACAGAGTAGAAAGTAATGAATCTTTATAGTGCTTTAACGTGAAAAATGCTTTGATTTGTATAGCTGGCAGGGTAAGTGTGATGATTATTAATAAGCTACATATTTGATAAACTGATTTTTGTAGAAATTTCTATAAATACACATGGAATAATATATATATTAAAGATTATAAACACATTTTTTCATTAAGCCCATAAAAAAATTATGCGCATGGTACAAACTATTCGCTTGTTTGTTATTCATCCTAATCTACCTTTTAGGTGATTTCTGTTTATCTAAAAACGATTTGTTCACAAATACTTATTCACTACCTCATTTACGTTTTTTATATTACTATCACGAATTGATTTGATGGCGACAATACAAACTTCTATTCAAGAAATCATATATTTTCTATAAATATTATTCAAAATATCTAACATAGATATCGCCTTTTCGGATATTCAGCTAAATCAGCTAAATATAAATTAATTTATAGTTTTCGGTCAATAACAATAAGTAAGTGGTCCTGATTTAATTTATTCTTTATTATTTTTGTACGAGGTAACCTAATCTTTAGAAGTACCAATAAGTTATTACAGTATCTACGTAGTATATAGTCATTTCAATAGGGAATACAAATCCGATTTAGAAATTTCTTTCGTTAATAGAAAGGAAAGTTCTCCCTGAAATATCATTTTTGTTAAGTCTCATATGGTGTTTAAATCATACGAAGACACGGCCCGTTGTTAATTTAAAGTCAACATAATGCAAATAGTCCACTTTTAAGATAACAGAAATCCACATACTGTTGTTTAAGAACATACATTGCTAACGTAACATTTATTTTAATACTTTTATAGGTTTGCGCTTGACCACAACGTCATCTGATGTTAACTGATGATGTGGTCTAAGATGGTAGTTACGCTAAATCTACAAGGAGACAGGCACCCAAGTGCAGCTACCAAAACACACCAACAGGTGCTTGGCGACAGATTTTCCACTTCATGGTGGTAGCTACCCAGGCGGACTTAGAAAAAATCCTACCACCATGCTATGGATTCATCGCATTGTTTTCCATTACCGAAAGCTCCAAACTTCTTTTGCTAGGAGTCGAACCTACGCCCTCCGACGCTGTGTCCGAACATGCTAACAGCTTCAACTTATATAATCCATTGTAAAAAAACGGGCACTTTAAATTTATTTCTGCACTTTAATGAATATTACAAGAAAGAGGTTTTATTAATTTGGCAATGTTATTTAAGCGTTCTGCCATGATTTCTTACGTTCAAAATTTAAATTACGAAAGAAAAACAATTATTTCTGTAACATTTCTTCACTAATGGCTTGAGTTGCAGAAACTGATTTTTGCTAATTATTAAAACTCTTTATATACTTTCTGCAAATGAAACAATTTAATCTGTTTTTAGATTAAATACACGTTTCGTATATGACTGATAAAGCGATAGGGGGCGACAAAATTAATGCCCTACATGAAGAAATTTGGCCGCAAACTTATGTGTTTCAGTGGCTAAGTGTGAGTCGTTCAACTGTCCAGAGAGCTTGGTAACGGTATCAAGAGACCGGTTCGGTAAAAGGAATACCAGGTTCGGGAAAAAAACGATGCACAGAACGAAGAGATATCCGCTTTTTGGTGGATAATTACCTGAAATCGACCCTAGAACGTAAATTTCCTTACTGGACCTTTTTTTTTGCAAAAACGGTATCATGAAAATATAGTTTCTTTGAGAATAAATCACATATCTACTGAACATATTGGCATAAGACTATGACCATTCGATGTGGAATTTTTCGTAGTAGGTTCTAGACTACTTGTCTTTCTTTTAACACCCAACGAGGTGGGCCGAAATCAGCTTGTCAAAAATAATCATATTATATTAAATATGTTTATTTGTTCTATCTAATATTATTTTGCCGACAGTCGTAAAAAAAAAATATCTTACGGTTTTAACGCGGTCATTAAAAAATGTCGGAATTATTTAGGTACATACGTTACTATATGTACTATGTGATATAACAACCTGATTTTATAGACATCGGTAAATAGAAGAACACGTAATTTATAAACAAGGTTGATGAATCATTTACAAAGAAAAGAACAAAGACTTTCGAATATTTTTAATGCATGACTATTGACTAGATTTTACCCACGTACATAAGTTAAAACACACGCTAATATTCTACGTATATATAAAGAGGTACCGTTTGTGAATCTTTAAATATGTATAAGTTGTAGGAGAACAGGAAATGATCCGATTATTATTAAAAACTTAAAATCCATTTGACGACTATACTTATAATCATTGTCATTAAGTCTTATATTGCAACCAGCTTTTGCTCGCCCTTGGGAATAGTTTTTTTTTTTTTGTTGAAAGGTAAATTATGTCGTTTTCGTTACCCGTGACAATATCTATGCAACATTTCATGATGAGTGGTTGAGTAGTTAAGCCGTGAAAGCGTAACAAACACACTACACTGCAAGAAGATACATAATGCCCGTAATACTTTTAAAATTCTTGTTTCTTACAATTTGCATAACTTTAGATTAAATGAAGATATCGTATCTTTTTATTAAATATGGACAAAACATAACAAGTGAATCTAAAGAAATTTGATAAAAAACGATCCAGTAGTTTATGGGTTATGTGGGCACAACGGCAGACCTGTCTTACTTTATAAACATAAGTATAACGTGGAACTGGTGTACATTAAATAAAACTCGTTTAAAATAATGGATAAGTTTAAAATCAGATTCAATATTATAAAGGTTACATTTTGTACAACTTACTTACCATTATCAGTTAAGGGCATTACATGTTTCGTATGCTCCTTATGCCCGGTTTCTGAAGCCGTCAGTTAAACTATCAAAAGCTATTGATTCAATAACGTTATCTATAAGACAAGCGGCGTTTAACTGTCAATGTTTCTGTATACAGAATGAGACGTAGACTGACATTTCTCGTGTCATTTTGTATTCAGAAACCCAATTTGACAAGTTATCGAACCGATAGCGCTATTAAACAGATAAACTACAGTTAAAAATGCTTCAGAAACCGGGCATTAGAGAGGTAAAAATGACCTTGCAATGTTATTCTTTACCTAACCTATACGATGAGATCTTTCGACCTTACATTGAATGACATATCTATTCAGAAATATGATTGTTTCCTTAACAACATAATTAGCCGATAAAACATAAGCTAGTAATTCGATTAGTGTTCTCAATACAAACAAAGTGTATAACATGAAAGTCTCTCACAATTATCTCTCAACATCTGTCAATGAATTTAATCACACAGCATAATTAATATCCCACTTATAAGTGTAACATCACATTTTCTCATACTTTCGTTTAGCATCGGAGATATCTTAATGTGCATATAACAGATGCTACCATTAATCCTTACAAATAATTCCATAACTTAAATTATACAGGAATGAAAATATATTAGAAATGAATTATTTGATAAGTAATTAATTTATTCTATGCAAAAAAAATCGTAACACTTAAAAAATGTAAACATTCACATTGGGCACGCGCGGTACTGGATAATATTTCCTTAATTTATTATATTCACTTGAAAACCTATGTTAGTAAGTAGTTAAGTAGCCTAATGGAAGCCATACGTTAGGGTCTGTATGATGGTTTTAGCCGTGCATGCATAACCGACAGGCAAACCCTAGCCTATTTGTGATAAAACTGTACAGTTATCGGCGCATGTACATACGGTTATTTATACATGTCGGTTATGCACGCACGGTTAAAACCATCATGCAAACCCTAACGTGTATGGTCTGCATAAGGTACTTCTTATAACATCAACTATATACCAGTAAAAGTCTTGTCAAAATCTGTCCAAACGTTTCGAAAATTAGCCGGAACAAAAATGTGGACAAAAATGCTAAAAATCAATTTTCATTTTAACTACTTTATATGCTTTCATATGTATTTAGTAAAAAAATGTTATTCTGACATTAAAAACAGACACTTCAATTTAATTTATATATATATATATATATCAAAACAAAATAGTGTTTAAATTATACAAATTTGTACATTTTTTGATTTGTATATTTGTTGTGGTTGTATATTTATACCTTTTTATAATTCAAACAGATATCAATAGTCGAAAAAAATCAAATGTACTCGTACTTGGGGTAATAAATTTATGTTAAATAAATGTTACGTGTAGACGATAACAAAAATAAAGCATTTAGCGACTTAACACTAATAATATTATATATTAAGGTGTTGACAGATGCACTTATAATAACAAAAACGTATGTACAGATCACATACTCAACCTTCAAGAGGCAACCGGAAATATTTGGCATTATTGCGCCCGCTTCATCCTATAACCAACGATTGGTTATAACGGAAAAAAATACGATTACTCATTGTATAATAAGACTTCGATGATGGAACAAAAAAAAAACAATGATACAGTTTCGCATCAATGTTTTTATATGTCCTCATAAGTTTTGTAAGCCACATTAGACGATACAGTATATATTCGTATGATATAATTTTTTGAATTGTGAAATATATATTAAATTGTAAATAATACCGCCACGTATATAAAATTATGCTACTATACCATTATAACATTATGTGTATTGTATGTATAGTATGATGGAAGATACTTTTAAGCCGCGTGGCTAAGTACCATCCTCAGGTTCAAAATCTGTACCTATTTATGTGTAACGAGGCAGCTGTACTTGTGAGCCGGTCCCTCTAGTTCAGTGATTCCCAAAGTGGTCTATATCGACCCCTAGGGGTCTATGACGACCTGCAAGGGATCTACGTCAGCGAAAAAAAATTTGGGGGTCCATGAAATGAAAATGGGGGCCCACGATAGTGGATCTCAACACATACACTGATAGTACCTATTTACTTACATCATACTATCTTATAATATCAAAACATATGAAGTAAAAAATGTATTATATATGTTTATAAAATTTTGTAAGTTGTAGGATGTTGGTATTCGCTTTGTGGTCGCAATACATTTTGAACTTGTAAAAACCTGAGAGTCGCAGTCTCAGAGCTTCGCTACCTTGCACTGGCTTGTTCAATTCGTCACTCTATAAATACGAATATGGGACAAATACGTTTATTCGTTTCCTGAATCTTGAAAAGGAAAGTGCTAAGAAAATTTAAAAAAAATATAAACAGATAGTATTTAAGTTTTAACACTAACTTCACTACAGTTAGAAATTTACAGGAAATCAATATGAGGTAAGTAGGGGGTCTACCCAACACGGAAAAACATGGCAAGGGATCTACGACACAAAAAAGTTTGGGGATCTCTGCTCTAGGTTTAGCGTGTTTAACATCTCGTACCACATCGTCATTTAAGATCAGGTGATATTGTAGGTCAAACGCTACAACCTATAAAATAAAATAAACAAATATATACAAGCTTAATTTCTTAAAAAAAAAAAAAGACTTTAAATGTTAGAGATATTACAATTAAAAATATTACTTAACACAAAAATATTTATAAAACCGATAAATATATAAAACTGGATTAGATTTTAGAACTAAAAAAGGTAAAAAAAAACCAGTTTAAAAAATTCACAGAATCGTAAAACACGTTTAATAAATTATTATCAATAAAGACCGCCTAAGTTTTAATATCCTCGTATCATAAAATTAATTAAGCATTTCTTTATTTAATAATTTTAATACACCGTAAAGGTTATGAACTATTATTAGTTTTCACGAGTTCCTTAAATCCATCTTTATTTATTATTTCATGCATGCGTTTTTGCATGTACTTTTTATTTCGTTTAAAACGTGTGATATATATTTTTAATATTACAATGATTACATCTGCTTTTCAGTCTTATATGTGTGGGAAAATTCTAAATATCTTGAAGAGATTATGAAGTTAAGAAACAAATAACTGCGAAATGTATAGATAAAAACAAACAAACAAAAATAATGAATACTGCATTATCATCCAAATCTGATCTTAAAGCTTCGATTTTAAACATAAATCGGTTACGAAATTCGTACCAAATAGGCAAAAAGGTGATCAAGTGAGCGAGTTACAAAAACACGTAATTAAATCACTACATACTTTACAGAATGCAAAGGTATTAAAGTATCATATTATAAACCCGAATATAATCGAAATAATACATATTAATACATAAATTAAAAACAAAATTAAGAACAAGGTTGGATATAATAATAAAGCAGGTATATACTTTTACTTAAACAAAAGCTTTCTGTACTATATCCAGGAATATTAAAAGTCTAAATTATACTTACACATCAGTTATTTCTAAATCGCATTTAAATATTATTTTGTAATTTACATCATTAATTTAAAATTACAATTCTAAAATATTTTAAAAAGAAAAAGTAAAAAAAACGCTGATTTCTTAAAAAATCAACAGTGAATCATCACCGAAAACAATTATTACATATAGTATATCTATATTGAATATAATAATAATATCTAAATATTGTATACATTAAAAACTTCTAATTATTAATAATTATAATTAGTAATTATGGAGTAATTCCAACTCCAGTATCAGAATAACAAAACAGATTAAGAAATATCTATAATAATTATGTATATACAAACAAAAAAATGGCTATTATTATTTTAAGTCGATAAAGTTACCAAACATTATCTTCGTGTAACGCTTACGGTTTGTGAACTTACTTGATACTTGTCGTTATATTTTGATTAATTTAAGCAATACCTTTATAAATTTAGCCATTATATTATCCTGATGTAAAAGCTATATTACAGTAAAGTTTCACCAACATCTGTTAGTTAATTTGGCGTGAAATACTAATAAACATCCATCCATTTTCAAAAATATTCTTATTTGCAATATGAATAGGATAAGCAATATTTGACAATTAAAAATTTTATATGACTATTATAAATTATTGAAGACGAAACCGATGATGTGTAAATAATTCACAATTATTTTTGAAGTGAAAACTTCCATAACCGCGGTGAACGATTTTTGTAGAAGAAGAACTTATGGTTTCACGTCACCGATGTGCCGTATTGCGCTTGCGTCAGACTAGCGACGTGTATTATAGCGGCCTGTGTACATGTAATATTGATATTTTGTATGAAGCATAGGTGTATATAGATGCATATACAATAGATGTGAAAACCACATTAATGTTAATAATAGAAATTTAAATAATTCGGACTATAATTAATTTAAAGATTCAAAAAAGAACACAGTTTTTTCACTGTTTTCAGTTTTCATTTCGGTCGGCAGTCCTTATGACTGCCTCGACTTTTTTATTTAATGATTTACAATAACAAACGAAATTGGAGTATCAATAATTAACCGTGAACGCAAAACACACCAAGTCTCATTAAACGAAATCGTGACACAATTCGATTCAGTTACGGTGATTTTGAACAAAAAACAGCAAAACTGCGATGAGTATGTCTTATGATAACATTCTAAGAATGTATTAATTAACAATAACAACCAAAGATCCCACGGTGCATGTTGAAGCAAAGAAAACCTTGATCGGTTAGCGTTTTGAATCGCAAAATACAACGTAGCAGACCATAAAATTGAAATTATTGTAAACTTCAAAACAGTCGAAAGCCCTTCGATCGCACGCTGTGAAGTGATTACCAGGACCACTTCACAATAATATGAACTCATTAAAGAGACGAATGCTTAAAATGACGCGAACAATTTGTAACGCAATTATCGTAAATTCCTTTACGTGTGCTGTCTCGGTTTGTAAAGTACTAGAACGCATATTAATGCCAGTTTCTAAAGTGTAACGAGAACTAAAATAGAATTATTCTTAAAATCGCTTACTTATATGTCTGTTCGGGTGAAATTTTGTAATTGTTTTTAATAAACTTCCGCAATAAATTAGAGACTTGAGATTTAAACAAAGTCTAGATTTAGATAACAATTCAAAAAAAATATTAAAAAGACTATGAAGAAGTTTCTATTACAGTTATGTCACATGAAAAAAATAATTACATACAGTATCTTTAGTTAGCTTTGAAAACATAATATATTACAATTGTTTAACTACTATAAATTAGTAATCGTGAAACCATAAGTTTTTCTTCTACAAAAATCGTTCACCGCGGCTATGGAAGTTTTCACTTCAAAAATAATTGTGAATTATTTAATAAATGTATATGTTTTAGTATCTTTAGTTAGCTTTGAAAACATAATATATTACAATTGTTTTAACTATAAATTAAAGCTACATTATCAGAATAATTATTTAATTTAGCTTAAGGCAATTTATATGACTATAGTGTTTGGTGAATGACAATGAGCAAAGTAACTCATCGGCAATTCCAAGAACGTAGAAGCGCAGTCAAACCGTTACATGTACATAATATAACTACAAGCATTCTCCCTGAGCATGATTGTCATATTAATGTTGATTCGGTAAATTAAAATCTTAATATACCTAACAATACCAAGGAGGAAGCGATCAATAGTTGCATTACGATATTAATGTCAAAAATACTTTCTCGTATTTAATAATAACGGGAACAATGAAATAGAAAACAGTTAACCTTGTCCACACTATACTGAAGATACCGTTCGTTTGTTCAGTTCGATTAACATGACAATGGTTTTTATTTTACTTTCGCATTATAGTGGCAAAAAGTTTGAAAGTAATTTTAACTACTCACAATTCGGAAATTGCAAAGAGATGTATTAGTTCAATGGAATTGTTTGTCTTGTAGATATCACAAGTAGCTTTAGTTATATTGTTATGTTATCTTATAAAGCTCGGAAAATTGTTATATTTTTGAATTTTTTTCTTCGAAATAGATTTTTCCGATGTCTCAAAGAAATTTACAATATCTATGCAAGATCATTAGCAAGATGATTTTCTAATAATAACTTAAACATAATCGTAATAAATAAAACGCTCAATGTACATATTTCATCAGGAGAGTTATAATATTAGAGTGTCTCTTGAAACTGATGTAGACCTATTGATATTATTTTCTTCAGGCAAAAATGATAATTTTGGCGGCCTTACCCGAATGGCTGACATTATTTAATATTTCTATATCGCTACATATTATAAAACAAAATCTTCTGCCGTGTTTGGATGTCTCTCTGTCTGGATGTTCGCGATAAACTCAAAAACAACTGAACGGATTGTAATGCGGACCAATAGATAGAGTAATTCACGTGGAAGGTTTAGGTATATAATTTGTCAAGGGTTTTTGTAAATTGGTTGAAATATTATGATAACTGTTTAAAGAATCGGAAACAGTCAAGCCGCCTGGGAGCTTTCGTCGAAAACGCTACCTAATAATCCCTTTGAGATATAACAAAATAATGAATACTGAGATATTCATCTTTTATAAATCTACAAAAATGTCTGCGATGGCATACACCTATCTGTTTAGTATAGCTTACTATATCCATAAATCTTCTAAAGAATGGTCACATATAATGAGGTAATTGGAAGGTTATTTAGACGGATACAGTATTAATCTGTATGAAGTAAAATACTTTAGTTACCTTAAGCATTTCATGCACATAAGTATATATATTTTATTATCAGGGCAGCACAACGTCCGCCGGGCCTGCTAGTAGAGTTATGTGATATAATTATTTATATCACGTGAAATACCGTTACATAACATAGTACAAAAACACTTACATATTTTTCCCACATATAGTGGTACTACAAACTAATCCCAAGGAGGGTTGATAGCAGGCGCGCGCGGCCGTACGTAGAAGTTAAGCCAAGTCATACATCACAATATGACAAACATGTTGTGACGACCCTACTTAGTTGGGATGAGGGTAAGAAGATGATGATGTACATACTTCACAAATATTTTTAAATCTCATTGTCTTTAACAGCAGTTTCATTTTACTTTATCTGTTCTCCATGTACTAGCACAGTAATCATAGCAACACATGTAAATACCGTCAAATATGGAGTATGAGTATATTACTCTTCAAGACATAAAAAAAAATACAGTAGGCACCACCAACTTATATATTACCTCTTTTCTATGAATGGGTAACAAAAAAAGACAACTAGTTTTTTAATCCCTCATAAATGCTAATGATATGATAATAAGCTATGACGATGTATAAAAAAATAATCTTTAACATTATTTACGCATTATTGTGGATAGTCGGAGTTCTGTAAAATCGAAATTGTCATAAAATTAGCCTCAGGATGGTAGTGAATGCCTGCGACATTTTTTTTAACCTACTCGTGAAAAAGTATTGCTTGGGTATGAAATATTTCAAAACCTATAATCTTAAGAATCATTCAGTTTAAAAAATATATCAGCAATTATTATGAAGCACCCTCCCTTTGTAAAGTTGACAACTTTACAATGACTTCTTATAGCACTGAGAAGCGTATAAAAGATTTTTGTAATTGATAGCCTTATGATCGATTTCAGATAAATACTACGGATTTTAGATTCTAAGAACATTACTATTAAGAGCTTTAAAAACGGACTTTTGGGGGACGCGATAATATGAAGTATTAATATTGACTTTTCAAATTAGATCACTTTGAAAATTACTATCATAATTTATAAAAAGCTGTATTTGGTGTTTAAGATTATAACAGACATAAAATAGAGAAAGCTATAATAGATATTTATTGAGCTTGTAAAGCATATGAAAACATGCTAAGACATTGATAACTAAACTAGTATACGTAAACAAAAACGGAAAGTATGACTTCCAATGTCACACAAGAACAACATTAGTGCGGAAGGAGACAAACTAACGGTTTCCGAGAACGGTGTTTACAATGTTAAAGCCTTATTTTACGTGGAATGTAACTTAGATAAGAATTAGTTGTTCCACGTCCTCGTTTGGGAGATAGATATTGTTAACTTTAAATTTATACAAGATGTTCCCGCCCGCTTCATTCATCATTAAAAAAAAAATGCAAAAGATCAATCGAACCCAAAAAGTAAGTAGACTGGAATCATCTACGAAATATTTCGTATCGGAATGTCACAGTTCCAGTTCCATATTGAACGTATCGGGTTCAATAGTTTTGGCGTGATTGAGCCTCACAAGAACTATACGTAAACAATATACAATAGGACATACAAATAAAAAATTGCATATACCTATATATCTTAACCAAAATGGAATTTTCTCATAAGATGTACTATAGAAAATCAATTAATAATGTTTATTTTACGAATATGGAATCTCAATTATTGTAACTAGTTCTAGCAAATTTCGAATCATATTTGTAATAATGTTGATAATGTTGGAGATTTATGTGACTTTATCGTATACTTTTACCTTTCAACGTTCACCGTTGTAGTAACAGTCAGTACGGGAAAGTGGAAGGAAAAAAAGATACTGCGTACTTTACTATCATTTTACTATGTTAAGAAATATAAAATTGATAAGCAGTTCACTAGGATTTAGGTAGTTGCTGTTTTTAATGTCCATCTATAACCATCCTTAAACAGGGCTGCCATGCAAGAGAGATTACTCACTCATATGCCATTACCACTAACAGGAGACGAGATGGCCTATGACAGAAATACAGTCATTTTTTCTTACTGATGCAATCGTACCAAGTATATACAAACACAAATGTAACTAGATTCGAACAAATTGATATATAATGTTGAAATATATATATAATATTAATTATCAATTCAAATCACTACCAACATCCACGTAGTCTTAACAACCACATATCACCACATCACAGATTAAATTGTAAATCATACCTATAATAATAAAAATATATTAGAACTTGTTTTACCCAAAAAAAATCGTACGAATATACGCGTGTTTGACGGACTGTACAATTTTAGAAACTAATATGAATATATCATAGTACATACAGACATTATGTCTATATATTTGAGTAACGTACTATTAAGGTATATTTGAAATCAATATTTATATTTGAATACAGCAAATAACCATATGTCTGCTAATTAGTAAATAATGGTTATATTTTTTCCTTTTGATTTGACTAATTCCAAGTAAAGTTAAGTAGGAACGTGATGAGGTTTTGAATTATTAGTTTATATACTTTTGGATATTTGATGTCATTAGTGATCGTCCCTTTGTTGTAATTGGACTAAAATATCGGGGTAATGTGTTTCCTTCCCTAGTTCTTATACCACGATGGTGGCAAACAAGCTAGCTTGCCGCCTGATAATAAGCGGTCACCACAGCCTATGAACGGTTGCAACACCACAGGTATGACATGCGCGTTGCCGACTCTTTAATATCACTTCTTAAATATTATTACTTTTTCACTTGTTAATATGTAGATATTATCTGTGTATATTTTTGATTTTTTAAATGGTTAAATTTGTGTTGAATATTGTATAAACTTAGGGAGCGTAAAGTATGACAAATAGAGTCTCATAAATAAAGGCTTCGATTTGTCGATGACATGAAAATAAAAGTTTTTTTTTAATAACAAGACTAAAGTTCGTCTATAAATAATAAACAAAAAAGAAATATAGAAAATGGTTGAGAGGCCGACGAGGAATATGTACTTAAGTTTGATGTTTCTATGTCAATAGCTAGAAATAATAATATAAATTATACATATGTAGATTATAATAAATTCTGTACAAAAAAGGTGACTAGAGTATGTGTTATAATTTAGGTGCGATTGCTGAAGAAGTATTACATAGCAATATTAAGCACACTGGAACGGAGGTAATCCTAACGAGTAACAATAATCTGTGAATGACTGCGAAAAGGTCTGTTTCTGGTTTGCTATAAATGGCTGTGTGTTAAAGTGACATAAGCAAAGTTAATAAAGATAGTATAATAAGATGTAAAACCGTTACATCTGAGATCATATTTGATATTTCATGAACTCCAATAAAGATTTGTAGAACTAACATTTTCATATTACTAGTAGTCGTCTAATGGTCGCAATTCGACCAATATACATGCATTTTTCAAGTGGCAATAATTATAACACTTAACCTCGTTAATATTTGCTAAAAAGAAAATCGTTTGAGAAACACAGTATGAAGATGTACTTAAGTGTTTTGTCTGTGTCTATTTATATGTAGATACATTTTATATAAGTCATGTGTCATTCAAATATAATATATTTACCTTTCCTTTTAAAATGAACCTGATGGTAATGTTTAATCAGTTATTAGTACGACAACGATAATAACATTAACTTAGCTTTTATGCTCTTTAAAGTTGGAACTAAATTCGCAATAACGTTCGTGTATAAGGAGAATGAGTAGTATAAGATTAGTTCGAATTTCATGAATATAATATCAATGCCAATATTGTAAATAAATATTCTATTAGGGTTATATACAAAAAAATACAGTTTGTGTGTATCTTTTTTTTAATAGCTAGACAATTTACCTACATATATTAATTGATTATAAATTTTAAGATGTTGCAAACACTGCTAACACAAAAGAAACTTATGAAATTAACATTTTGGTAATATTTGTGTTGTTCTACAACTGAATATCAATTATTGTACAACTTGGTATCCTCTGATTCACCAATGAACACTAATAAATACTCGTTTACAAAAAATATTGTAGCAGTTTGTCTCCCTTGACTCAAAATGATAATTTATCTGTATAAAACTATGTGTTATTTATTCTATTATTCCCACTTCAAATTACCGTACATCGAATCTAAGAAATATAGACTTTAAGAATAATAAATTCACTATATTTTATATTATTGAAGCATAATATTAAGATTTTAAGTCGGAGTAAAGATAATGCGTTAGATGCAAAGGCTATATGAGAAATATATTTTTCTTTTAAAGTTACAATGGTCCATGATGATGCATTTACAAATAACAGATGCATTTAACGTCATTAGAAGTGGAATGTGCTATTTCAATTTTACCAATACCATAAAATTTATACCCGAATAACTGTGGCAACGGCTTCGGATACCTTTATTATTATTTGTTGTAATTAGTATTTTTTATAATATAGAAAGTTGAATTATAAAAAAATGGATATTGTGTTAATATTCTACATGTTAAAATATTTACACATTGTAATTTTCATGGGAATCGGTTGAACGGTATAGAAGTAGATGCGCAATAAAATAAAAGCCTTCAAAAATGACAAAACGTTCATATAAACTATAATATATCCTATCTCATTGTCATGCACGTTAAATCATATAAATGTATATGTTTTTCTCTTACTAATGTTGGTTTTTCGTTTCATTGACTTTCAAATCACAACGGGTCTACAGAAGTTTCTACTTCAAAAGCACTTAGGTGTGCCAACTTATAACCTTATAGAAAATGTACACATATACTTATAAATATTTTGTGACATATAAGATCACATATTAGATAAGAAGAATGTAACAGCTGCATGGTATTATGCAAATAAAATTCTATCATAAACCTAAAACACCTAGTGCATAAAACAAAAATACGATACATATTATTTTAAATTCCAATAACGGTATCAAATCATAATATTAGTCTATACCGTATTTCGTTTCGTTATAAAAAAGAGAAAGAACAAAGAGCGTAAAAATCAAAAGGCTAAAGTAAATTACTTAGTTGACAGCCGGCTACTTGAAAGAGATACATTAGACACTTTTTATTTATTACACTTCCGAGAAAGACTGGTAAGCGAAAGACACGTTCCGTGAGAAAATTACCAATACTGTGTTTGGTCAGCGTACGGTGTGTGCACAGAGGTAACTGACAAGTAATAACATTCGTAATCGACTTTCTATTAACTCAAATATTGTTAGCAACAATTGAAACAGTGACGAATTTTTTTTTTATCTGAAAAAATACTGCGTTTACTTTTCCAAGTTACCGCTTTAAAGAAATATAAATATGTACAATGCAAGTATGTATTTGTTAATGTATATTCTCTAGTTGCAAACCACGCGTTGTGCTAGGTATCAAAAAATTGCGAAAGGTCAATTTAATCCCAGGGAAAAGCACTCTAAAATCACCTATGAAAATTCTGCATCGTGTCGTTACAGTCTTGTGCCACTACGTTCATTAGTCTTTACGTCATTGACCGAAAAGAAACGTATAAAAAAGTATTTCTATTATGTATATATAAACAATTATTTAACCTATCAACTTGATAAATAACTCTGCCTATGATTCTAATGGCCTTCACAATATGACCGGATTTGTCCTCTCTCAACTACTGTTGCCGCATGACTCTGGAGCCTTTAACGAAAAGTAAAACTAGGTATAAAAAATACTAACATATATCACAAATTGATGAAAGTATAAATGGTTAAATAAATTAATTAATCTTAGCAAAGCATTATGCTTAGAAGCATAGTAAAGATAAATGTCATGTTAACCCAATGAATGCATAGAAATACCATTTACGCATATTGCTCTTTTAATCCCATAATTTTTAAGGAATTTTGTAATTAATAGAAAACCAGTGTATACTACATATTTTTGCAGAGTATTGATAATACAAAGTGCTTGACAGACATAATAAAACCATAGACTAACCTAGAACACAAACATGCTTTTTAATTTACTACTCAACAACAATAAGCATTGATATATCATATTTTGATTATAAATTTAAAACTTGAGAGAGTTTTTAGCGAGATCTTGATCTGTCATGTAGTGGATTTTATATTTTATTCATAATCTTGTGTTATGTGACTGTATATTTTGTAATATTCGTGGTGTTTTACGTAATATAGTTCAGTTATTGTACATAAGTGAAGTGGGTGGGAAATAATACTGCAGAGTATGAATTCTGAGATCCCACATAAACTCCATGGAAGTTCTGACAAGGGAGCCACCATATTGTTAGAACATTGAAATTATCACAAGACACTTACTCTAGGAAAAGCCCGACAAGATTTTCATAAGGAAAAAATTGCATAAAACAGAAGAAACCAATTTAGTACGTAAAAAGGATAGTAATAAAATTATTATTACATATTTATTTTGAAGTCGGCGCCAATTTGAATTTTCTGCCAGTGAAAATCTGAAATACTCTTTAAATGACTTTTGTCTTTTATATAAGTTAATAGGGCTCGGCGCTGACTTTAAAAAAATATATAATAGGTATTATTCGATTTTTGTAATTGTATCATGAGTATTTTTTTTAACGAAAACAAAGTATTATGTACAATGAAGTGAAAAAAATATTATTATACACTTTTGAGTAGCGTTTTTGAAGGTCGTTCGTTGTTCTAAGAAAACATTTTATCTATCTATCGATGTACAAAATAAAATATGCATCTATCTTGCACTAAATTTCCGCAAGAAATTTTCGAAATGATAGTAAAAACTGTCAAAATCCGTTGCTTAGCTTAGAAGAAATAATGAAACACACAGCCAGATATGAAAATCTACTTTGTTTTATAATATTATTGATAGATTATAGATATAGAAGAGTAATCAAAATAATATTAAAACATACTATTTAATTCTGCAATCTATAACAAATATTTGAATAATGACT
Source organism: Antheraea assamensis (assembly GCA_035772565.1). Classification (NCBI taxonomy): domain Eukaryota; kingdom Metazoa; phylum Arthropoda; class Insecta; order Lepidoptera; family Saturniidae; genus Antheraea; species Antheraea assamensis. The sequence goes on from JAQQSE010000160.1 coordinate 1,217,270, forward strand.
ATTAAATTATTACAAGTTTTTATAAAAGCTTAACAACAAGGAACCCTAAATATGCTTATCTACAAATGATATAATGTTCCGCATACTCAAGTGTTGACTCTTCTAATAATGTACATATTTATCTTTATATAGAATGGAACTCTAATACATCATACCTACAGCCAATGTTGTGTCGTTTGACATTCATCCTCTAAGGCTTTTTCGAAATTATCTATTACTTAAATCTATTTTTGATTAAAACATCTTATGGGGTGACTTTGAAATTCTGATCTGCAACTTCTTTGTGCGACGAAAAGTGGTGTGGATAAACACTGTAGCGCAGATGTTGAAAACATTGGTTCTCGTCCGATCGCCGAAGTTAAGCAATGTCGTGCGCGGCCAGTACTTGAATGGATGACCGCTTGCGATCACCGCGTGACGTTTCCTTTTTGTTGTATTTTTTATAAAGAAGTTTTCACTTCTTTCGCAAGGCCGTAAACACACACACACAGTTTTTATTTGTATTTGACATGCATAGACTAAAGACTGTTTAATTTAAAAAAACATATGAAAGCTGGATTGGTCAATAGTGGAAGGTATGAACCAGGTTGCCTACCGCTATGCTAGTTTTAGAGTTATCGTTCTGCAATATCAGATCACATGGTAAAATAAAAAAACTAACTAATAGAATTAGAGGTAAGGTGCTCTTAAAATGATCTCTTCCATATAAATTATATGTACTTTTTTTAAATCATACACGTACCTATTATTATTCAATTATTCACATATCAAAATGCCTCAATACGCCTTTAAAATTGTATCAATCACTAACGCACTTTTAGATTCCTGTTTTGCAACCAGTGGTAGGTTCACATGCTAGTTTTAAGTGTTAAGAACCAATCACGGTATAAGCATTTCTTCTGTACAGTGTACGTGTCTCTATATCTGGATATGTTTGTTTGTAATCGTAGTAAAATGGGTGGGGTGAACAAATACCGACATAATTTTATAGAATTGTCGAAAGATTAGTCTCCTATTATCCTTATATTTTGAAAAGCAAAGTTTGATAAAATATAATATGGTATCACAACTCATTATTATAACATTTAATACAAGGAATGAATTACTTTAATATTCAAGAATGCTGATCATAATAAGTTAAAGAACAAGTCTTACAAGTAATATTTAATTAAAATCTTACTATGAGTCACAAAGCTGTTACCAAGGTGGTAATTTCGAATGCAGCCAACATTTTTTGCTTGACTACATGCATCGAGTGACGGGATACTCCCTGGAATGGCCCCGGGGCGGGTGACGTGACCGGTAAACTAATTCCACTCGCGATCGATAGATACGTTGTATGGGAAGCAGTTTTTATTAATTGTGTGGAAGTATTTTCATTCGCTTTATGGGTATGATAAGATTATGAGCTACAATATGACTGATATTCTAACGTAAGTTAGGGTTGCCAATTATCTTGTTTTACCACGAATTGGTTTGTTTTCGGGTGGCCTAGATAGCAATGTCCTCCAATTTTAAGAATCTCCACCAGGTCCTGTAATTTAAAATAAACCCCATCACTAGTATCTTCAAACTTACGCATTCACCCTATTTTCATTGCCAGTAAGTGTGATTTATCTCTTATACAGCGTCCTGTTTTGAAACTGAACTTTCCTGATATCTCTATCCGCAATCTTGTTTATCTAAATTTTAAGATGACAACCCTGACGTAACTAGTTGTCAAAGGTATAACAAGATAATCGCTTTGCCCGTAGAGAATATACCATATATTATTGTACATTAGTTTATTATAATGTTTTCAACAAATATAAAAAATGCATAATTAATCTAGAAGTTTGACAAGATCTTTACTATTAAATCTCTTATAATTTAGCTACATCAGAGAACAAAGGGCTATCTGCTCCACCCTTAAAAATTACTTTTGAGTAAAACTATTTTTGGTAATATTTGCGTTTAGTAAAGACTAATAAGCGAGGTAACTATTTTCGTCAAAGAATTCATATTTTTATTAATCTCATTAAAACGCCCAAAACACCGTTTGAAATGAAACATTAAATGTAAAAGTTATTTATAGTAATATCTGCATGAGCTGAAATGGATGATGACCATGGATGATTTTTCGACTAAAGTCAATATTTTGTCTCCTATATATTTATGTATAATATATACTTCGTTGATATAAAATAGCTCTGTACGTATGTAGACATATGAATAAACAGGAAAACAGACAATCACCACTGCAAGGTGTGGCCAATGGTCAACGGCTTTCTCTAGCCAGCCAGTCGCCGAGCTGGGTCCACTACGTCACAGAGTATAAACTAATTGTGTAACTTGTTGTACCTTGTATATCATTTACCGTTAAATATTGATTAACGATTGAAATATACCTAAATAATTGATATTTGGCGTGTAAAATATTTACGAATTCTGTTTTTTTTTTCTATAAATTAATTAGGACGAGACGACTATTTCAAAACTAACAAATTTATCTTTGTAATTCGAATATACACTACATGTAAAACGTCCTAAAATGTAGATCGTTAGAAATTAAAAGAGATACTGTATATTAAATTACTTTGTTATACATATTTTAAACTGTCGAACGATTTTTTATTTTATATTTATAAAATAATATTATAATGCCTATAGTTACACTGCCTTATCAATAAAGTGCCGAGTGTGTACCCGAGGTATTAATATACTTGCCATGATTTTTTACACAAACATTACTTGACTTTTTTAATTCCAATTGATTCATTTACGATTCATGGCGTTCCTTTAGTTCGGCATGTGGACGTAACTAAATGCGCTATGTTCAGTGAATGTAAGTGCACAAATATGAATACACAATTATGCCATATCGAACCGCAGCAAATACTGGTTATTCACTAATTAATATTTCAAACAATTTAAAACAAAACATGAATTATTATCGCGTCAATACTCAATAAATACTTGCTATTAGATCTATTGATAATTAGCAACAGAGTTTCTACATATTCCTTCGAGGTATGACGTCACATAGAATAAAACTAAAATAAATGGGCCGTATGTATTACATCTAAAAAAATCCTTAGCCATCCTAAACACACACTATTATATTTATTCTTTTATCTTTAAGGTAACAGAATACAATAAATTTATTGAGGACATTGACTTCACGTGGCATTCCGGCACGTACACTGAATCTACAATAAACACATTTGTTAGGTAAAAAGGTGCTTTGTTTATCATTATAGGTGGTCCTGTCACTAATAATAACTCAGTCAAGAAAATTATGAAAGCCGAGATAAAATATAACGAGAATTGATGGTAATATAACAGTGTAAATACCATTATCAGTATTCACATCCGTAGCCGAGTTAACAGGAATTAAAAAAGGTAAATAATTTAAGTACTACAACAGCTCGAGTAAACGAGAAAGTTCTTGGTATCGAGCGTGCTACCAAACCGACATTATTTGCACAGCTAAGCAAACTTAGCGCGTTTGTTGTTATCGACAAGCCAAATTACAAAGGCCCTCAGTCGTCTTTCATAAACAACAGTTTCAATGGTGGCTGGAAGCGAAACTGGGTGTCGTTATTAATTGGTTGTATTATATCAATGCGGTGACGATGTTGCGCCATCAAATGGAAAACAGTAAAATTATAGCATCATTGCAAGCGGCCGTAGAGCTCGGAACTGGGTCGGGTTATTTACCTTAGCTTTTACACTTGTACTAACCTAAACAACTTTATAATCTATCTTTTCACTATCGGTAGGTTTTCTAATCTATTTATTACACTAAAAGATTTTTATAACAAACCTTGTTATTGATTATGTTTGAACAACTATATAAACTGATATTAATATCGTTATTTTGTACATTTGTTTATTTATAATTAATTTGAATTGAAGCGATGATGGCTCAGTTGATAGTGTGTTCGGACACATCGTCGAAGGACGTAGGTTCGAATTCCAAGTAACTGAGTCGCGGCGTTCGGTGAAGGAAAACATCGTGATGAAACCAGTAGCATGGCGGTAGGGCTTTTTCCTAAGTCCGTCTGGCTAGCTACCACCCTTAAGTTGTAAATCTGTCGCCAAGCACCTGTTGGTGTGTTCCGGACAGCTGCACTTGAGAGCCAGTCTCCCTCTAGGTTAAGCGTGACTTACCATCTTAGATGACATCGTAATTTAACATCAGATGCGATTGTGGTCAAACGATTACCTATAAAGTATAAAAAAAATACAAAATACACGCGTTCAACAGTATATTAATAATAACTGCATGTAAATATTTCAAGTCACGTGATATTTCAGAATGAAGAATGGAAAATTTTCATGTAAAAAAAATATTATCATCATGTATGTGTACTTAATTTTATTTTTGAAAATACTTCTTATAAAAACCAGCACAGTTATCAAAAATATTCGATATTTTTTTTTCAGAAAAATTATTTTGTGTATGACATTATTGCAGTTGCATAATAAGTCGTTATTATATAATAGGTGTTCAAATGTGTGAAACAGTTTTTCATAAAGTATACCGAGAAATTGGTTTTACATAACAATAGTGCCACTGTAAGAAAAAGAAACCATAATATACGAAAAACCAAATTAAATTAATAAAACATTTATATATTACAAATTTCAGTACCAGTGCAGAAACCATAGAAATATAGATAGCATATGAGATCCATGAATATAAAATTATTGCATACTTATTACGTTTTTGATATATCTTATTCGTATTTACATCATTTTTTTGGAATCGCTTTGTTCTGTGTAAAAATTACATTGTCAGCCCGCTTCGCTGGACTGTATAAAAAAAAATATTCCTATGTTTCGTCTTGTGAAACGATACTATTTAGGATAGACCAAATACCATCATAGCTTTCACATTTGTAATATATTTGATACGAATAAATATTAATATAGTTATCCATCCTGACAAAGTTGTCTTCTCGTTTCATGCCTGTTTGTATTTAATTTCATGACCACACTATTATGATAACACCTATTAAAATTACAACGTATCATTACAATGTGAAGCGTGTAACGTAGGTAATATTACGCAAATATACATAAACAGTGAACTTTTACTTTTAATCGATCAGTATTCAGAAAGGCGAACTTTCCCTCGCGGCGTCTATCGGTTACCATGGAAATCTATTTAATGAGCACGCTTTCTTTTATTCTCATACAATAATTTACAAAAAGTAACAATCATATTGCAATTCAATAACTTACAAAATATAATACACTTATATACTTGGTATATATTGTAATATATTTATTAGAATCCGTAATAACAATCGTTGCATTTAATCCTAATTCTAACCAATATTATAAATGCGAAATATCAACAAAAAGTACTATCTCCGACTACTAGGTTAACGCGAGCGCAAAATCGCTTAAAATTCACACAGACATTAGATGATATTTCATTTTCGTTTATTAATATTCGCTGCATTACAATAATGAATTTTAAGGTTAACTAAAAATATGAGTCGGAGTGACGTCGATCTTCTAAACAAGTGGTCAAAGTATTCTTCTGTGGTCAACACAGCCATACAAGCATAGATATCGACCACGTCAATCTTTTTGGCCGCTCTGAATATAGCCATAAGTTCGGGCTTGCACATAATATAGTCTAGAATTTAATATGAAACAAAGTTAAAATATCTCAATCTTATAAATATAACTAGCAGGCCCAGCGGACGTTGTCCTGCCCTGATAATAAAAAAATATATAAGTATACTTATGTGCATGAAACGCCTAAGGCGGCTTGACTTTTTCCGAATCTTTCAACATTTATTATTATATTTCAACCAATTTACAAAAAAACCTTGACAAAATACCGAAACCATTCAGTAGTTTTTAAATTTATCGCGAACATTCAGACAGACAGACAGACGCGGCGGACGACTTTGTTTTATAATATGTATTGATTGATATACATTTATATCGAAATCTGAGTTCTGCGCAACTATGTTCAAAGCGGTCAAAAAGTTTCACGAGGATTGTAAACATATCTTGCTCGCTTGGAACGAGTACTTTGCGTTGTCTGGAATACGTGTTTATGCAATAAACTGTGAGAAACAAGAAGTGGAAATTTTAGACAAAATATAATATACACCTGCATGTATAATCATCGATTATTGCTTATTTTACCAACAAAATCTCTTTAAAAACTACGTAGTGTTCAATATTTTTGGTTGTTTTCGAATACTAAGAAGCTCGAAACTTAAGGTGTGGTGTTGAGTGAATATGTCTAGTTTTTATTAATAGAACGCAGAAACTTTTTCTAAATACGACAAATGCTATTTTTTATTATTTAACTCTCAAAGTTTCTTCAACATCAAAAAGTTTTTCCAGACGCATTAAATACTAATAGAATATCGATATCCTACATTACTTGTAATTATCGAATTTATTGTCATGTTATTCAACTATTTACCTATTGTATGTTTATTTTGAAATAAAACTATACCACAAAATACATTTTTTTTATTACTTAACTCTTCAACTTTCTTCAATATCAAAAACTTTTTCCAGAAATGATAAATACTAATAAAATGTCGATATCCATTTACATAATTTTAATTTGTAGTATATACAAATTACAATTTAAAATTTTACAGTGTTGCATATTTTGACACTATTCATGCAAATTTGCATGGATCATCAAGCTTTCTACTTTGTATGTAATCCGGTCTATAGTTTCCAATGTATAAAATTAAAATAAATAACAACAAAGTAACGTAATATGTTTGATTTAGAAATCCTTGTAATAAAATACATAATATTATTTACGCATCACAAACATAATGAAGACACGACAAGGTAACTATCAAGAACATTAGGAATAAATTTTTTTTTTCATTAACGCATTGCGTCAGTAACCGAAATATAGTCGATTTGATTACCATTTATTAAAATAATTTAGGAATACGAATACCATATTATCTATCGATACTGGACACGAACTTACAAATCTATATATAAATATACATTAGTTAAGTACATATTCCTCATGTTTCTCAACCGATTATTTAAATTCTTTTTTTGTGTTGTACATATTGACGAGCTTTCGTGCTGCCAAGAATAAAAATTGATATATATTTTTCATTATACATCACAAACTACAATATTTGTACTTGTTAACACGCGAGAATAAAGTTTGTATTCTTACTATGGTCGAATTTGAACCACAAGACGACCACTAGTATTTATAATTAGGTTTAAAAAAATCACTTCAGTATCATTTTCTTATTAACCGATTTTCCTTTATTTATTGTATACCATTAATGAGTTGAATACTTTATACGTCTCTATTCGTAATATTTCACGCTCGTTACGTCTAAAATCTACAACATTTGTACGATACTTAATACAGATTAATATACTTTATATACTTAATATACTTATTTTAAAATTTAAAAAGGTTATATATCTTATTATGGTCGAATTGCGACCACTAGAGTCGTCTATACAAAGTCGTCACTGGTTTTATAAAGTATGCAAATAGTAAAACATTATTTGTATTGACAATCTCAACCTATTTGGTGCTAGATACTCCTTATCACTACATAGTATAAAACAAAGTCGCTTTCTCTGTCCCTATATCCCTATGTATGCTTAAATCTTTAAAACTACGCAACGGATTTTGATGCGGTTTTTTTAATAGATAGAGTGATTGAAGAGGAAGGTTTATATGTATAATAATATCCATTAAATAGTGAAGAAATACTGTTATTTTTGAGGTTACTCCAAATTTAACGCGTGCGGGCCACGAGCAGTAATGAATAAATCAAAACTACTGGATCGATTTTTATCATTTTTTCAGTGAATGACATAGGCCATATATTTTATACCCGTGCGAAGCCGGGGCGGGCCGCTAGTATATCTATAAGTAATTTGTGTTGATTTCATTATTATTAAATTTGAGAATACATACATTTTTTTTTGGCACCATCTACATTGCTGGTTTGACAAGGTCTCTACAGTTTCACCGGACTACTAAGGGGAACGTAGATAATATTAAGAGTATCAGTTGATAATGTTATCTGTTTTTGAATCGACATATGTACGTTATAGTTAAATATACAACTTGTGTCAATAAGTAGTGCTGCTGTAACTGGCAAGAATTAATAGTATCGTTTAACTGAATTTTAAGATATTAAATAAATGCTAATTTTCTTATCATCTATAATTTGGTTTAATAATATAGTTATTCAAAATCAAAATCAAAAATACTTTATTCAGTTTAAGCCCTGAGAAGGCGCTTATGAACGTCAAAGTTACCACCGGTTCGGAAAACAACCCAATCATCGAGAAGAACCGGCAAGAAACTCGATCTGGTTTATCTTTTCATTACACATATTATAATTCATATTTTTAAAACATAGTTATAAACATAGATACAATTAATAACATTCGGTTTTAGTGGATGCACAGAGAGGGCGTCATTTCCAGACGTCACCATCGGTCACATATTGATCCACCCTGTAATACCCTTTAGACATTAAAACTTGCTTGACATAGTGCTTGAACTTAGTATCCGGCAAATCGGTAACGTGTTTTGGAATTTTGTTATAAAACCTAACACTATTACCTAAAAAACTGTTACCGGTCCTAGTGAGCCTAAAACATGGAGTGACCAATTTGTTATTATTTCTTGTATTTAAATTATGTCCCTCCTATTGTTGTAGCGATGAAGATTATATGGTAGTATATTAATGTAGTAAGTACACTGACGTGATTAACAATCATCTTTCTGTTACAAACTGATCGCCAACTGCAGTTTAGGTCTGACTGGTCCGTATCTGCAAGTACATAGATAAATGTTTTTATATGAATAATTTAGAATATTTCGAGAATGTCAATTTATTTACTTATTTTATCGATTATATTAATAGGTGCATATAATATCAAATAATAAGCAATATCAATGAAGAGTAAACACATATAATTTTTCTTTCTTAATATCGTATCTTAGAATAAACTTTACAATAAAAGTATATCATATGGATTTATATAAATCAATTTGGAGATAATTCTCACCAATATTATAAATGGGAATATGAGTTTGTTTGTTTTTTAAGCTTTCACGCCTTAACTAATCTACAGATCAACATAAAACTGTGTATGCACGTTGTCAGGGGTAAAAAAGAACATGGCTAACTTTGTCCAAGAAAACGATAGTACTGTCCCTGAGGGATAGGTGAAAAATAAATTAACGCGAACGAACCCGCGGGGAAAACTTGTTTATCATAAATTATCTATGTGTCAACTTGGCATAAAACAATAAAAAGACAACAACACAACGGTACGAGTATATTAATTTTCACAGAATGTTTCGTAAATTCTGACTTAGCTAATTACATCAAATGTATAAATAACTAATATATTATTTTAAATCAAAAGCAATTTCAATCACCGGAAATTACATGTTATTTTGCTTTCTTAACCTTACATCTAAAAATAAAATCCTCGATAAAATCAATACTGTTTGGGGAATATGTAATTGCGTTAACAATTCAGATGTTTGTTTTTCATAAAATGAGTACAAGTTCGTCGTAATATTGGTATTGCTATATACTTTGAATGAATGAAAAAATATGTATGTTAATTTGACATATGACGTCACGGCAAAAATAGCACGCAGATATATTAATTTTTATAACACATAAATTCACAAGGGAATTTTTGCCGCGTTTATAATTTCACAAACTATAGGTACTAGATAATAAATTAACCATGGATTGTTATAGTGGAACGGTTACTATACTATACTCTGGAACCTGTATCGTCAGTGTTACCATCAATAAATACAGGCGCGATAAACATCTCTCGTCGGTGCCGGCACAGTGTCGGGCTATGGGTGGTCAACGCGAAATTCGGCGGTGCGCTGCCCTCCAGACCGGTTCTGAGAAGGTTCGGCGTCGGCGGCGGCAACTATTGTGTCTGCGTCCTGCCACACGCGCCGCTTCATTACCGTGGCTTTAGACTAGTGTTGCCATATAACACTTTATGTTTATGGATAAGTATAACACATTACCTCAGTAGTGTCTTGGCCAGAAATTGATCATTACCATACGACGTGGGTAATCTGTCAAATATTTTAAGAACACAATACATCCGTACTAACATTATAAATGCGAATCTGAGTTTGTTTGTTTGTTACGCTTTAACGCCTCAGCTACTCAGCCGATTATCGTGATTTTTCTTACACGTTGTCAGGGGTACAAAAAAAACATAGGGTACCTTTCATAGAGAAATAATTTACCGTTTCCGAGATATATATCAATATGTACATTAACACGAATGAAACCGGAGGCAAAAATTCGTAATGCATAATAAAAGTAAGTACAACTTAATGACAGTTTGCATAGTTGAAAAATATTTGATACTAGCATCGATAGCGTGCATTTTCTTACTATAATCCTTTTTAAAAATGTTAATCAGAGAAATCAAGTTAAAAACTTACTAAAAATGATTCATGGTATGTGAACACAGAATTAAAATCTAAATATATCTGAAAATGCTGGTATTGAAAGGGGAATGGTCTTCAATTGTCGCTTAATGAGACGTCTATTAGTGGGTCGATGTATGCTAGGATTTCAAAAGGAAAACCACTATGTGACAGACTAAGAACTCGCCAAAATCTTCTAGTTAACTGAATTGGAAATTATTATGTTATTACAATTCATACAAATCTGAATGAATTAATTTAATAATACACTCTTCATTTGGAGGTGGCTAAAGAGAACGCGTGTATTAACTGCTAGCAAAGCAACGTCCTTACACAATTTAATACATTTTAAGAAAAGTACAAAAGGTTATATAAAATAATATAAAAACATATTTTGCTTTATTTTATTTGTGCTACAATACGCTAATGGCTCGCGGTTAGAACAATCTTTGAGTGTTTTGTAGTACTTAAAAACGTAAGGAATTCAAACAAAAAAATTGGCAAGTTTGTCAGTCGAAATTCCAAAGTATATTAATATATTACCTACATTCTTCGTACGATATTGTTATATTTACTCGTTGTTAATTGACCCAAAGTGTATTCAAAACTAATAATGTGTTCGTTATCCCTTAAATACTATAAAAATCTGTTTCATTATATCTAGTTAATCAAATTTTTCATTCAAGGCAATAATTTATTCAAATGCAGCACACTACGGTATAATCGTTAATCATTAATGACTCCTTATCATACCACAGTTCATGACCCAAAGGTGCCTATAAGTAATTTCTTGTAATAAGATTTTCAATTAATGTCTAGATAAGTAGTCATACTAATTTATGGACTCGTAAATTTTCATTATTTTATTAATAAATTTGAAGTCGAAACTTCTTTAGCTGCGTTGATCGATTTTTGTTGGACGAAAAAACTTATGGGTTCGCGTCACCGATGACCTCGACATGCTCGTGACGTGTTGTATTTTTGCGCCAGAATAGTGATACGTAGTATAACGGTCTATATACATGTAATATTGAAATTTTGTATGGAGCTTGTGCGTTGTTAATAAATTGTATAAAAATGTATATAATTATTGCTCTGAGTACCAATAGGTGTGAAAACCAGAGTAATGTTAATAATTTCAATTTACAAATTATGAAATTTAAATAATTGAGAACACAATTGATTTAAAACTAAAAAAAAACACAGTTATTCCATTGTTTTGAGTTTTCACTTCTGTCGGCAATCCTTATGATTGCCTCGACTTTTTTTTTACAATGTCGCTATTTTCTTTATCTTTTCAATTATAAAAACAAAAACCCGTATTATATGTATCATAAATGGCACATTTAAAAGTAGACCAATCTCTATAGTTTCCTGCAATATGTTAATGCGTGGTGATTCTATTGAATTTAAAGCCCTCCCCACTAACCGCACCGCATAAATCCTTATGCTGAGGCGCAAACTGTATCTAGGCTGAATTATTTACGCACCGATTTGCATCATTAAACACTTTCCGTGTTATTACAAAAAGTTAAATACGCGTCGAACACATGTTTAAAAAAAGTTTAATCATAAAAAAGTGTCTTACCCTTGTTTAGAAATAGGCACTATTTAAATATTGTATAACACTTGTCGAAGTTCACAGTTTTTTTTTTATAGTTGTGATTTATTGTATTTCTTGTTCCACTTTACGCACTTTGGCGTAATATTTGAAATTTGTATATTGCTTATTTATTAATGACATTATTTTCTTTAAATGAAATGGCACAATAATTATAACCAATTTTACTTAAAATAAATAAATATTCTTAATGAAGATTTGAACCAAAATATTATTCGTAAATTGGAACGTTTTTGAATGATGAGATTGAATAGAATGAATGCTATTCAGACTTGCTTACTAGAAAACTTAAACGAAATGCTTAGCTAGAGACCGCTTGGACACTCTTTTGTAATAAAGTATTTTAAACATGTGTTTAACATGGTTTAAAATGTCAGGCACTGTTTTATAAAACTCGTGTTAAACGCGTGTTCATTTTTGTTTTTGTATTAACACTGTTTATATTCTTAATTCGTTGTTTTTTCTATGGTATAAAACTAATTGAATAGCACAACGACTTCAACTACTCATATCTGTATAGCGAGTTCTACGTAACAATTTGAAAAACATAATAGCTTATTTCTCAATGTTTAATGTTGTTTACCAATCGGATTTACGTGAGAAATACTTCCATATTATAAGTTAAGAAATTGTATTGCAATGATTGATTTTAATGTAAACTGTGTTAACTTATACTCTTTTTGTTTAATTATTTTTCCTATAAGCGTAAAATATAGTGACTAGCAACTACACTCCGACTTCAGTGTAATTATTTGTGAAATATTTTAAATCTTACCTCAGACGACAACCCTAAATTGGAAACATTAAGATGCAACCTTGTTGGCGATTAGTTGCTAAATAATTCGCACTTAACTCGCTTCTCTAGTTACGTGATATCTAAGATCATGGCTTAAAAGTGAGTTAAAAAACAAACACAAAACTCGTTAAAATATTATTCATTGTGAAATTTAAAAAAAACATAAATAAATAATCTACCTGTCTAATTTCTATTTATAATTTTATATTCATACTCCGTCAGTTATAGCGTCTATACTTAACCGACTTCCTAAGAAAACATCCGACCTTCGTCACAGCTTAACAGGTGATCAAAAAAATGACACGGTAAAACACATTTGATGCAGCAAATAGTGCTGCGGACCGATAGTCCACAATAGACATGAAATAATATCGTCCACCTAATCTCTTTTTCTTTACCGGCACGTTATATTTCATTCTGGCAGCCATTGTCAATAACGGCCGAGGTCAGGGCCAAATAGGAGAAAAGAATGTCCACACTTTTGTTTTCTTTTTTCGAACGCTCAAACAAAATAAACCCAAACAGTTGCTTGAGCTCACCGCTTTAAAAAAGTCGAATACGGTTTTTTATTTTATTTTTTTATATTCTATCCCATCTTTTCATTAATATATTAGTGTAGTTTATTTTTATCAAGTAAGGATGGTACCTGAAATGAGTGATGTGTATAAATTAACATTGGAAGATTAGTGTTGCTGTAGTGAGGAACATCGTGAAATATAAATAGGTTAAAGCTTCGAAGATAGATGCGTTTATGGGTAATGGTTAATTTGACGAGTATATTTTACATGGAAATATTAACATCCATAGAGATTTAGAACACAGATATATAAAGAGTAATATTTGTTTTTGGTATCCTTATAATATTTTAATGATCTATAAATATTATAAAACAATGTTGCTCTTCGTGTCTGTATGTGTTTGTTCTTCTAAATTACGCGACAGAATTTGCTACGGTTTCCACTATGAATGATGAGTACTTTATTCCACTTTTGAGTTTGTACACTGATGAGATTAATGCCGCAAGGCATTTTCTTTCTGCCCACCAGTGGTATTGTAATCAACATAAAGTTTTGTACGTAGTGTAAATTTAGAAGAAACAAAAAAAATAAAGAAAAAAATCACTATCATTTAGATAATCTCTTCGGGAAGGTGTATGTTTATAATATTTGTATATTATACTTACATAAAGTAAAAAAAAGTCGACGTACTCTAATGAAGTCGTAAGAAGGAGGTTTCGAGCACTTAAATTAATAACACTGACTAAACATATGAGATAAATAATAAAAATGTAGTAAGGACTTTTATATATTGAAAATACGTACAAAAAAGTTTGCGATGGTGTATGTAATAATATCCCGAGTAATCATTTAGATAATTAAATACATAGGTATCTAAAAGATAAAAATTATTTCAAAACCAAATCAAAATTATTTAGTATCGTTCGGACTGGTACAGGTACTGACTGGCCATGGCTGTTTTGGCTGGTACCTGCACCAGATCACTCGCAGGGAGCCGACCGCCGCATGTCACGAGTGCGGCGCTGAGAAGGACACCGCGCAGCACACTTTGTCCGAGTGTGCTGCGTGGGAGGTGCAGCGCCGCACTCTGACTGCGGCGGTAGGAGGAAATCTGTCGCTGCCGAGCGTGGTTGCAGTCATGCTCGGCAGCGAAGACGCCTGGACAGCGATGGCCTCCTTCTGCGAGGAGGTCATCTCGCAGAAGGAGGCGGCGGGGAGGGCCCGAGAGGTGGATCCTCTTAGCGGCCCTCTCTGCCAAAGGAGGGCCGGTGGAAGGAGGAGGCGATATGCTCACCTTCTTCCACCTCCGTAGCCGGACCTGAGGTGATGGGCCGGGGGGCCCATCTCCTCATTGCACAGGTTCGACGGACGAGGGGAGGTAGCTGGTCGTGTACCCAGTGTACCTCCCTACAAGGACGGAGCCCGGCGGCCATCTTTCGCCGGGCTGACCGCTGGGGGCGGCATGGAGATAGCTCAGTACGGTCCCATGCCGCCCCAACTTAAAGCGGTGGCCGGTACACCGTGGGGTTTCCTCTTCCCCGAGAGGATGGGTATCCATAAGGGATTTCCCCACGTAAAAAAAAAAACTATTATTTCATACATATATAAATTCCTGAAACATACACGTGTACCAAGCATGTATGTTTCACGAACTCATACATGTATCTTGAATCTGACTACTAAGTTAATCTAAGTTAACTCCGTTCGAAAAAGGGATAAAAAAAAAACTCAAACACTCTGTGTACCTACATGTATGTATGTGCACGTGTGTGGGGTGATCGGTGTTGTGTTGTAAAAACTAGTGTTTGAAAATTAATTCAGTGTCACTGTAGTCACGCAAGCAACGTGCTCGAGGGCTCCATTCCGGAGGATCGGACCTCCATAATTGAAGTATTAAAATATTGTGTATAAATATATTATTAGATTAGACTTTAAGGGAAACAAAGTACAGAAATAGACTAACTAAATCTCCAGTAGTATAAGATTAGCAAAATAATGGCTTTATACACCTGATGACGTACAATATTTATGAACACAACTAATTGACTTCTTAAAATTGTCAATTCAAGCATTGATCTATACTGTTACTTTAGGCTTGGAAGATTTAGTGTCAATCAATACTAATAATCAACTAATTCTAAATTTGAATCGACATATATTCATATACTACAACCTCTTTAGAGTAAACCAGCGACATTCAACCTATATGTGTCCCTAAAATTGTATTACGTCTCCCCAAAACAATTTAAGATATAATATCATTATTACAAAAAAAAAACTTACAGATAAAATGGTATTTATACATTACAATGTGGTTTTTATTTGCTTGTATATATGGTACGAAATATGAAAGATATGATAGTAAAGAGTTCTGAAGTATTCCCTGACAATAAGTTTACACCTCCCAGGTTGGAAACCGCGGGGAAAACAGAAATGCATTTCATATATATACAATTGTTGTATGAACAATGTATTTTGTATACAGTATGATCGGTAAAGTAAATCTTGCACTTTTATAAGCACTTATTTAAACCTACCATTGGCTCGGAATTTAAATTCCAGCCAATCAATCGATCCATTATACGAGAAACATCATCTGTTACAGTGTTTTCATGATTTACTTAAAATATTTGATACAAAAATGTAACTATGTAAATTCAAATATAAATATAAAATATACAGTAAATACATAGTATAATCACAAGAAAGAACGTATGATTCTTTATTATAAAATGCGGGTGGCAACCCTACGTCCAACGTTTTCAAAGCTTCCTGAAATATAGGTCTCTAATCGAATCGAAAAATAAACATGGCGTCTTACACGAATAAGTATGATATCAGTTGGTTTGACGAAACAGAATGCTCAATTAAGCGTTTAGACACACGCAATCACAAAGGAAGCTGACAATTGACCTTTTGTTTGAACTTTAAATTGCTGACCGACTGGTATTTGTTATAGGCAAGTCTCGAGTTAGCAGACGCGAACTAAAGAGAGGTCGATCCTATGAGAGGTATAACCAGTGATGCATGAAAATGTAGTATTTGATTGAAGAACGTTAAAAGTGAGTTTGTGTGTTTGTTTGTTACGCTTTAAATACTTAGCCGATTATTATGAAAATACGCATACACGTTATCAGGGGTCCCGAAAAATATATAGGGTACCTGTCATCCGCAAAAATGTGCTGTTCCCGAGGGTATATCAAATCTAATGTATCGCGAGCGCCGCTGCTAGCAAATGTTAATATAAAATAATTAAAAGCAAAACCTCGAAATATTGGCAAGACAAGTCTTTATTACGATCGAACATTACATACGGACACAAGAGCTGTAAAAGGTATTGACTCTTTAAATTATATCAATTTATGAAAACTTTGAAATGAAAAAGACATTTAAAACTCTAATAGCCACAGTATGACTGTTATATGGAAAATTACATAACTATTTACATGATAATTACGAACGATAAGTTTATCTATTCGTATTACATTTGTGGTAAATAATGCGATTTCCCACGGCATAACCACGTAACCTAGTTTCGAGTTGAACAATTTTATTATGTCACATTTTCTATTATGTATGAGTATAACGAAATATTTTGAGCTTTCGTAATATACGAAACAGTTTCATTAGTTAACTTCTATCCGTGACTCCGATCGTTTTACAAAGTATTTTAGTACTTATAACATAGATATCAATTAAAATTTAAAAGTTTGATACTTGTATATCTAATTATGTTTCAAATTTTACTGATAAGACTATATAATATAGCTTATCTATAAACTATATATAATTTCTAGAATCTTTTGAACACATTTTATCTTATGCGTAAACGCACATAGGTTGTGTTATGCTTTTAGGCTCGATATTTCAATATTTAAATAGCATTTCTAATAATGAATATACTTGGTAAACACTTAGCTAATTCTCGACCTAACCACTGGTTGTCTATTTACTAGTTATTTATTCCAAGTATAACTATTAATACGATAATTCAGACTTTTAGCGTCGCTACCTTCAAAAAGTGAAATAAAAATATTACATAGATAAACGTTAGAGCAGGACAGACAATTTATTTTTAACAAGCAAATATATCGTTTTGATATTTCTTACCTGGGGCAATTAATCAAAAATGTATTTAGAATAATCGTTATCTAACTGTTTAAGAGTGAGAAGTAAATGTTTACCCGAGTTGTTGAGTTTTTAGTCAATGCGTATCTGATATATAATTAATAAATTTTGTATTGTTTTTCTAATAAACGATGTTCTTTTATTTCTCTTAAGCATTTAGTTTTATAATTTAGCTGATAAAAAAACGGCACAGAGTTTGACAGTAAGCGCAGTGAAGTGTTGCAATGTTCGAACGACAGTCAACGACATCCACCAATCTATTTTGCATCACGTTGATAATAGATTATAGAATAGATAGATAACCATTAAATCATAAGGTAAATGTCTCTCATGTAATGTATCTCGGTCGGCATTGAAGCTTCAAGTCAGCGGGATCCGGTCACGACTTTATTTTGCACCAGCCGCGGCCGCGATCAGCATGTCATACAATACCTACTTTTGTTGACAGTAAATAGCCACTGTCGTCAAATTTCATAGGTATTCATAACTTTCCTAACTTTGTAATGTCTTAAAGCAATACACTTTGTTTGTTTTTTTTTCGAACTGACTAACGCTGTTGGCCTGACGGACCTACACAGCTTCACTGGTCTACTATTGTATGACACTTCAATAAGCCCTTAGTATAAGGGCAAGCTACCCACCACAAGAGATTGGTCTGTATTCTATTTTACTTTTTACGTTTAAAACATTTCGTGCAGTTGAAGTAGGCATATTTGATTATTAAAAGAACTAGATGTGTCTGTTACTGAGGCTATAGAACGTTAGGTTAGTTTGTGATGCGAGAGGACAGTGCAACGAACTATTTAGAGCGGTGGCACAACTAATTCTTAGAAGCACGGTTGGCGACGGGCCACGAGTTCGACGACAACTAGAACTGTGGTAGGGTTATCAACATTTATGGAAATTATAAATCATTATGATGATAAAATTCATTCCTCCTTTTCGATGATATAAATAATAGCGGATAAGAAAAACAATAATCTATTGAATGAACGAATAGTTACAAATATATGCAATACACACATTTTGTTTTCTGAATAATTTGCTGATATTTAAAATTGTGTACTTTTTTATTTATTTTAATTCTAATACATAATTCGTTTCCAAAATATTGAACAGATATCACATCTAATTATAGAAACTACATATTGAAGAAAATTTTATTAATATTCAAAAAATGCAATGTGTCAACCCTACAACGTCGCCTACAAACACTGAACTATGGAGATTTTATTGCACTTAACAGTTATTAAAGTTAGTGGAACACTCGATTCGTCAACAAGTTTGTACAAAACATTTGAAAATATCACGTTCGTCTATTTTACACAAGCCATATACGTCGTAGGTAAGTATACTTGTTTACATATATATAAAATCTAATAGGTAAGTCGCATGGGTGAACTGTATGTTATGAAAAAATCTTCAATACGGGTATAGAAGTACTTAAGTACGTGTTAGATAAAGAAATACGCTCAGTATAATAGTGTTTTTAATCAAGCATACCATACAATTCATTAATACCTCTATAAAACAGCAGGAAACTGTAAATCTGCACTAGAAATAAACCATAATCATAGTAAAAGATAATCTGAAGAAGGTACAAAGCATATGAAACGTAGGAAATATGCTATGATTTATTTAATTCATTTTTATAGGTTATGTTTTTGGCATTTATGTTTTAAATTATAAACATTTTGTTTTATTCATACATACTTATAACTGATATTTATTACAAAAACATACATTTCTGGTCAAACTCGAACGAGTAACTGCATTTAAAACACTACTATAATACTTTTTATTTTAAATCATAACATACTATTTACCTACTTGATTGAAACAGCTTGTCGTATTCTAGCCTAGATGACGCAATACTAGAAACGATTTTGTTGGCGACGCGATAACGCATTAAGGCCACGACATTTTAAAAAAAGCAATGTCTTAAAAAAGCCATAGAGTTTTATACATTGGCTATACTGTGAGCTACGTTATAGTATAAAAATTAATATTATTTTTACTAAGAATTAGATACTTATGCAAGATAATTATTCCATAACTTCAGGTTCTTATAAGTTTGTTTCGTAAAAATACGCTTACTAAGCCTTAAAAGCAAATAGTGACGTAACAAAAATACTGGTTACTTATAATATGTAAAATGACCCGCATGTCTCAAATGATTTTTTAGCAACAGGACAATTAGTTGGAATTTATAAAATATAACATACAATGAAGCATTGAGAAGATAGTTTTTCTAAATAAATTACTATATATAATCTTCTTTTTCTTGGTACATTGGCAACCAATCCTTTTTATTGGACATTATTATTACCGTTAACAGGTCGGTAATTAATACAAAGTGTTTTATGATTACTTCAGCATTCCAATAAGATGGCGGCCATCTTGTTAGAACTTTCTATAGTTGTTGTGAAAACTCAGATTTCATGCTTCGTGTTATTATTTCTTATAGATGTATGCACGATATCCTAACTGTATTACGCAACTTGTACCAATATTATAAAATGAACGGACAAATAATGCAAGCCTATTAATTAGCCTACAAATAAAAATAAAAACCATTAAATGACAAACGAAAAACCCCCAAAAACTCTAACATAGAATCATTTTAAAACTTTTTAGAATCGGAATTAACATTTCCACAGATTAAACATATTCCC
Source organism: Antheraea assamensis (assembly GCA_035772565.1). Lineage (NCBI taxonomy): Eukaryota > Metazoa > Arthropoda > Insecta > Lepidoptera > Saturniidae > Antheraea > Antheraea assamensis. The sequence goes on from JAQQSE010000160.1 coordinate 1,237,464, forward strand.
AATCATTTAATTCTTTATAATAGTAGTACAGACTGTTCGTGTCAAAATAGATTTATTAATAAAACGAATTAATTGCATATGACTGGATTTATTTCTGTTTATAATCTCGAATTATTTGATAGACGACGCTAAAAAGATAATATTTCTCATAGATATTAATATCAAGAGCAAAGACTAAGAATCGTTATGAGTCGTAACTAATGAGGTGCGGCATGCCATCTGTTAAATCAGAACACCGAGCTGTGTAGACTAGGCGTGTCCATTTTTAAAACCCAGTTTTTACTCACCGTGGTTGGTAGGTTACAAATAACAATAGTTAGAGATTTATTTTAACGACTTCAACATAAAAAATCTCCATAAGGGCGCTGTAAAATATGGATTATGGTTTTCTTTGCGTGCACATTTAACAGTTACATAATTAGATAAAATTTAATGTCATAATAATCTAGTCGCTGACAAAGTAAATCTTGAATATAAAAAATATTCTCTTTATTCAAAAGTTTCTGTTTAATAACTGAAGATTTTTTGCCAATTGAAAATTAAAACGTATAGATTATAAAGCTCACAATCATTTGTTATTACTTGATGTTATTATTGTTTTTATAATAAATCATTGAATTATATTTGATTGATGAAAGCCTTACTTTGCGAAAATGCATCATTAAAAATTAAAGTGGGCATTACTTTGAACTTCCGCTTAACTTCTAAACAGAAGTGCGAAGTAACATCCACCGTAATTTTTTATTGTATTATAGTAAAATAGGTAATGTTTAAATATTTTTCGTATTAAAAAATCTGCTCATACCAATTTTTCTGATGGTCGGTTGCACGGTACTAAAGGGGAGACATTGCAGCTCCCTCTGACGGTGAGTTAGATTGAAATGGATGGCATAAAACACCGGGGTGTGAACATGTTTTTGGTGACCCTTAATCATCATCATCTTACCCTTATCCCACCTAAGTATGGTCGGCACAACAAGTTTTCCTTTTCCACTCTCCTCTGTCAGATGTCATCTCAGTATTCACATTTTATACAGATATCGTTTTTCACACAATCCATCCACACCTTTTTCGGTCTTCCTCTACTCCTATATCCGTCCACTTTCAAACTCAAAACTTTTCTTGTTACATGACTTTCGTCTCTTCTCATGATATGCCCGTGCCATGCTAACCTATTACTCCTCAACTTCTCTATCACTGGTGCTATTTTCAAACTTACTCTGATATACTCATTCTTAATCTTATCCATCCTTGTTACACCACACATCCATCTTAACATTCGCATTTCTGCCACATGTAATTTTTTTTCATCCGTCTCTTTCGTAGCCCAGCACTCGGATCCATATAACACTGGTCTTATTATAGTTTTATACACTTCCCCTTGAGTATCAACAGCATTCGTGGGTCACAAACCACCCCAGACACCTTTCGCCAATTCATCCACCCTGCATTTATTCTATTCCTCACGTCCTTGTCTATTCCACCGTCGTTTTGGATCAATGAGCCGAGGTACCGAAAATTGGAGCAGACTGGTAAGAATAAACCGTTTAAGGTAATATGACAAAAACTGGATTGACCTCTGAAGTCACAGAACAAATGTTCAGTTTTTATCCCACTCATTTTTAAACCAACATTCTCCAGTTTCTCTCACCATTTCTCCAGCCTACTCTGGACCTCGGCAGCATTTTCGCCAACAAGAACAATATCATCAGCGAATAGCATACACCAAGGTGCTTCCTTCTGTATGTCTGATGTTAGTGTATCCATGACAAGAAGAAATAGATAAGAACTTAACGCTGATCCCTGATGCAAACCTACAGCCACATGGAAATTGTCGGTAATTCCAGCCTCGGACCTAACATGTGTTTTAGCTTGACTATACATACAACGGACAAGTTGTAAGTACTTCCCATACACTCCTTTCTTTTTCAGCGCCCACCACAGAACATCCCGAGGTACTCGATCATATGCCTTTTCCAGATCAACAAACACAATATGCAAGTTTTTATGTACACGTCTATATTTTTCGCACAGCTGGCGAAGTGCGAAAATGGCATCTGTTGTCGCTACGCCCAGGCGTAAACTCGAATTGATTCTCAGTAACTTCAGTTTCATCTCTTATTCGTCTCGCTATCACTCTTTCCCAAACCTTCATACTATGTGACATAAGCTTTATCCCTCGATAGTTATTACAGTCCTGTACATCGCCCTTATTCTTAAAGATAAGCATTATTATGCTATTGTACCATTCATTTGAGATCTCCTCCTCTTGCAATATCTTATTAAAAAATAAAGTCAGCCACATCCATCCATCGATCTTTAGAAACTTCCATACTTCAATAGATATACCATCTGGCCCTACTGTTTTTCCGTTCTTCATACCATTCACAGCTTCTCTTACTTCTTCCTCTCTTGCCTCCTGTACAACACCTAAATTTAACGGTACAGCCTCTAGCTCTCTGTTCCAATCATTGTCTTCATTCATCAGTTTTTCAAAATATCCCTTCCAACGACTCTTTATATCCTCATCATTCGTCAAAATTTTGGTGACCCTTAAATCAAAGTCAATTTAATTTTATAATATTTATAATCAAATTTTATGTTAATGTTATATTTATATTGTTATAACAATAAATAATCAATAGAAAGCTAATACCGTAGGATGTAAGAATAGTAAATATAAAAATAGTGAAAATGTATATGAAAAATACAATTTGAGCTGAATGGCCGATTAGCGAAAACTGCAAACCCAAAGCGTCAGGTGATTGTCTAACTTCGTGAAATCAAATCCGAACAATGCTTTTTACTGGTAAAATGTCGGCGACATCATCAAAGGCCCGAATATTCACAACACGCTATTACAATAAATAAAACTAGAAAAGATCTATTATATTTATTGGTAATGTATGCTGTTTTTTACCAAGTATATATATTACAATGGGTATCACGAAAGTGCATTGAACTTTTTAACATTTGAAAATACATCTACGACCTCCACGTGTAGGGTACACTCGACGCTTTGGGCCCGATTACCAACACCAATATTCAATACAAAGTGATAGATTTAAAATATGGTTAATAAAATCTTGCAAAATATTTACAATCTTGGTCATATTGCGATTATTTGGTATATTGATAGGCGAATTGGGATATCGCGTTGGTAGACAAGTTCGAATTCTAGAATGGGTTTGATCTTTTGGAAGATAAGGTCATAAAATACTATAAAATGTGTAAACTAAATGGCTATTAGAGTAGGCCTCGGCACCTGAATTCCGTCGCGGACGAGCTCCCGAATATGATCCTGTTAACATCATCGTCAACGTAATCACTTCTCAGCAAAAACATGATCTTAAAAGTCTAGTTAAAATCGATTCTCAAACAAGTCTGGACAACCAAGAAGCACTTTAAGTTTCATTAATTAATGGGTGATTAGAAAATACATATGATATCTTCATGATGTCAAGTTAAGTTGATTACTTTATTCGGTTATCAAATCAATAAAGGTATACTTAACCAATTATCAAACATTTAGAATGAAATGCGTATCAATTTACCAAAGTTCATCTCGTATGTCTTCATCTGTAGTATTATATTTTAACCATAATAATGCCATAACCATATTAATGCTAATAAAAATAAGCAGGAAAATTGTGTATACATACAATAAAAATACTTGTAATAATATAACCAAGACCTTTAGGAGTATAGTCGATGATTCGAAGAATAGTTTCTGACCAAAAATGTTTTAAGTAAATTATGGTATTAGGACTTTTACTAAGTCCTCCTGGCTAGCTACCACCGTCAAGTTGAAAATTTGTCGCCAAGCACCTGTTGGTGTGTTGTGACAGTTGCACTTCACAGCCAGTGTTCCTCTAGGTTTCGTACTTTCACGGGCCTCGGAATGCGCCACCCGCAGGGTCCCAGATCGTCGTGGGAGGCGAGTCCATCGGTGTCGGGTCGAGTATGAGGTATCTCGGCCTCCTCCTCGACAGCCGATGGACGTTCAAGGAACACTTCCGGCAGCTGGCCCCCCGTCTAATGGGAGTAGCGGGCGCATTAGCCCGTTTGCTTCCCAACTTGGGGGGGCCCAACTCCGCCTGCCGGAAGTTGTACCTCGGGGTCGTGCGGTCGGTGGCCCTTTACGGGGCCCCCGTATGGGCGTGTGGCCTGACGGCCGTTAGCAGCGCCCTGCTGCGGAAACCGCAGCGCGCGATGGCCGTCAGAGCCATCCGCGGATACCGCACGACCTCGTTCGAGGCGGCCTCCCTTTTGGCCGGATCCCCACCTTGGGACCTGGAAGCGAGAGCCCACGCGTCACTGTACGAACGACGCGTGGAGGACCTGGAGCAGGGCCGGAGACTTGCACCTCGGCAAATCGAGGTGCTCCGGTCCCAGCTCCACCAGGTCCTGGTGGTAGAAGAATGGCGACGACGACTTGAGCGACCGAGCTCGGGCGTGGCTATTATAGGAGCCGTTCGGCCGGTCATGGTCGAATGGCTCACCAGGCGGCATGGCACCCTGAGCTTCCGGCTGACACAGGTGCTGTCGGGGCACGGTTGCTTCGGCAGTTACCTGTGTCGCATTGGCCGGGAGCCGACGCCAGGGTGCCATCATTGTGGCTGCGCGGAAGATCGCGCGCAGCACACTCTGGAGGAGTGTGCCGCCTGGGACGAGCCACGTCGCGAGCTCGTCGCGACCATAGGCCCGGATCTCTCGCTCTCGACCGTCATCGTCAAGATGGTCGAAAGCGAGGCCGGGTGGATCTCCGTCGCCTCGTTCTGCGAGCGAGTCATGCTCGCGAAGGAGGCGGCGGAGAGGGAGAGGGAGCAGACCACCAGGCTCCCCTCCCGCGGTCGGCGAACACGGCGGCGACGGGTCGGCGACGACCTCATGCCGCCGTAAAAAGGGCCTGTGGGCGACGGGACGGGCGGGCACGTCCGTCGCCCTGAGCAGAGAGAGTTTAACTGTACAGGCCCGCGTGGTGGAGGCGCTTGTGCCGAGCGACTCCCACAGTTCGTCGGGGGGGGGTCTAACACCCGCCCCCTCCGGAGGGGTCTACCACCTTGACCCCTCAGACCGCAGAAGGGGCCCCTGATGAGGGGCCGACACCTGTCGGGGAGCAGAAGTAATGCCATTGGCAGTTCCTGCTCCCCGGCCCAATAGGTGTGAGAGGCACCGTGGGGTTTTTAGTCCGTGGGAATCGGACATAACCCACCCCCCGCTGCCCGACGGGGTGGGTATCCGTTACGGAATTTGTTTTGCGTGACTACCATCTTAGACCACGTCATAATTTAACATCAGATGAGACTGAGGTCAAATAACTTACAACGTATATAATAAAAGAAAATATATTTCAAAACACTTCTATTTTTTTTTTCCTAAAATTAATTTACATATAAAATATGTGTATTTAATCCAACTTACTTAAACGTAATGGTCTCATCACAGAGGACGTAATAAAATGTTTTAGTAAATTTTATTACAGCTTAAATGTTAATTCATCAGCGGTACATAACCTGGATAAGTTTGGGAATCACTGTAATAAATTATTCATAACTTAAATAAAGATAATCATGTTTATTAACGACAGTTGATAATTGAAATGCAACAAGATTATAGTAATAACAATTTATTCACGAAACATAATACAATATTATACAAGTCAAACATATCATCTAGAAATTATCTATTACTAGGTTGAAGGTGTTGGTTTACATACGGCAATAACCATTACCATCCAAACTAGTCAATCCTGTGTCGCAGGTGGTAGTACAGATTATATCACTATTGATGTAATTATTGGACAAATTATATTACATTTAATTGGGACAATTTAGATTAACGATGCACTTGAATAGTCTTTTTTAAGTTTAAATACGCCTCTTGTGGCAGGATTATTTTTTATTAACAAACCACGCAAATTGCCCATTGTGCAATATGAATCAAAATGCATGCAGAAGCGCCGCGTCGCCACGCCACACCGCGACTTGAAGGCGACGCAGATAGTCAGAAATACAATACAAACTGTCTGCGGGTCAACGTGGCAATTTACTTGTCACGATATTGACAAGTTCTATGATATTTCATTTCATACAATATCCCTCAGAGATAATCTATGAGCAGTTCAATAAATAACTTCATTATTACGTTTATGCGAATAGATTTGTGGTAAACTTTAGTTAACTTCGCCATATGGTGTTATTCTGGGTGATAGGACATGACAATTGTGTGGTGAATCACTACTGGCCAAGTAACACTCGCCATGATAACGACCACCATACCAACGTTAAATTCATCACAGCAACTCTTTTAATTTGTCGCGTTTCAGAATTAGCTGATGTATCGAGCTACCAAGAGACATTCAAACAGAAATGGCATTGACGATCAAAGGTCGTTTGCCGATCTTTGGTTGATTGCCGTTTGGGTCTCGTACCATCAAGTATAGGTATTCCCGAACTTCTAATTCGATCTAAAGGGGCAGTAAGCACTAAAGGGGGCAGGGGTCTTTGATTTGCTTATTTTTAATGACATAGAAGATGAGGGGATATGGATGTATAGGTCTGATATGTGAGATGTGCTATCTTATCCACTGGGCTGTCATCATCCTATTACCAAACCACTATAAATTGGTTCCTCTATAGACTATAAATTTCTTATTTCTAGACTTGCTAACTGCTGTTATCCATGAATCAATAAGGATACCAGAGCAGATTAAAAAATATTTATGTAAATGCTTTTGAAAACATAGGAGCGGGGTGGGAGGTAAGAGCATTGCTTACTTGTGCTGACCAAGGTGAGGAGGCGGTCAATAATTACATAAATTAGCTTAGTAATACTTGAACGGCCCCTAGCGATGCAGTCAACACAATATTAGTATAAGAAATATAAATAAAACATATATCAACGTATTTAAATAAAATATATAAATGTCTTTAGTATATTGAACAAACCTTAATCTATAAATATTACATTTTTGCATTACACTTGCAAAAAAATATGCACGTTGTAACTTCGTAACGAAGTAAAAGTTTGGGGATACCTATACATTGCGAACACTGTGCCCTGTTACGATAAAAAAATGATTATTATTAAGAAAATAAATAAATATCTTTCACGTGTAAAAAATAATAAGAGGAGAAATATTTCAAAGAATATTCAAGTATCTCGTAATTACCTGTTTATTTGGATTGCGTTGTAGTATTTATGTTGAATGATCAGGACAGTACAAAGTAGCTTGTAGTTACCCTGACTTTGTGTCGATATTTCATTGGCTTTTGGATATCAACTGTATATACACGAAGTAGGAAAAATAAAACTGTCAAGTACGTTTTCTTATATACAGCTGGTATTAAACATGTATTGTTAAAAGTGTATTACAAGTGGTATAATAAAAAATGTATGGTGTACATTAATTTCAATAAAATATTATTTTATTTTTGAGAGACAGTATGAACACATATATTCGAATTCAATTGTTTTGATGACGCTCGAAAGATGTTTTGACCATAAAAATACATTGTCAAGACAATATATTATTATAGTCATATCACCAGATCATAAGCATATCAAGAGTTTCATAACAAAGAGCAATTTGATGTGAGAAGCAAAAATATTAATAAAATTAAAACTAATTATATAAGTGTGATAAGTGTTGTTACATTTCAAGTAATTACATAAGTGTGATAAGTGTCGTTAGATTTGAAGTTCAGCTAAGTCCAATGGTTCATTCGTTTTTAAATTTTATTAAGATCTTCAAAATGTTTATAAGTGTAATATTTAAAGATCATAAAAAGTAACTACGAAACTTATGAAAGGTAAATTTTGGAATTCGACCACAGTATATAAAAACAGAAAAACTTACAAAAATTAAACATTTTATATGAACGATTAAAACTGGACATAGCTGATTTTGAAATGTAATGAATGACACATATATAGAAACTACAAATATCTGGCAATAAACCTAAGCAAAAAAATAAGTATTTGAGTGTACAATCCTTCTTTATGGAACCTTCAATATGAACATATATTTTCCCTCGGCTGTTATTTAGATATATTGTTATACAAAAATTTTAAATACTGCTTGATTAAGTATAATTGAGCCGATATAACTATTAATCACCACGGGGAATGGTATGGCGGAAAGCGAATAGGAAGATGACGAAATGACCTAGACTCATTTAATCGGGACTGTCCCTGAAAAACTAAACATAGGGAAAAATGACAAAATATGGGACAGACCTTGGCCGAGTAACGATATGAGGTACTTCTTATCATAAAATCTAATCAAAAACAAACTAAACAGTAAATATTTATAATCAACATTATCACGATGAGTCACATATAACGACTTCATTCAACGAAGATCTATTTTTTCAAAGCAAAGGGGAATCACATCGGCTTTCCTCACTCACACAAACACAATGTATTATTTTATAAATTAAAACTTCTGTTCATAGTACGCATTTGTTTGGCAGATTTCAAATCAACAACATCTCATAATGAAAAAGTATTCTGTTATTTGTAACAATTTGAAAATGGAAATGCTGGAGAATAGTTATCGTTTGAAAATAATCGGTTATAATAATTACATTAAAATACATAAAAACACTGGAGTGGTGAAAATAATTGGAAATAACTGTAGTATTGATGTTTTGGAAAACTGCGGGACTGTGGAAGTAATTAGTAGTGACGAAGTAAACGTTACGTTTTACGATGCCGCGGATATTACTGTAGGCCACGTGGAAAAAAAGAAACTACAAGAGAAAGGTGAAAATTTAAACTCGAAATCAGTGTTTCATAAAATAATACGTCTCAAAAGAATATTAATGTGCAAATTACAAAAAATCGCAATTTGAAGAATAGTGTCGGATCAGTGTGGAAGTGGATATATATATTTTAAGGTTTTGTGTTTTTTAAAGTGAAACTTTTTATACCGCCTCAATTTTTTTCGTCCATATATCACATGTCGCATTACAGCCAGCCGCGGAGTAGAGGTAAAAGGAAAGGCGCTCGGCAGAGAAGGCAAGGCCCATGGTTTAATTCAAAATAATTCAATGATTTAAATAAATATTGTGCTTTTAAAAAGATTAAAAACTCGATTTTAATACCCTAAATCGAATATTTTTCCGAAAATTTTCAGTTAAATGCCTACGATCCGAAAAAAAAGTTTCACTTGCATCGTGGTTTCATAAATCCACACATTTCTTTTCTTTTTGTTAAGTATTTTAAAATCTTCAACATGAACTTAAGTTATCAGTATTTATAATTACAAATTAAATGTAAATAAAGGTAAACTTTCATTATGAGTGAACTCAAACTGATTTTATTTCATACACTTGATTTGACAACTATACATTGAAAGACTTACTTCAATATAAAAATACATTTCATTTATTTGACATGTTTGAAAACTTAGTCTGTTAAGAATTTGTAATAAACAATTTTCATATATTGGAATAGGATATAAATATAAGTAATAGATGCCGTGGTACTTGAAGGTTAAAACATCTGTGCCATACTAATTTATCGAAGTGACATTCCCAGGTTCATGCCGCATCATATGCCTTATGTATATGTAACATATTTTACCCATTTCAATATATTAACTATATCGAATTACAATTGAGGATATCATGAAAAACCGAGTGCTCGAGAAAGGAAAGGTCTAAAAGGAAAACAGAAGTAATGGACTGCGTGCTAATTAGTGACAATATTACAAAAAGTGTATTTCCCAATATAAGGGAATTACAGAACAGAACAGAACTGTGTTGCATGTACAGTGGGTATAATATTAATATTTAGATCTTTCAGTAGGTTACGTTGTTAAGTGGATAATGAAGACATAGCATGGTGATAGAGTATTTTCTAAGCCCGTCTGGCTAGCTACCACTTTCAAATTGAAAAAGTTGCCAAGGACCTATGGGTATGTTCCGGCAGCTTCACTTGAGAGATATTTCGTTTAGGTTTAGCATGTTTACTATCTTGGACCAGATCAAAATCCAAATAAAAAATTCTTTATTTAATTTAGGACCTAATAAGGTGTTTATGAACATTAAAACTACCACCGATTAGCAAAACAACCCAATCATCGAGAAGAACCGACAAGAAACTCCATCGGGTTTATCTTTTTAACACATATATATTCAAAATACATTACAATCGTTTTTAGTGGATGCACAGAGAGTATCGTCATCGTCATTTAACATCAGATATATATATTGCTTCAAAATAAATTAACCCTTCTTCATATTAAGTGGTTGAATTACTACATCAATTTTTAATATACAAGACCTGATCGAAATAAAACAATACCCTGGTAAAGTATTAAAACACATAGAATTATTTTATGCCTAATGAATTAGTATTCATAAGCAGAGCTGTATTGTTTGAAGTATCTAAATACTTCATTTGCATTACACACAAATATCAGCATAGAAACAACGCCCTTGACATTTCCACGATAAATGCGGTAGACGAGAGATAATGTTATCGTTCGTAAAGGTAAATTCCAAATGTGTATATCTATAACAGTTTTAGAAGGACAAAGGCATACTTATTGAGTCAACTCAGGAATGCAATTTCGATAAAATCTTATTGTTGTTTAAGCGTTTTGGAACCATCAATGCAACTTTTAATGTAAAAGGTGGTGCCACGTTGGGAATTGTCGAATATTATTACCCTGTTTTATTGCCACACGAGAAGAGAATGTAGTTACGCTACAAGTAAGACATTTGCAACTGAAGTTGTAGCTTTAATGTAATGCAAATGGTTTTGTTTATTGACCAGTATGTTCCCTCTGTCCTATGATATGGGGACCTTCAATCATAACGTGAAGAAAGAGTTACGCAGGCCGGTATGACAGCGGCGACTGGCGATGGACTAATTGTCTCTCGGTGATCGCCGTTGTTTTTAGATTGTACTGAGCTTAACATCAGTATATATCAGTATAATGCAGTCACTATGCCGTGGTACTATAAAAAAACCTAGGTACTTTCCGCTTATTTACTAGAGATTATAAAATTATTGATAGTTGCCCAAGAGAAGGAAGTGAACGGATAAAATTGTTTACAAAGACATTTTGTAAGAAACATATATTTTTGCTTTCGGTTTTTTTATGTTTCTTCCCCTGTATATAAAATACATTGTTAAGATCATAAATAACACGAACAAATGAGCGGATATCAACTTTTTAGAAATAAAAATGTATTTATGAAACACTATAATAAAACAGTCATGTTAGCTGATGATATTATAAAGGTAATAAACGACAGTTCAATCAAAACTGATTAAGTTTGTTCAAGAAAGAGTTGTACGGATAAGGTAAATGTAAAAAAAGGTAAAAAAGAACAAAACTTAGTAAATAAACTCATTGTTTTATTAAATTACGGTAGAAAACTAAAACCAAGCGATTAACCACTCGTTCATATTAATTGGTTAATAAATATACGTTTTAGGCACCCATTAATAAGTTTTTACTCAAAGGTGGCTTTTAAATAATAATTAACAAAATAAACAATATGTTCTAAGAAACACATACCTACCTATTCTTTACTCAAGTGTACAATGATAAATGGTATACTTCTAATCGTATATCCAATAAACTAGTATATAAAGCTTTAGATTATTATCTTTGATATTTGATCATTTTTTATTTTCCGATAAACATTCCACCATTGTAGTATGAATGTTAAGGACATGAAACTATGTATGATAACTGACGACACAAACAAATCAGATAAAGTATGGCATTTATCAGGTGATAAGGACTGATTTAACAACAGGTCAAGATTATGAAGTTAGTCGTACCTGACAATTCGCTATCAGAATTAGATAACCGAGAGACTTTCACTCATCGCGGTTGATTTCACTTTCCCCGCGTCTGGCCCGCTGATGATTTGCCTCTTGCGCAACAATGTCCGACGTTTGCTCGTTGATCAAATCGACTCTGAACCGGTCCTATCATTCTAACATGGAAATTCGAAACATTCTTCCGATTTTAAAATTAATTCGATAAAATTAACGGTATCTATTATATGTTATGCAGCTGAATCTGCTTTCATATCACACAGTCAAATACAACTTTGTTATCCGCCAAATATCTTGAATCGAACTCGTATTGATCTTCTGCAGTTTATCAGTATCATTTTACCCTTATCCCACCTAAATAGGGTCGGCACAACATGTATTCCTTTTCCACTCTACCCTGTCAGACATCATCTCAGTATTCACACCTTTTATATATATATATCATTTTTCATACAATCCATTCACACCTTTTTCGGTCTACCTCTACCCGTATATCCGTCCACTTTGAAACTTAAATTTGAAACTCCAGTTTATTATACCCAGAATTAAAAATATATTCCAATATATAGTCGGCAGTCATATAAGATTAGGTAACAGTACTCTTATGAGTGTAATAAATAGGGCTAGACTCTGTGAAAGAAAAAAGAGACAAGCCGAGGTTCATCCACTCTTGCACTAGTTGCCATTTCGATTGGTTTTACATTTCAGTACATACAAAACTGCTTATTTCATTCGAATCTCATCGGGTGAGTGCCCTAAGCGCTCTCCTTAGTAGTCCGGTGGAACTGTGAAGGCCTTATTGGATGGCAGTGTAGGTCAGTTCGAAAAAAAAAAAAACATTCGAGTCTATATTTATTTCTTTTTAAGATTGCGTTAATGCCGAAATGTACAGAAGACTATAATGAAATTGTTATTCGATTTCAGAAAGTGTGCGAAATAGTAAAACCTGATTAATGACCTGTATCGTTTATAAACAATGTTATTTTAGAATTTCCTTGTATCTTGATGAACTCTAGAAAATGTAAATGAAGCGGAATTGGAAGTAACGTTAAATATACATAATTTAAATTAACTCTAATATACTTATTGAAATATCGTACGGTCAGCAAAATGAGCTAAGAAATGTCAGTTTTTACAACGGTAAAAGAGTTATAGGGTTTTTAGTAGCAAAGAAAAATTACAATCCTTGTGGGGAAAGCCATTATGGATACCCATCCTCCCGGGGGAGAGGATGGGTTATGTCCGACTCGCACGGACTAAAACCCCACGGTGTACCGACAGACCGTGTTGTTGGGGCGGCAAGGGATCGTTCTCGCTAATCACCTTGAATAGCCGCTCCAACGGTCCGCCCGGCGGTACAGACTGGGTACACACCAGCTGCCTCCCCTCGTCCGCCGGACCTGTGCAATGAGAGGATGAGTCCCCCGACTACATCCCCTCAGGTCCGGCTAAGGTGGCGGGAGGAGTTGGGCAAAGCGCCGCCTCCTCCCGCCTGTCCTCCTTTGGCGGAGAGGGCCACTTAGAGGATCTACCTCTCGGGCCCTCTCCGCCGCCTCCTTTTGCGAGATGACCTCCTCGCAAAAGGAGGCCACAGCTCGCCACGCCTGTTTGCTGCCGAGCATGGACAGAACCACGCTCGGCAGCGACAAATCTGCTCCCACCACCGCCGTCAGAGTGCGGCGCTCTCCCTCCCACGCAGCACACTCGGACAGCTAGCGCCCGTACAGGGTGAGGCCCAGATATTCATAATTATAAACAACAAAGTTTGTGAGAATGTATGGAAGTTAGTTACTCTTTCACGCAAAAACTACTAAGCCGGTTTCGATGCAACTTTTCAGTAATATAGTTTATATATCAGAATAATACATAGGCTATTAAAAATTATATCGACAATTTTATCGAGCAAGTTCAGAACCGCCTCCCATTTGAGAGATATCACGACGTGCGCTGCATAAACCGTTCCAGTTACACGAAAATAATATCAACACTCACCAAAAAACACCAAATTAATTTCTACGAGAACAAAGTCAAAGGCGCCAGCTAGTTATTTACTAAAATGGTATAATGATGCATTTGTTATAATTTATTTTATTATAATTTGTATCTTGTATAAACATATTGTTTGTGAACAAATGTTTTTTTCAGGTTGGATTAAAAAAATCTATAATTGAAACTCTAGTTCTATTCAAAATTACTATGTCATGGTTTTGCAAATACAAAACAATTTTTCATTTATACATTTATTTTCATTTCATTTATACTCATCAACAATCTTTAAAGAATTATTAGCCAGGCAAGTTCCAAAAATATCGTTGATTCCTCCGCCTTACTGGTATCAAAATCTTTGTAAATATGACATATTGAATGTAACCTTTAAAACTATTAATTAACGACTTTTAGCACCGACGATTAGTAATTAACATAACTATAAGCTTATCTGCGTATTTTTCGTAAATACTTCTGTATGCGCATAGTACAATCAGGTATAAAAGAAAGAATTCTGATACGAACGCGGTGTAGTAACATTAATTAGTTTCTATTTACAAACGGAAACATTAACCAAAGAATATTTTTTAAATTGGTTCTATTGCAACATTGTAATTTTGATCTTTTTGCTTGCATATTGTTTGTTACTTGTTGAAATAAACATAAAAACATTAAAAATCATTGAATAAACTCTTCTTTTTTTAAGTACAGAGAAATACGTATTGAACGGTAATTGTAAGAAGAATGAAAATAATACAACATAATAACAAAACTACAGTGTTACAACAGAACCAAATTAAAAAATATTCTTATTTTTTAACTCTACATTTGTAAACAGTGCCTAATAATAAAACATCACTACATAGTATAAAACAAAGTCGCTTTCTCTGTCCCTATATCCCTATGTATGCTTAAATCTTTAAAACTACGCAACGGATTTTGATGCGGGTTTTTTTAATAGATAGAGTGATTGAAGAGGAAGGTTTATATGTATAATAACATCCATTAAATAGTGGAGAAATACTGTTATTTTTGAGGTTTCTAATATGATGTCGTAAATAATTACATTTTTTCGGCTTACATTGCAACAAACGCAGGCTGAACCCTACGAGATTTATCAAAATAATGTACTAAGTATTGTACACATTGAAAAGGTCTACAGAAAACTCCTCGATGGTATATGTCTACCTCTTATGGATATCGCACAATAACATTTTTGGTCATTTACTTTTTACGACAAATAATGGCTAATTTTCGAAGCGATTTTAACCAATACAGCATTAATCCTTATCCAATTACCCCTTAAGTACATTGTTGATTTAATATAGATCTATATAGCCCTTTACAGCATACAGCATATGATTTAAATTTAAATTTTCGAAGATATTACAGATAAAAAAATTGCGGGACGTAGCATTTATTATCAGAGCTCTCTAGCGAGGAAAATAACAATACTTAATAAAAACGTGCTTTTCAGCGCGACAGTAAGTTACGATAAATAATTGTTCCCCAAATCCCTCTGATACCACATTGGATTTACCCTTCCAATTTAAACGTTTACAGTTTCCGGTAAAGACATCTTTTGCAATGACCATTAATAAATCGCAAAGTCAAACCTTCAACGTTGCAGACATAGATTTGAGCGTTGACTGTTTTTCATATGGCCAACTGTATGTCGGTCATTCAAGAGTAACCTCTAGAGAAAACATGTTTGTATTGTCTAATGACAAGAAAGCTGTGAACGTTGTATATAAAGACATTCCGTAATATATTAATTGTTGTAAAAATAAAATAAATAGGTAAAAATGTAAAAAGTAAATAAGTAAAAATGTAGTGTATGAATTTAGATATTCCAAAGATAGCAGGAAATCTTCATGGTGTAGGGAAAGGGAGAATTGTTTTACTCCAAATTTAACGCGTGCGGGCCACGGGCAGTAATGAATAAATCAAAACTACTGGATCGATTTTAATCATTTTTTCAGTGTATGACATAGGCTATATATTTTATACCAGTGCGAAGCCGGTGCCCGCCACTAGTTAACAATAAATAAGAATCGACATAATGATTACCCTCAAACATTCCCAGAGAATTTTACAAGCAAATGTACAATCTTCGTTTATTATAACACGCCTTACACTTAGCATGGCGATGGCGGCATCATTATCAATTTCATACTTATTTATAACAATTATTCCATAAAGGTTTTACGTATACTGGGGCTGACTTGACCGGCTTCAATGGTAGACTATGAATTAATATTTATTGCCTTCATTTAGGCATTGGACACGGGAGCGAACGTGACCATAACTTTGTATTTCTGTAGATAAATTAATTTATATTATATTGTATATACAATAAATAAAATTATAGAGTTCTGCCGTTTTGCGCACATCATACAAAAAACACTGGATAGATTTCAGTCATTTTTTTAGGTAAATTACTTGGACACTTAATCCTTATATAAAAAAATTGTTGCGATATTTTAAATCTAAACAAGCGACTCATCGCGGTTCGTCAACATTCTTACAAGCTGTTGCGTGTAGTATTAAATCTGTGATATTTTCTAAGACATTCATAGAATGATATGCTGTAATGGGCAAATTTGATCTACATCCAATGCCCAAGGTAATTAACATACTGTTTTGGGAAGTTATAACACTATATTTGTCAAAATGACGCCACAAATAATCGATTATTTTTGAAGTGAAACTTCTTATGAGAAGGATTTTGAAAAATTCTGATAGGCAACTTTCTTTTCTTTCAAAATTCTTTAGTCCGACGAAAAGTGGTGGGGGTGTAAATACTGTCAGGTAGAGTGTTGCAAACATCGATTCTCGTCCGATCACCGAAGTTAAGCAAGGTCAGGCGCGGTCAGTACTTGGATGGGTGACCGTCTGGGAAACACTTGATGTTCGCTATTAGTTGTATTTTTTTAAATTAAAATGTTTTTCTGTAATACAAAAGTTTCACTTCTATCGTATGTTTTTACGACCAACCTTGTTTTTTTTAATAATATGTAAAGGATAAAAATCACTGTGGATGATTTTGTATTGATTACTGAGGGTTGTCGTTAGAAAGTTGACGTATACTAAAAAGAACTTTTCTACAGGTATTTTTACATGGTATATATACCATCCAAAAAAATCCCTAAATCATAATTAACATGCTGTTAAAAGCCGTTACGTACTTTAGAAAAATTAAGGGAACACACGGACGAGCGCGAAAAGACACTTTCTTTTACAATAATTATCGGAAGGCCTTCATGTACAGAATATTTATTGTTTAAACAATGAGACCATTCGAACCGTAAAGTAATAATAATATATTTAACTGTGATGATGAAATTATTAAAAACAATTAAAATTTTCCACGATACGTTTATTTTAATTTGCTTTGTCACGTAAAGTTATTATAAGTGTAAATATAATTTTTATATTTATTCATATAAATAGCAATTTATGAGCGCTTTATCACACTGGTGCACGCATTTTTAAATACGCTGAATACATATCGAAATGTAGACCGGTAGTATAAGATCCTTTTATTTTGTATTCTTCAGCATGGCAATTTGTAAATAATTTTGATTATAGAGAAGATTATTTTTAAGTTCGCCTGGCTAGCTACCGCCCTTTAGTTAAAAATCTGTTGCCCAGCAGTTGTTGGTGAATGGTGTGTTCCGGCAGGAGCACTTTGGAGCCAGTCCACCTCTAGTTTTAGAGTGTTTACACCACCTTAGACAACATCGTCATTTACTTTAATACCAGATGAGATTAGGTTCGAACGCTAAAACTTATAGAGCATAAAAATGAAAAAAAAATGTTTATTTCTAGAAGATAAGAGCTACTGATCCAAATTAAAAAAGAAATCTGGGTATAAATAGGCTATATTTTATTGTCATTAAGTATTATACAGTAATTAAATCATACAAAGTCACGGGTGAATACTAGTATATTATAAAAGAATAACTAATATCTCAAGAAAAGGACAATTATACACTGAAGACCAAAAAACTCAATTATTTATAATCAAACATATAACGTGCCAAAAAAGTTGTACGTGTTAGTATTTAAATTTTGTATAAACGAACCCAAATAAAATGCTTAGTGTAATATTTATTTTTAGACTAATTAAGACATAGAAACACGGAATGCCTCATAACAGTTGAAAGCGTTCAAAAGGGGATTTAAAGTAAACAATTAACAAACAAAAAACAATACTAGCGCATTATTTTCTTATATAGTTAATTCTTTTGTCTATGTAATTTTCAGAGCAAAGTTTGTATGACAGATAATATTTGAAAAGTTGTACGGAAAAGTAAAAGAAAAGAGCTCCACTCCGGGGATCAGAGCTCGGCTTAAGCCGCTGCCAAAGGGGGCCACTGCAAGTGTGCGGGAGCAAAATTTACCGCCAAGTCACGGCGCGGCGGCGTGATCTATGGATACGCAGGCGTGGGTGCGCACATACTCTGTTTAGAGAGACAGACGGGTACTGATCGTTTGTTGCCGTTATTTCGTCGGGAGGATCAATAAAAATATATCGCACGCGTCTTTTGGTTCGGTATGGCCCCGTAAGTCGCAGCGGATACCATTAACGGACTGGAAAAAGTTTACGTTAAAAAATCTTCACATAAAATGTGAGTGAGAGAGACAGGAAACATTTGTCAATTTCAGGTGTATATACAAACATCTATTTTAACATATATAATATACGTGAATTCAAATACATTTGGATATAGTTTAAAAGTGGACATTCACTCATGCATTCCAATTTAACTTCACTCATATGACCTAACAATAACTAATACGTGAGTACGATGACAAAAATAACACCCGATGGTTGGCGTCATCTATCGAGGTGGAATTATATATAAAATTCATCGTATTATATGACTATGGTTTATTTGTTTCTTTCTTTTTCTATCCTATCAAGACAGTCTCCTTCGAGAGCTATTACATATTACAATTTTGAAGAGTAGGGTAAACTATTTCTAAAACAGGTTATTGAATGTAGATAGAAATATTACTAAAAACATAAATACTTTATTCAATTTAGGCCCTGAAAAGGCGCTTATGAACGTCAAAACTGCCACCGGTTATCTCTTGATCATACATATTTAAAACTTAAAGCAATATTTAATATTAAGGTAACGATCACTTGTGGCGTTCTAGTACAGTACAGTATAGTGACATCTTTTATACTTTGTTCGTTATCACGAAAAACGTAGAAATTAGTTCGATTTGTCTGGTTTACCTTAAAATCCATACATTGAGACACTTTTTATACAGCAACAGCCATTCTCTATTACAACAAAATACGTTCTTAAACTAGATGTCAGTAAATATGAAGTTATTGTTATTCTTTAGATTATCAGTTTACAAAGTCCCAACCAAAGGTTTGAGATAACGAAAAATCAAATGCAGAAAACTGAGGTCGTAAATACTCCCCTCGCTATTGTTATTGTTACCCTAAAATCTTGAAAGCGTAACAAACAAACAAACTCACACTCACATTTATAATATTAGTTAATATTGTAGACGTAAGTAGTGAGAAGAGTAGAGTAGAGTAGAATAGAGACTTCTTCTTTATTTTTTGGCTCCTTCACGGTTTGTGCACTAGACAGCGTCAAGTAAAAAGATATTGCCAAGTAAGTCTCTTGTGATAATTATAATGTTCTAATAAGATGGTGGTTTCCTTTTTGGTTTATGTTTGGTTCGTTTTTTGTGGAGTTTTGGTGGCATCTCAGAATGCATGCTCCGTGGTATTATTTCCCATCCACTTCACTTGTGCATAATAACCGAACTATATTACGTAAAACACCACCAATATTACAAAATATAGAGTCTAATAACACAAGATTATGAATAAAATATAAAAACCACTACATGACAGACTAAGATCCCGCCAAAAACTCCGAATAGAGACTTCTAAGCATTGGCTTAGGAAATAAAAAAAAACAAAAGAAAGTAGGTTGGCTAACAAAGGAGAAAACACTACTGAAGTCTGAACTAAAATATGTTTGGCTATTTATGTATACTTTATAAGAGCTAAGAAGTCATTATAAAATTTAAGAGACGTAACTTAAAATCAATAAAACTGTTATAGGGATTATGTAGTAATGACAAAACACCTAATTCCTATGAAACAATAAAAATATTTTTAAGAGAACGAAGTTGTAAAATAATAACATTTATAATTTCAAATTTAAATAGTTTAATGTTTTGAAACTTATAACTTTTGAACGATAGATTTTGTTGCTTTTTCATTTATAAGATAACATTATTTACTAAGAATAATGTACCAGATTTTCGACGCCCTAAAGTTAAACAGTAAAACGCATTACCGGCCGAATAACACATCAATGCATCCGTCATCTACCGGATTCTGTATGAACCTTGAAAGTAGGTAAAACGATTAAATTGTGAAGGTAAACTACAAATAGATTCACTGACGTGGAAGGTTATTTTTATATATAACTTATTCATATAATAATTTATATATAGACTTTTCTAAATAGATCAGAGTGTGAATCTATTTAAGCTTACTAGGAGTGTAGTCCAAAGTACCCATGTAAACAAAAAGAAAATTTAGTATGACTTCTGCTTACGGCTCTATTTGGTTTTGAATAATATCTTTGACATTGTTTGTTTTGGACTTTCATCTGCTGTTTTCTTATCATAGTTTTTATTAACGGAAAATCAATAATGTAGTTAAGATTAATTTTTCAATATGTTAATATTTATTGTGGAACCATAGGTAATCATAATATAAATACGTTAGCGGCGAACAGACAGGCTCAGGTACTTTTAAAGATTTATTATAAAATAATCTCCTGTGTATGTAAGTAATTATTGTCATATTGATGTAGAAAGTAAGAAATTTCAAATAATATAAAATAAACAGAACTTCTTACGAAATAAATCCTAATACTATGTTAAAAAAGCTAAATAAGAAAACAGTTGTGCACGCGCCGCGTCGGCTTAGTTCGCGAGTGCAGGGCCAATGAACGGTGACAGGTACCGAGCAACCAATCCCAATACAGAGCTTCACTTTACGCGACTCGAGTTTAAATTAAGAAATTATGTTTTACATCCTTTTCCCGCGTCTCTGTGTATGATACCGTGTTAAAGCGAGAGGCTAAATAGGATAGGCGACTTCTCGACTCACTAGTATTGCGTTAATTTTAATACTGCCTTTGTTTACTGTTCAGTGATCAAATCTGAACGTAAATTTTCGTGTACAACAGGAAAATAATGAACTTAATTGAAATTTCGCAATAAACGGCTGAGTATCTGCGAAATACAACTTTCCTTCTCTGACAAAGGCATGTTGTTAGTTCTACCTTAATAGAACTATTACATAATAAATAGGTATATCATTTACGAATATTGTTAGATTATTGAAATATTATGAATTATGTAACTTACGTTTTCTATTAAAGTTATTACAAACTTGTCAGGATTGAGACTAGCCTGAATTTGTTGTTGCGTAATTTTTATTTATATTAAGTCAAAGTAATTTAACTTGCAATAGATAATTAAAATGGAATCTAACATTTATCATTTATTAAACACTAGCGGCACGCTCCGGCTTCGCACGGGTATAAAATATATAGCCTATGTCATACACTGAAAAAATGATTAAAATCGATACAGTAGTTTTTATTTATTCATTACTGCCCGTGGCCCGCACGCGTTAAATTTGGAGTAAAACAATTCCCCTTTCCCTATACCATGAAGATTTCCTGCTATCTTTGAAATATCTAAATTCATACACTACATTTTTACTTATTTACTTTTTACCTATTTATTTTATTTTTACAACAATTAATATTTTACAGAATGTCTTTATATACAACATTCATAGCTTTCTTGTCATTAAACAATACAAACATGTTTTCTCTAGAGGTTACTCTTGAGAGAGCGACATACAGTTGGCCATGTGAAAAACAGTCAACGCTCAAATCTAAGTCTGCAACGTTGAAGTTTGGACCCTGCGATTTATTAATGGTCATTGCAAAAGATGTCTTTACCGGAAACCGTAAACGTTTAAATTGGAAGGGTAAATCCGATGTGGTATCAGAGGGATTCGGGGAACAATTATTTATCGTAACTTACTGTCGCGCTGAAAAGCACGTTTTTATTAAGTATTGTTATTTTCCTCGTTAGAGAGCTCCGATAATAAATGCTACGTCCCGCAAGTTTTAAATCTGTAATATCTTCCGAAAATATTCATTTAAATCATATGCTGTAATGTTGTAAAGGGCTATATAGATCTATATTAAATCAACAATGTATTTAAGGGTTTAATTGGATAAGGATTAATGCTGTATTGGTTAAAATCGCTTCGAACATTAGTCATTATTTGTCGTAAAGAGTAAATGACAAAAAAATGTTATTGTGGGCTATCCATAAGAGATCCATATACCATCGCGGAGTTTTCTGTAGACGTTTTCAATGTGTACAATACTTAGTATATTATTTTGATAAATCTCGTAGGGCTCAGCCTGCGTTTGTTGCAGTGTAAGCATACATTAACATATAATGTATGTATACATATAAACCTTCCTCTTCAATCATTATATCTATTAAGAAAACCCGCATCAAAATCCGTTGCGTAGTTTTAAAGATTTAAGCATACATAGGGATATAGGGACAGAGAAAGCGACTTTGTTTTATACTATGTAGTGAAGTACATTATCCGATACATATACTAAATACCGTTTTTGCTATACAGACAATGTTACTATAAGAATATAACACAGCAAATTACGTTCCAGTTTTTTCAGATTTTGTGGCACTATGAATTCGAGCCTAATATAATTATATAAGCATTGTCTTCCATCCGTACATAGATACACATTATAAAAGGCGACGTTTATGTATTATAGTGTGTATATAACTCTAGAACCACTGAACTAATTTACACGTAATATATATGTTCTCTGGTCACATCTCAGTAAAGGAACTGTTTTATTCAAAATATAATACATAGGAACAACTTAGGAGGAGAATGGTAAATTACATCGATAAAACATAAATTCTCGCAAATTATTTTATAATGCTTTATCTAAATCATTAAATATCGCATATAATAAAGTGAAAAAATGTTTACAATGGGATTAATAAAAACATAGGCTATAACATAAAATATCTAAATGTAATATTAAACAAGGACTACTTTTATATGGATTTAAATAATTTGAAACATTAATTCTTATCAAATATAATTTCGTCGTCATAATGTAGTAGGGACTGCATCCAGTTTAGTATCAATGTTTAGTAAATAAATAGTATATACAAAGAGACAACGTAGTAAATGTGTAGATATAAGATAAAAATACATTTAACAATAGTTTTGTTGTTAACACGATTGGAGTCGCGGGCTCAGCTTGTTTATATAAATTAAATAACACAATAGTTATTAATCGTTATTTCATTACACTCTAGAGGATAGGGGTTTATTACTTACAGAAATGACTACAAATGCCAGCTCAACTCAATTCGAACACTTTTTGATGGATAAGCTACTTTTGTGGTTAAAAAGAAGAGCACAATTTACAAAAGCCCCTGACAATATTATTGCCACTGATGGCAGCGTTATAGCGTTAACTCTACTAAAAACAGCCCACTGCGTCGACGGGAACAAAAATTAATGTTATTATTTTATTGAATAATTCATACTGGCATTGATTTAGGGCGCAACCAGTTTTATAATGCAGACAAATCACGAGTTCGCCACACTCCGCGCTGCGCGGCGCGGTGCTGGTAAGATAAACGGCGCCAATATCGCTTGTTTTATTTACATCTCAAACAAAAAATTGGCATCGAGCCCGATGTTAAACTAGACGTTCGCCATAACGATATCTGTGCATATTGAGATACTAATACCGATAAACAGGTTTGGGGTTAACCAGAATTTGTTACTGAATAAATAAACAGCTGAACATTGAATGTAAAACGGAAAATGTGAATAAGACTTCTGTTTACATATATTCAAAGACAAGTTTGAAATACCTACCGCCAGCCTATAAATGTAATAAAGATATGCTACGTAACGTATCAATTAGCGATTTTATACGCTAATCTATAGTTATATACTCGTCCACTCGACGGCGATAACGCGAATGTTTCCCGAGAATCTATTTTTTTACATTATTTTACGTCATCATCAGCTCATAATTATCCTTCAAATCCTTTTGTATACAAATTTCCTTCAAAAATGTATAATGAAATTGTGTAAATACCTCTATAGCAATTTTTTGTTTGAAATTACAATAATAATAACAAAAATCTTATATTTCGTGGAAAAGAATATTACACTGTTCTTATTTTTTTTTTCTTTAGCTCAACCTACATGGGGGTCTATATCTAACATATTTACTTATGTTTAGTTTTTATTGTTAAATTGTATGTCTGGTTAATTTTCCAGAACCGCTTTTCGAGTTCAGGCCTCCTCCAAAGATTGAAAACCTTCCCTATTCTGAGCTTTCTGTATCCAAGCATGACCAGCCGTCTTGATGAACTCGTCTTTCCAGAGATTAGAATATAAAACATCAATAAATCAGATTTCAATTCATAAGTGCCTTCTCGGGTAATAAATTGAATGAAGAATTTTTGATCTCGCTTTTTGAATTACTAGGTAAAATGCATTCTAAAGGCGTTATTTTAATAATCAAGTAATACCGAATCAGCTTTTACTGGTCATAGTAATCGATAAACGTCATTTCGATGGTGACTTTGGAAGAAAAAAAATAATACAAATGTTACTAATACAAATATGATAATTAAAATCATAAAGACTATGCATTTTATATATATAGGTTGACCACAATCTCACCTGACATAAACCTTTCGAAGCCACGTAGTTCGACGCATTGTACAAGTACGCTAGCACTAAACAATCATTATCAAAAATAAGTTTATAACAAAAATGTTTATTACAACTTTTAAAGTACTCTTCTTCGTTAAATCTTTGAAACAACGATTGATTAATTTGAACGAACCTTCTACCATTGTTCATACATTTTATAATTTCTTAACATCCTAATACACATTATAAAAACCGTGGTGGTGGTCTAATGGTTTGACAGGTAGAATATCAATCCGATGTACGAACGACTTTTTCGGAATTCGCGTACATTTACTAATTTAAATTGGTAACACTATCGGCTGACGGTGAAGGAAAACACCGTGAAGAAACCTGAACATGAGATATGTTCTTGTAGTACCACTATATGTGAGAAAAAGAAACGAAAGAAACTGTGGATTTCTCAGAGTTTGAAATCGCCAATACCTCGTGGGCTGGCGCGGCGTTATGGTTACACCCATACCTTTCTTTGAGAAGAGTCCTATGGCCTTGCAGTGAGTCTCTTACAGGCTTATGATGATGAAAGTGAGTTATAGGGTATCTTTCTTCCAGAAAAAAAATACTATTCCCTAGGGTTAAAACAAATTTATATTCTATATTAACGAGATATTAATAATAATTACCCTGTACTGCTCTTTACTGTATATGGCGTTTTCTGAATTTTATGGTTACTGCTTCGCCCCTACGGATGTTGTAGGGTGAAATTATATATATTAGATCATTCTATTATATTATTATAGTCATATATATATATATATATATTATGTAATATGCTTGCGATTGAATTTTTATAATTTATTTTCGACACCAACGAACTACTTGTATCATTACTAATAACTAATAGTATCATTGTAATTTCTATAAAAATACACCTTTAAAACAAAATATGTTGTTATTCTTTGCATACTGTCTAAATTGGTATATCTTAATCAAAATTATATTTATCAATGCTGATCAAGTTACACGAAATATAATCACGAGAATTTAACAATGATATCAATCTTAACAACTTAAAATGAGGTAGCAAACACCAAATGTTAACATAAAAAAACAATTAGCAGTAGATTTATCATCATAAATATTGTTATAATTACTTAAATGTTACCAAACGCATTAATAACACGGTATCTTATCAGTTTCCGGTAAACGAAGATTAAACAAGTGTACCGCAAGTAAATTTTTACAATCACGGCAGTAAACTAGCACGTTTTTTGTATATTATCGGTAAATCGATAGTAGTTAATGACGATTGCAAATCACTAATTAAAAGGAACAATAAGTGTAGAGATGCCACTAATTAGGTATTTATCGATAACGAAAATCGTAATATCATCGATACTTCAAGATTTTATTCGTTTCTTCAAGTGTATTATTATTCAAAAATTATGAAAAATCTTTGTTTCATGTTTTGCCAGAAAATTGTGCTCCAATTTCTGTTTGCGTGTTGCAAGGATGTGATAACGCATTGTACCTCTTGCTCAGGTAAGCATACTATGTGATTACGGGTACGACTGGAGTCATGTTTCTGATTAGTTAGCTGTAGGATACAGTGATTATTTAACGTCATTGTGAGTTTTGCTTTTCTATGAGCGGACTGCTTGTTTTTTTAGTACTTTTTTGAGATACCAATTACTTAATAAATTCCTACAGGACTTTTTAATTATTTTTTTTTATATTATAGGGGGGGGGGACGAAACGAACAAGTGGGTCACCTGATGGTAAGTGATCACCGCCGTCCATAGACACTAGCAACACCAGGGGAGTCGCAAGTGCGTTGCCAGCCTTTTAATATATGTGGGCCTCCGGCGCTCTCACTGACCGAACGAAACGCAACAGTGCAGGCACTGTTACTTCACGTCGGCTTTCTGTGAGAGGATGGTACTACCCCGGGCAAGCCGACCCATTCATTCTGAAACCAGTAATAGTTTCAGCGTGGCTCTACCACCTAAAACTTTAACAAATATATTTCTTACACGCAATATCGTAATGTAAGATATAGAGATTTATTTTTATGTTCAAAACCTCTGTTTTTTTCTCAATATTGGCAAATTTCATTTCCGTATGTTTTAACTTAGGACGTTGTTAAACATATTATAGGAGACTACACACTTAGACTTACATAGTTAGACTACATCTAACTGCATATTTACATTACAAAAATAAAACTAGTTAATTGTATTTGAGAACTAGTAAATATGTTACTAAAACCCGCTGTTATG
Source organism: Antheraea assamensis (assembly GCA_035772565.1). Lineage (NCBI taxonomy): Eukaryota > Metazoa > Arthropoda > Insecta > Lepidoptera > Saturniidae > Antheraea > Antheraea assamensis. The sequence goes on from JAQQSE010000160.1 coordinate 1,264,344, forward strand.
TTTTTTTTTTATTGTAGCACGGCAAAGTGATGACAACAGCGACCATCGAGAGATGTACAGTCCATCGGTAATCATTTTAGTACACTGATTGATCCCAAAACATGCCAAAGTAAAAGAGAGTCGCCATTATGGGTTTATCATAGTGCACCGCAGCTTTATTGCTGAATATACACGGGCTAACTCCGTAATGCAACTAAGATGAACATTACTTCGAATTGACGTACAGTACGTTAAAGAAGGTTAAAGTACTTAATGGTGGAGTGTGCCAAGAACAGCACCGAAAGACATGAGTTCATGAGTAGTATGAGTGTTAACTGTCAAAGCATAGGTAGACACAGGATCTTGGCAGAACCCTGTACGGATGAGGCCCAGATTTTGCATGACCTGGTTGCGCTATCTCAACAGGAAATAGGGAACAATGGACTACTATTTTCGTTGTAATAAAAACCATTAAAAATAAAATAAAAACCTGTTAAATCGTGGTTACAATACAGTTGGACACAATTGCTGTGTATAAAAATACCAACTGACAGACAATGTTATTAAAAAGTAAATATCGATATGATATAGATGTCGATAGCATTTTTCTCAACAATCGTTCGTCCTTAGATTGGTGGACCCTAATCTTAAATCGATCAGTGTATGTGTATGATCGATTAGCCCGCATCGTCGTAAAGCCATAGAGTGACTGATGTATAAGAAACGCTATGTCTGTTTATAAAGCGACCTCGACACACTTGTTTCATTTATACCGTTCGTTCAGACATAATTTATGTAGACCGGGGTATTAGAAATATGTGTTAGGATTAAGAAACAATAATACCATTATGATAGATTGAAAAGTTGAAAATTGAACAGAGTAGTATATATTAATAAGATCGATTATGTTGTGTTAAATCATCATTACACGATGTAATAGAGGTTTAATTTATGAATATAATTCATTTTTAATAAATATTGTATCTTGATATAAAATATTAATTATATTCCTGCATAAAATGTCATCACTTGGTCTTCGTTCAAAATGCTACCTATCCAGTATTCAATTATAATTAAGTTGACAAAAAATATTACTTCCGTAATACTTTAAAACGTGACTATTTTATGACACAGCTAGAAAGCTGATGCACTTTTAAAAGGTGCGGTTGAGTCAACGTTAACTTATGTTATCGGCGTAAATACGACGTGATCGGATATAGCGTTACATTTATTGATAAGTCGAAAACTTATCGTTTATTTACAATTAATGCACTATTTACATATTCGTATAAATAACTTTATAATCTACAGTTTTTTGATAACTGGTACCTATTGTATCTGGCACAACGTTTTTATACGCAATGTCCATACTGGATATGAAGTCATGTCAAAGCAAATTGTTTTAAATGTTGCATAAGTCGTTGTCGTTTTCATACAGTGGCATTTAAGACATGCCACTATATTCAACTGAAGTTTTTTGTAGAAGTCCTTACTCTATCTATCGTTCAGGACAGGCTTTATGGGACTTAAAGACAATAAAGGGCCTACTGTTTACGTTATTGACTCCGGCCTTACCTTTTAGTGTTAATACTTAGATTTTTGCTACAAGTACCGTACTAGTTTAATTCCCTTCCCCTCCCCCTCCCCCTTTAGTCCAATAGAGCAAAAGACCAATAACTATGATATAAAATATTTTTCACAGCTACATACATAAAAACATGGTCTTCATTCTAGAGCACATCTACACAAACGGCTATCGACCCTTAGTCAGATCTGACATGTCCATTGCCGCTGATAACTTGCTTGCTTGCTTACTCTTTACTTTCATTACTAATATCATCTAATATAGCGAGAATGAGTACAAATATACGCAATTTAAGACTATAAAGAAATCTAACTTTAAACGCAATTATAAAAAGACACATGTTTAATCAAAGTAACTGCACTTAGAGCCTCATTACCATCTCATCTCAAATAAACATTTTTATTAAAAAAGAAAAATTTACATATATACCTGTGTAAATTGTGAAGATATTTTCGAGTTGTCTTCCTGATAGGCTTTTCTTGCTTTCCGCCGTTCCGTCATAAGCGTTGTCAGGCGGTCCAGGGCGCGAGACTCCAAGGCTTCCGCGTTGACTTTGATCATACGACTCGTATTCTCCCACTCCTCGGTCATTGTGCGCCATGCTGATGCTATCACTGATCCTATAAGAAAAATAAAATAAGAATTATTTATTTAAAAAAAAGGATTACAGACTCCATTTTATTAGATACTAGTACCTTACCAGTGATGCCTGCTCAAACAAACAGACAGACAGACAGACATTTCTAGAAATGATTGAAATGTATTCTATTACTTATTTCAAGCGATCTGCAACAATTTTTTTTCTCAAAAATCAAAAAAGTACAGACACGTCAGATTTACATTTTTATTATATGAATAGATGTATAGCTTAGTATACGGCATAGTTAGGCGTGTCTCTACCTTGGAATTTTAGAGATATGACAGTTCATAAAAGACAAGAAAATTTTAACAAACAATGAAACCGACTTAAAGATAAACTACTCAACCAAAATACACCAGAACGTCTTTGACTATAATTAGATACCTAATTAGATCTTAGGTAATTAATTCTGCATTATAATTAACCTAGCAATATCTCACAATCAGATTACCCATTCCATTTTAAGAATTTCCGTGGTGGAAATTTTGTAAATCCAAGGTCCAGTGGTAAATAAATTAAAATGACCTGAAAATATGCTCTTTCTAATAAAAAGAGACTTGCAATTTTTTGATTATTTTTATTTATATATATTTATTTAATATATTTTTATACAAGTTTTATTGACACCAAGGTTGGTCCAATAAAAATATAAATAAAAATATCAAAAGATGAACATTGCACAAACAGGAGATATATCACAGCTCAAACATGAGAGACCAGAAAGAACATAGGTTACATAGGAACATATTTACGTAGGTATAATAGATAATCTATATTTGTACAAAGAATAATATCGGTGTGGATACACTTAGAATTCTTTCCATTCCAAAAACGCATTTATAAATGTAACACACAGGAGAGTCAAATAAATAAAAGCATTGGTTAAGAAACATTTGTTCCACCTGTTGGATTTTGCTGATATTTTTATGCTTTGCTAATAAATATCGTTCTACCGCTTTTATTTGTATAAATACAAACCAGATATAGATATAATACTATATAATAGTTGTTATCGAACTAACTTCTTTTTATTTCTTTTATTTTACATAACAACAGTAAAGGAAACTCACGTGAAGATTTATCTGATACGCATGATACAAAAACCTTTGATTTTCATAAACAATATGGGTAATGAAAATAGTCGATTTTATTTTGTAACAATGTTTCCTGTCCCTTCTACAAGACTGTGTAAGGGTCTTTTAATTATGTGTACTATGAATTTCTACTTGTTTAGCACACTGTATAGCCTAAACTGCTTGTTGGATTTTGAGGTATACGGTATTGTGTCTTGTTAAACAGTGCGTAGCTTAGTATTGACGTAGGGTCGAATCCTTCTGAATGAACTGAGTTTCGATGACAAAAAATATTAACATGGTGAAAATCTGTCGCGAAGCAACTATGGGTGTGTTCCGGTAGTTACATTTGAAAGGCGGTGCATTTAGGTGGTAGGTAGTCTAGGTTTAACGTGTTTACCATCTTCAACAACGTCGTCATTTAACGCCAGGTAAGACCGTGGCGTGGCCAAACGCTAAAACCTACAAAGTATAAAAAAAGTATGACGTCTGTGAATCATAAAAGAGCAATTTGTGATCTGTTTATTTGTTTTTCCTTATTAATATTTTTACTTTATGTCTCGCAACGTTGATACTAGGTATAAATTAGCAAATAACATCATTTATCCCCTCAATGCAAATAGCAAATTGACTGGTGGTCTGTTGTGTGAAACATGCGGATGTTAATTTTTCACCAATAAAAGGATTTTATACAAATTAATAAATACTTATAGACATTTATAGGTAATTATAGCAATTTGTAGTTTTAAGACAGATATCTTATTACCTATATGATAAAAAAATACAAATATTATCTATATAAAAATAACGGTAGAGCCCAGCCGACGGTAGTCCGGTGAAGCTGTGTAGAGGCCTGTCAGGCTAATAGCATAGCCAGTTCGAAAAAAAAAGCCTGCCGTTGTGTGGCGTCACGCGTAAACTACCGGTTACATTTAAACATTTTTTTTAGTTTGACAGTTAACCCTTATCACGATATATCTTCATTTAACATAAATTTATTAAAGCTTTAAGAATACTACGATTATAACAAGCACTACATTTTCAGTGTTGTGTGTTTTCTTACCGTGGAGAAGTAGACAAGCGGTACAGTGTCGTGCGTATGCACAGAACGAAAACGGATAACATTGTTTACAAAGAAACTTTGTAAATATATTTTTATTTTCAATATTTTATTATTATTGTTCCTCTATACATGAGGTATACATACTGTTGAGATAATAAACAATACGGAGGAAGTAGCGGGTATTACCTATTCTATGACAGACAACTTTAGACCATGTAGATGATTCAGAAACCCATTAATTACGTCTGTCTTCACCAGATTATTGATTAATTCTCAAAATCCTGAACTATTTTGATAGATTATAAATTTAATATAATTAAAAGTAATCATTGTCCGGATGTAACATTTATATCCGTAGTCTACCTGTTTCTAATGGACTAATAAAACGTCCTAAAGTTAATGTAAAATGGTGAACGCGACACGGAAATATGTAATTATTTTAAATGTATAATAATAAAATAAACAAACCTCATACATAGGTACATATCATCATATTATAGGAAACAATGACATCAGCTAAGTATATTAACGAATGCAAACAAACCCTGAATGCGCAAGACACAAACATTTTACTGAGAAATAACCAGACAACCTAACCAACGGGATCGACGAGTTTTTCTATACGTACGTTTATCTTTTTGCGGTGATTTTACGATGTAGTCCGTGGCAGGTAGACGCTTAACCTGAGATTTCTAAGTGGCCTGCTTTGCTGTGTAATTCGAGTCGAGTTTGAGTCTTTTTTCAACGGGGCTATAATATTGTATATTCAAATTAATTAGACGTTTAATGAAAAAAGTTTACTAGGATTGTAACATTTATTACATTACATTATTTTGTCTAAAGAAACTGCAAATAAAACTTTCTTTAAAAATATTGTGAAACTCAAAAATAGTAATATAACTAAAAATTACATTTATATAGAAATTGGAACCTCAAAAAAAATATATATAAATAAAGAACAAAACCTACGTACGTATTATTTGATCTGAATTACTTACTACAAACTCATGTGAATTACTATTTAACAAGTTGATTTATTAATAGATAAAAATAAAACCCCGAGTGCAGAACCTAGTTATTTTATTCACAAACGTCATACTTAAATGTTGTATAGTCTATGTGACTCACACAATTAAGCCGAATCTAACAACACCTCGTATGTTGAAATCCATCAAGCCATTAAAGCTGCAGGACTTGCCAAAGAAACAGACATACATGTATACACTCGAAAACCATTACCCTCCTTTTGCGCCGTTGAATAAAAAGTTAACTTTATTTCTCATTCAAAGGAACTCTACTCCTTGCAACCTTTCGTTATATTATATAAACATTTTTTTTTTCAAAGTCACGACCAAACGTGACTAATAAAAATATATATTATTTAAAATCTATTATCCGTTTTTGATAGTCTGTTGATTATTAAATAAAATGTTTTGTAAAATACTAAATGTCGTAAATCATTAATATAAGAATAATTCAAATTACATCAACGTCGACGATTAATTGTGTACACAATATATACATATGTACGTGCTTATTGAATTTTAATGGTCGTGCTATCTAAGTACTTAATTTCTTGGAAATGCCATAAAAATGTAGGTACATGCGTCTCTCATACGCCCTAAACATAATATAATATAATGTTGGCCCGATTTCAACACACTTGTTCTTTAATGTCTTTCATTAAATTCTAAACAAAGAACTTTAGTGTGCCATGCCATGTCTGATAGATAGAAAGGTTAAACACGACACTCGATATCAGATTGAAAACAGGTTGTCTTAATGCTCTAGAATCCTATTTAAATGTAACGGCTAATCGGGCTAACAGCTACAACCAAACAATTACAATTCGTTACCATTTGCAACGAACAATAGATTCGAATATGTCGATTTAAAAATCACGAAAGGAGATTAAAACTATCAATGCAAGTTACCGTTAAGTTCCTCGCATTTATCCATTTTCTGACCCTGAGCAGCAGCGGCAGAAAGCGCCAAAGCATATTCTCTATCACTTTTCATTTTAGCTTGCAGGCTTCTTTTCATTGTTTCCATTAGCCTGAGTTCTGCATCCTGCCGCGCCAGCAGCGCTTCGTGCGCCGACCGGCCCGTTCCACTCGATGCGTACCCCATAGTTAACCACCCAAGTCTACACTAAACTGCACATTGCAAACATAAACACAACACACGATCAATCACATCACTTTCCGTTATCACACCGACACTGTTTCTCCGTCAATTTGTAGAGGAATTAATTGTTAAATACTTTGAAAAGAATACGAATGTTGTCAATTAATATTGTATTTTTCTTAAGTCAACACTAACAGTTGACGGTAATGGCTAAGTATTTTTATCATTAAAAATGTTATTAACGAATGAATTAACCGCGGCGAATGCACAACACAACGAAACAGGCGTCCGCACGTCGTCGACGGTCGACCTGAATGCCATCTATCCTAATCGTTAGCCCATCTCGGCCGACTCGACGGTTGCTGGCTGGTCTTGCGGTTCCGTAGCCAACTCCGACCTCCACCGTGCGCTGTGAAGGCACCGTGCCAGTCACCAAACGACACTGACGATCGAAGGTGTACCACCAGTATTACAATATTATCAGTATGAAATCATTGAATCACGCCTGTCGTTCGCTATTAAAAATTCTTTTACGTTTATGTAATTTACAAAATAATTATGTTCAATCACTTATATCTTTGTCACGTGTTCTTTACATAAACACGTGTAGGAAACGGCTAATATTTCATTTTATATAAAATATCATATCATGATCGTAGACAGTGAGATGTGATTTTTGAATTGCATAGCAACAATCTTATTTAATAACCAGACAAATTAAAGATTAGTTTAATGTATCATATTCAATTATATGAATCAAAAACTCTTATAAAAAATATAAGAGTAAGATGTAAACATACATTTTAACCATTTATTGTTATTAATATAACAAACATTCTTGTTACTTCTCTTCCGCTGTTTTTGTTTTTGTGTTTCTGTTTTTCCGTGTATGTGTTTATGACCACACGAAAGAAGTGAAAATTTCTTTATAAACAGTGCAACAAAAAGCCAATGTCACGCTATAATCCACCATCTATCCGATACAGTGTTTACCGCCACTACTTTTCGTCGCACATTAAGGTTGCAGATTAGAATTTCAAAGCCCTCCCATAAGAAGGTTCACTTCAAAAAATTAATATTCGATAACTGTAATGATCTAAGGCCAACACTGAAGCATAAAAGAGTGAGGCTGTTAAAATTACATTTTACTTACAAGATATTTTCGTACCTCTCATCTACAGAGGGTTTCAAAAAAATGTCAAACTCATGATAGATTGTGGAGTCAGAAAATAGGATTTTACACGGGTCAACGCAAAATTTGATTTCGGCTTTAAAGCATAAAATTTCGATATTTTAAGTAATAATTAGACGAAAAAAATATATATGACATGAAAAAATTTGCTATTGTATTTAGGAGACCGACTGAACGATATTATTCAAAATCTGTGGGTTTAATTTTTCATCGAGGATGAAACCATTCAAATAAGTATGTATATTATTTTATTAAGTTTTACTATTAAAGTAACTTGAACAAAAGTGAAAAATAATTTAAAAGAGTACGCTTTTACTTTTTCTTATATGTTCATAAGTACTTTCTCTCACTAAACCCCAAATATAGTCTCCTATCATGTTTTCATTGTATTGACCTTAAAACGTCGTTCGAAGTTCATAATGTCCTGATGAACGTTCTCCTCGCTCTGATTTATTCTTTGGAAAATTTAAATCTCTTAACAAATCCTTAAAATCTTCCTTAACAGTAAGATAGTATTTTAATTATTCTGATGCAGGTAAAAATTCCTCATCGGAATTACTTTTATTAGAACTAAGTTCTACGATACTTTTTTCAGTGGCTCAGGTACTGGCTGTGTAAGGTCTTGTGCAATTGTTGCAGAAGAAGATCTAAGGTCAAGATATTCTATAGCTTATGCATTTTTACCTCTACGTCTTTTACTCGGATTCACAATGCAAAAGTGAATTTTGACGTGGTCTTTTGGTGCTCGCCAGATCTTTGGTATTGCAAAATTCATGAACCACTTATCACCTCCATACCAACATAATCATAGAAATAAAAACTACTGTGTCTATTATATTTGATTCACCGCTTAATTAAAAATTGCTTACCTTCCAAACAACTTTTACAACTACTACAAGCAACATGTGGAACCCATGGCTTGTAAAACAGTAAAAATATACTTCGTAGGCTTTACAGAGATATCTTTAGTTCGTGTTTTACGTCTCGAATTTTAATAAATTGAATTAACTAAATACGTCAGCATCACATTAACATTTTCGCAACGACATTTTAAATTTTTCGTGACTTGTACAAAACGCCGATCACTGTTTATCACTCGAGTGCCATCTAGCGGTCCTTTGTAAACGTAAAAACCCCACTCAAAACGCACGGTATTTTTAAATGTATTAAAATCAATTAAAATTATTAAAAAATATCAAAAATTAGTATTATTACTATAACTATCACAAAAGCAAACTTTATAGCAAAAAAGTATTTTCTTTTCGTTTTTGTACATAATTAACCGAAAAATCATATAATGAACTTTTGGACAAAGAACGAATTTTTTTGTGTAGAATCGCGATTATAAACACACTTTCTATTTATTCTACTTTCCTCAACTCTGCTCTGTCCAAATAGCAGGCAGTCTAGCGAATTTGAATACATTTATATTTATTTAATATCTAGTTTTTACGTATTACTTGTGTCATAGTTGTCAATGAGAGACAGACAAAATGGTTATAATAAAACACTTTAATAACACAGGAACATTTATTATCATTTCAAATCAATTTGAGATTGTGCACAATATGATCAAACTGTATTATGTTAGATGTCACCTATATTACACAATATTACGTAAAATAACGCTAGTTATCTCGCCAAAAATTTCATATTCCGTTTCATACTGATTCGAAATATTAAAACATTTTTGGGTATATTTACTTTTTTTGGAAATTCGAACATATGTAATATATATAACTATATATATTTATAAAAATATAGAACGAAGAATTATACGTAATTTGAAAGTACCAACACCTCGTGGACTAATATATTAAACGAAGTATTAAAAAAATTGAGCCCGGACTACAAAAAAATTAAGCCAATGGGTTAATGGCAAAAATAAAATTCTATGAATTATCTACTTCAAAATTAAAAAGTATAGATCGTTCATCTATATTATACATGGCTCATGCTATATATCCTGTTCTCTAAACTAACGTATTTAAAACATATATATATGCAAGCCGAAATGCGGCTTGTACCATAACGAGTTCTTCACGGCCCTTATCGAACGGGTTAATTTAAAGCAGATTGGCGTTTTGAATCAATCAAAGGAAGTTAGTGCAATTCGGTTTCACGACACCAATCGTGAGTTTTCACTTTCTGGTATCAAAAAAACTTGTCGCGGTGTCAATAAGTAGAGATTTGAAGTTTCTGCACTCAACTTATGCTGATACTAAACTATCCCAAGTTACAACTTCTGCCTAAATCACGGCATCAAACGATTCAACTGCCTTCGTATCCCGGGTCACGTAAATATTAATTTTCGGTTGAGTGATTTGGAGGAATAGGCTCTCTTGCGGACAAGTCGGATTTTGGAGATAGATAATAGGCAGTGGTCAGAATCTAAGCCGTTTCTATGAAGCGCCTGAAGAAGAATCTCAATTAACTATACGAATACGAACTCGTATAACAAAAATTAAACCAAGATCGTGAGGGCTCGCATGCATACATTTAAAGTAAAAGTTCAATTAAAACTTAAATAATGTTCTGGTAAACCGAAGCTTATTCGACGTACTAAACTGAGACTAAGTGAGAAATTACGAAGTTAACCATAACAAGTAAGCAATGTATAGGCCTTGATGCTATTATCAGATGAAGATAAACACGCACTATCAAAGAATGTGTTTATAATGTGTTACGAATAATATTATAACACTAATGTTATACTAACAACCACACGCAACATTGTACGCTTTAATTACAATATAGAACTTAAATTAATCTTAAACAAGTATACTCATAATGTGCAGATTACCTCGTATTCATCTTAGTATAGATAATAGCAGAATATGGTATGATATGGTGCTAATGTTTGACTATAACTCCTCCACAAATGTTAACAGTAGCGTTACCATTCAACAAAATTTTGCATATACTCGTATATCAGTTACTAGATGACCCGGTAAACTTCGTATCACTTACATGTATTTGTATAAAATGTGGTCAAAACTTAATACAAAATGGGTATTTACATTATAAATGCAACTCAGTTATGCACTTAATCAATTTTAAGCTTTCTCATGTACTATTTATATTTCTGAAAAATAACTGTTTTGTATTCCAACAAAACAGACCAAAGTGATTGCGGACCTCATACTACAGCTATTAAACAGACAAATTTCTGAACGCACCTTTTTTATTTCTAAAATAACAGAAGACATCAAATGTTTCATAGCTATGTACATGTACATTTGTATTTGAAAATAAAAAAAATTTTTTTTTTAGTATTTTCCATTACTTATTGTTTGTTTCTCACCGTTTAAACCCTTCCCTTAACTTCCATAAATGTTTCAAGATCAAAATTAACCAAATTGGTCCAGTCATTCTCGAATTTTAGCGAGACAAAATAACAGTAATTCATTTATATATATATATTTCAATTACCTAATTTACTGTTAAACTTTAAGTTATAAACAATAAATATTTTCTAATTTTGATGCACGTATTTCCAGACTATTTAATTAATTTCGATGATAGACTCTTTAAGTACAAATATATTCTCTCCCAATCAGGCATTATAAACAAAAATATTTTTAATTTCAAAAATAGTACTAGATTTCACTAGTTAGTAGTACCAATGCAATGAAATTAATTGAATCCTATATGTAGTGTGAACGTCATTTCGCCTTATTAAAATTACAATATGACAGTCATTTTCATCTTCTGTCTATAGTTTTAAAGTATCATATGTTAGTATGACCTTCAATATCAGCACTAAGCACTTATTTGGGATAGCATATGAATATGAAATACCACGAATCGGAATCTTTGAATAGTGAATAAATTATAGTATTGCAATTATATTTATCAACCAAGGGACAATTAATAAAATGTAACATTGTACTTTGATTATAGAACCAGTGACTATTCTGTGATATGCTCGACGAGATTTCTTTAATAATAAACGAGCCAGAGCTTTCAGTGAAAGAAAACGTTGCGTCGTAATAAAACCCTAACTTGATATTTAATTACTAGTAATCTCCTGGCTAGCTACCATTTTTAAACAAAAATCATTTGGCAGAACCTATCGATATTTTTCTGTAGTCAAACTGGACAATCTGTTGCTAGAAAAACCTAACGTGTTACCATTTTCAGCCACATCAACACATCATCAGATGAGACAGTAGTTAAATGTTAATGCCGAAAATTATACAAAGAATATCAGACGTCCTGTCGCCGCGTTGCGGCGCATCACGGCCCTATGAACAACAACCGGCAATATTTCAACAATTAATATTTTTAATCTCATGAAAACTGTCTATAGAACTGTTGAACAGCTCAAAATTCATATTTCTTATTATTATTTCTAATTAATTTCCTCTATACACAATACCCTATATATATCGTCCTTAAATACCTATCAAACTATAAATTCCGGGATATAAAAATAATGTATATATAATAGTATTTGTTAAAGGAATCAATGCAATTAAAATTCTGACAATAACTTGAATACATAATATTGACTCTCCAGCATGTACAGTAATATTATCTTTTGGTTTATTGCTAAAACGTGGTATTTTAATACAGAAAGTTGTTCATCGTGCATTTTACAAAATTTAGCATTTGTATAACTCATACACCTTGATAGCACCTAGCTATCATGAGATCTTTCTTCTATTATGGGCAAAATTTTAGTTGTATCTCAATTTTTTTTTATTCTAGCCACAACCAAGAAAAGCCCGTAGTACAAATAGAGAGCATATCATACGTTACACTAAAACAAAGACGCGTAAGAAACGAGTAAAATTATGAAAGTTATGTACCCATAACTAAAAGCTATTTCTCCGGATTCCCTGTTTGAAGATAAAATGATTCTAACCAAATATTGTAAAACGGTACAAAAATAATGCTCTTTATTTTCGGTTTCTATCGAATTAGCAAATCATGGCTAATTTTATTTTCTTTCCTTTAAAGTATAGATTTAGGGAATCTCCTAAAATATATGTTACAAACTAAAATGAGGGTAAAACCTACTAAAATCACAAGTTTAGCTTAATGTGGTCACACTATTTCTGACTTCAGTTCACAATTTCGGGACTTCAGTTGCCACAATGTTAACATAAAAAAATGTACATATATATTTTTTGCCTTTTGATTATTCGAACATTGTTAATTATTCGTTGATAATATTTGACGCATAGAACTCACCCAGAATACATTATAAAAGATACTGTTCTGCTCAGGCAAAAAATAGGTGTCTGTTGCTTCTATTTTTATGCTATTAAAAAAAAAGAGGTGTATCTACTGTTCTGGTAATATTTCGTTTTAGATATATTCGGTAGAAGGAAAAAAAGAGCACCTATATATATTTTGTTCACCTATGAACATTTGATTTTAAATTACACTCAATCTAGAAAAGAGTTACTTAATTCATCCAGTTCTAGGAAAGTCCTTACTTAGTGATGTTATTATTCACCATTATTAATCATTTGTGTCGTGGGAATTTCAAGCAATAATTTTATTAGAATCAATATTTGAGATTTACTGAAAAACGGAAATAACTATAATTCATTAAACTTTTGGTAGAATATATATTTTTATGTATGGTATTGTCGTAGGTTCACTAAATCTTGTCAGTGGCAACACCAACCCCAGCCTTGTAATATGGCCGCTACAGGTTAGTTCTATTAATTTTGTCATGTAAAAAAATCTAATTATGCTTTATTTCATTACCTACATTTATATTTAGACATATCATTGTAGCAACTTTAGTTACTTTTTTATATCATAATTATTTTGAACGCAGTAACGTAATGTCTAGTAATGCTAACGTGTCAGCATTTCACCTCTGCAGACATTTAGATTTACCGCGTGGCCACATTTCTCGACTTTTTCACCACTTTATTTCTGTTATATTGTAATCCCATATTTCCTAAGCGTCTTTGTAATGTTGCTTTTAAGGTTAGAAAATTCTATCTATAACAGATGTTCAGCGAATCTTGTATGTCCTTATACCGTGTTCACGATTAACCGCTTTCCAAAATCGGAGTAGGTCGTTCACATAATATGCGTCATCATTATTCTTTATTGCCTTATTATTAGTTTCCTGTGTCCTTGATTGTCATCTCCGCTACCTAAATTATTACCCTTAACGATTTACAGGCAAGAAATCAAAAAAGTCAAAATGGATCAAAACCAGCATCACGAGTATCTTCGCAGAGCCAACTACGATCGCAACTACAAACAACTGGTCAGAAGCTGTTGATGATGAACGTGAGGTTTATTTTATTATAATGTAATAATCACAGGCCGTATTAACCTCCCAGGTTCACTTTAATTTTGAACACTTTAAAAATGTCACTTGTGGTATAGGTGATATATTATGGTTTCTGGTTAAATAAAGTAATATATAGTTTAACTATGTAAAATGACTATACTAGATAACTAGTCCCTAATCGCAAAAATTGTGTAAAATGAACCGTATGTTCATTGCAATGCACAATGCTATGCAAATCTTTTTTAGATTATTGAAGCAGTACCATATAAATGTTACATGGCCCAATGATGACATAAAGGGTAAAGGCATGCCAATGTTAATCTCGAACTTGGGGCTTACATGCAGGGTGTTTTTCACTCCCATTAGCCTCGGGAAGGTCTGAGTAAAGGCTTTAACTGTTAATAAATTACATTCTAGCCGGATGCTTCCTTCATAAGGAAGGTGAGGGAACCAGAAAGTACAGGGCAGCTCTTAGTCTGGGATTTGAGGCCTGGGGCTGAGAAGAGGCACAGGAGTTGTCTCTGTTGGAAACCCTCATAGCCAGCTTTTTTAGCACAATTTTCGAGATGACCATGGTCATAACTCAATTCAGACTAGTCTTTCATTGGCATGCTCCCTATCATGGCTGAGGGCATGTTTTTTGAAAAAAAAATTGAAACATTAAGTGCAAAGTTGAAATATAATTTGCTTAATCCACACCCAAACATTGTGTTTGTGTCATACTTTTGAATATACAAAGAATAAATTATATTTAAAATGGGCATAAAATTACTATAACAATACCTGCAAATTTAATTAGCCTTTTTTATTCAAATAAGTTATAAAAAATATTGTTTAATTTAGTAATAATATTAACAAAGTTATACATAGAAGAATTTGTCTCACTTTAAACTAAACTTGATTATGTTTAAGGTATTAAGTTAGTAGGTATGTAATTAGTGCTTTCATTTTAAAATGAAAAAGGTGCTATACTTCCTTATAGATTGTTCAGAATGTGATATATTATGTTAGTTATTTTATATTTAAAACAAACGAAAGAAAATTCCTATTTGTTTAAAACCTAACATATTTAATGTTCATTATATGATTTATATATGACATAACCTTTAATAAAATATTACTGTATTCTATATAGAAGTTACATTTCGTAACTTAGCAGTTTACTGAAGGACTTTTTATACTTCATAAGTTATAGTGTTTGACCACTATCGCACCTGATATTAAGTGTTACTATGGTCCAAGATGATTTAACATTAAAGTTAGTGACTGGCTTTCGATTGCAGCTGCCAGAACACAACCTATAGGTAATTGGTGGCAGATTTTCGACTTCTTGAGGGTCATGATTAGCCAGAGGAGCTTAGGAAAACATTACCACCATGTTTTAATGTCATCATCATGTTTTCCTTCACCAAAAGCAAATCATTCAAATCAGAATATATTAACCAATGAGTCTATTACCTAGTATTAATAATGAAGATCTATCTACTGAAATAATTTATAATAATTAGGGTCATTTTGTTGATTTTATTCTTCAGTGCATTCTTAAGCAAGCTTTATAAAGTATTTGTAAATAACATAACCCTATGTATATTGTATAGTAATGCTCTGTATATTTGCAACTTAGCGGAAACATATGGTTACGCGTCCCGGCAGCGCGCCCCAGTGGTGCTGCCGTCGGCGTCGCGTGCTGCACGGGGTGGCATGGCCGTGGACGATGAGTCCATACCTCGTCGGCCACCTTACATCGCTCACATATCCAACTTGCCTTATGATGTTGATGAGAGCGCTATCACTGAACTGTTTGAAGGACTTAAGGTAACTTTCTCACTATTCTTAGTGTTAGGAGATACTTGGGCACTGGGAATAAAAACGTGGAAAACCATAAGCAAACGTATTTGACAGTAAGCTCATTATTATAGTAATACTGATAAAACAAAATTAAATAAAAATATGTTATGTTATTATTATTTTTTTACAATGATAATAATTTCTGTGTGACAAATAAAATAGTGAAAAAAGTGGATAGATCACATAATCTTTTGTAGTCCAACAATCAAATTTGTTGGTGTTTATCTTAGTTATATTCATGTATTCTGAATTTAATTCTAGGTTATATAAAGACTTACAGAGTGTATAGGAAGAAAAAAGCAATCATATAAATTTGAGCTTGCAAATAATATTTGTGTTTTGTATTTTTTCTTCCAGTAGGGAGTATAGACTAACCCTCTTGTTATCTATATGCTTTATAGGTAAACATTTTAACCACTCACAATCTCATCTGCTGTTAAATAATGATGTGCTCTAAGATGGTAGTCATGCTAAATCCTAAAGGAAGACTGACTCTCAAGTGCTTCTGCTGGAATGCACCAACAGGTGCTTGGCAATAGATTTTAAAATTGATGGTGGTAGCTAGCCAGGCGGACTTAAAAAAGTCCTACCACCATGCTATGGTTTCATCACAATGTATTCCTTTACCGAAAGCTCCGACTCGGTTGCTAGGATTAGAACCTGCGTCCTTCGACGCTATGTCCGAACACACTACTGACTGAGTCATCATCATTGCTTGAGTAGAAATGAAACTTTAATTGTAATGACAATTATTTAGAATTGCACATGCTTTTTTTTAAGGCTGCATAAATTGTGTTGTCAGCAATTCTTAACTTCTCATGCAATTCGGTTGAATAAAATTGTAAAATATAATTACTTTTCTCAAATATATATACTATTTAAATAAGTTTTATTTAATATGTAAACTTCTTATTCTATTTATTTTACTCAATATTAAACTTTGACCCTATAGTTTATCTCAAGGTAAGATATAGTATAGTAGTGTGATATTTTCAAAATTAATTAAGGTAAGTAATTGTGTATTAGTAATTACCATGAATGTAATGAAATATTGTATTAGGTTAAGGTTCCCTTCATACTTAACGCTGTTTATCCATACAATGTATGTAATAGGCATATTTACTCCTATACTTATTGTCTGTAAAAAACCATTCCGTATTGGGAAAATGACATGAAACAAGTAACATATTATGTATGCGGTAAGAAATAAAAATTCCTGTGCTCAATTATAAGATAAATTAAGTGCTTTATAAAAGTGGTATCTCCAGATCATAAACTCATGAGGCAGGAAATCATGAACACAGAAGACGCGGATAAAGAAAAAAATACGTAAACTTAACACAATATAATGTACACAAGAACTAAATACATAATTTCAAACTGGTAACAATATCCCATAGTACTTGGGCGTCTCATAAAATTTGTGGTTTTAATGTTTTGTAAACTGTGTTGTTGTCAATAATGTTGCTGTTATCTACTAAATACATAAAAGCGTGTTGACATTCAAAGGAATTTGCTGGTCATTTTTATTTATCTATGTTTTTTTACGTGATATTATTACCTAATCGATTTTTGTTAATTATTTTCATTATATTGTGAAACTATAACTGTGATAGTATTTATTAGCTCTGTTAATATTAATTTCTTCACCTTGATAACTCAATTGAGAAGGCCTATAATGTTTGCTAATATAGTTTTGAAAATAACAGTTACAATTAGTAAATTAGAAATGCGATATGCGGACTACATAAACTTTCTTCGTGATTCAACCTCTATACCTAAATATTATTAGCGGTGTTACTCCAGCGTTTAATGAAAATCTAACAACAGCTCATGCTTTAAAATTTAAATACTAATAATATAATAAATGTCTAACTTTAACCTCGAATAACTTTTACAGGGATTCGTGTATCAAAAAATCATAGAGACATTTTTTGTAGGACATTCAATAATCTATAAGAAAGTAAGTTGATAATCCGAGGCTCAATTAAAAGATCCAAAGTAAAAAATCCTCGTTAATAAATGAGAAATGAAAATTTCAACTCAGCCTTTAAATATTAAGTGCTCGGATTTTTACAGTCTTTGGTTTCAATATCTTTGACGAAATTTCATGATCATTTGAAGAAAAAAGAAAGTCGATTTTTCTGGTAAACCCCATTAGGGTGTATATTTTAATTAATATACACTCCAAATAATACCTATAAGAATAATAATTTATCTCTGGTAAAACACCAATAATGAGCACTACAAAGAAAAGGTTAATTAGCTAAGCTGCCATTGACAGTTTTTAATTACACTGAGATCAAATATTCCCGTTTGTCTTGCATAAATATCAACTTATTGCCTTTGGATACATTTTTTATTTTTCACTCTTTTTTATACATCAGTTATTATACCACTGTATTTTGGATTCTAGAATTTTCATTATGAGCATCACTTTGAGACACTTTCATATTGTATACACTAGCTTTTGTTCGCAGCTTCGCTCATATTAATGTAGATTTTGAAAATAAAATATAATATTATAAATAAAATATCGCTGATAATTTAGTTTTCATAGGTAAAAGGATTTTAAAATTCGTTAAATATATTTTTGTTTTATCCATTACAAACAAAAAATCAAATCTTTTCTCTTTATAATGATAGTGTTGGTATTTCTAGATGTAAAAAAGCGCACTTTGTCTTTATTTTCGATACAAGAAATAAACCTAATTATGTATAAGAAACATACAATTATATTTAAAAAGCTCTGTCACTATGCGAAAATATGAGGACTATTTTCATGTTTTGTCTACAGATTACCAACTTGAGGCTTCCGAGAGAGGGTGATCGTCTCAAAGGATATGGCTATGTAGACTTTGAAGACAGAGATAGTCTTATTGATGCTATGAATATGCCAGATCTGGTTAGTACAGACAATTTTATACATACATATTTTATAAGAATTATAGTTGAAGAACTTATTTTTAAGCTGTCTATTTACATTTCTTCCTAGTTTTTTAAAGACAAAATATTAATTTAAATTACAAGGTTCTATATTTATTTCAGCTAGTGAAATTATATTAGTAACATATCATTGTTATAATGATACACCCTATATTTGTCTACCAAAAGTATTGGTATATCTATAGTTGCTAAGTTGTTAATCTAGCTATTAAATTACTTTTGATCATACGAACGTTTTCTATGTACTGTATGAGACTACAAAATGAAACATGACATCCATTTGAGAAAGAAATTTCAAAGAATAAAAATATACCTTTATTGTAACACTTTGTAAGGGGAAATACAAACCTGTTTTTTTTTTTTAACAGACAATAGGCGGCAGGAGAATTAGAATAGAAGTGTCAACCCAGGATAATGACCGGCGTATGGGTAGCAGGGGCGGCGGCAGGTCTGACAGGGAAAGGTAATTTAAATCATTACTTGTAACTATTTTATTTAAACTAGTTTTCATTTGCTTCTTTAACTGCATGAAATTACTATTTGTGGAGTCAGTTATCCAGAAATGGTTACAAAAGACACTATTTTGTTTGCTACGTGAAAGTTTCGGATCTCTTTGTGTAGCTCTTTTAGTGAATAGTTTTCCAAAATTAATTTCTGTTTAACAATATTGGTTTGTAGTCAAAAATATATACTACATTTGATTTCAAAAATTAAAAAACCTACATGAATATAATTTATCTTGCACATTGCTGGTCAAGATATGTTTGTTTATTTTAAGTTGACTTAACTGAATGTTGTGTCTGTAGGAAATTTTTTCTAGGAGCTTTATTTGTTAATAAAATAAAACGCGAATTTTACAATTTTTTACTCAAATCTAACGTGAGCATATTTAGATATCAGTTATGGATTATGTGTTTGGAATTTTTCTTGTCAACAAATCTTTATTGACTCTCTTTCTTGTATGTCTGTTTGTGTGAAATTTTATTATTGACATCTGACTAATTTTCCCATGAACTAGAGTCTCGAACTGGCTTCTATGACATTGCAAGAAAATGTAGGGCAAAAAGGAAAATTTTCTATTTCAAATGTAATTAAACTAAAATTTCACATACATGAGACTATTAAACACTATATAATTATTGATAGACAAATAATATTCCATGTTCTTAAAACAGATTTACAAGTGTATTCATAACACATAAAAATATAAAACCTCATAGAGAAAATTTCTGCTTGTGGATTTTTAATAGTATATTTTCTAGATTTGTTTATTATTAATAACTAGCAGGCCCGGCGGACGTTGTCCTGCCCTGATAATAAAAAACATATACTTATGTGCATGAAATGCTTAAGGTAACTAATGTATTTTATTTGATAAGGATTAGTACTGTATCCGTCTAAATAGCCTTTCAATTACCTCATTATATGTGACCATTTTTAGAAGATAGATGGGTATAGCAAGCTATCTTAAAAAGATAGGTATATGCAATCGTATATTTTTTTATATCTATGAAAGTGGATAATTTCAGTATGCATTGTTTTGTTATATCTCACCGATATTAAGCAGCGTTTTCGATGAAAGCTCCCAGGCGGCTTGACTTTTTTCAACAATTATCATTATATTTCAATCAATTTCCAAAAAGGCCTTGACAAATTATACACCTAAACCTTCCCCGTGAATTACTCTATCTATTGGTGAAGACATCATTACAATCCGTTCAGTCATTTTTGAGTTTATCGCTAACAGACAGACAGACAGGCGCGGATGACGACTTTGTTTTATAAAATGTAGTGATTGTATCAGTGATATTTCTAAATATGCTCACATTGAATTAAAATATTTTTATGATTTAACTAACAAACTCTTTCTTATAAATGTCTACAGTACATCAATGAATAAGGAACTTGAAAAATTATGGATTTCATACAAACTTTAATCCCTTTTTTAGTAATTTGGGTTGTATGTTCATAAGACAGTGTTTTATTCTTTTTTATATTATTCAATAGTCTTGGCTCCCAGAATTATAGGGAACCCCATTTGGCTCGTTTTGGTTATATTATCATTGAATTTTGTATGACAGGGATTACGACCCAGAGCGTACGATGGGCGACTGGCGGTCGGGTCCGCGCGCTATGCCCGAACCACAAGCCCGAAGCCGCAATATGGATCGTGAAAGAGACAGGGATAGAGGGGAACGTGATCGCGAAAGAGAATGTAAGTCTATACACAGAGTATGAAGCTTAACTCGATAGAAATAAAAAAAATGTATACTCGTATATCTATCTTCATTCTGCAATATTCTTTATGTCACATGTTATTGTTCACACTTTGAAAACATATAAATATCGTGTCTATAATAATTGAGTCCTTTTCAAACTGAGTAAAGTCCATTTTTAGTCGTTCATGAGATTTT
Source organism: Antheraea assamensis (assembly GCA_035772565.1). NCBI lineage: Eukaryota > Metazoa > Arthropoda > Insecta > Lepidoptera > Saturniidae > Antheraea > Antheraea assamensis. Next base: position 1,285,479 of record JAQQSE010000160.1, read on the forward strand.
TTTTACATTATTCCAATTTTTACTGAAGATTGTAAAAAAACTACGTAAAATCTTATGAATACCTAAAATTGAACTTTGAAACACAACCTTTTCAGTTACGCAATTCTTCATCAAGTGTAACTATTACTAAAAGAATATAAAGTGAAACTTTTTTAGATTATTATATCCATTTGAACAAATTGCTCAGTATTGGTGCATAAATTTATTTTTCTACTGTCTTTGTAATTGACACAGAAGTCACGGGTAATGTCACTCGCACAATTAAAATGAGACTAACGACATCTCATGTGTTAAAATTATTCAAACAGTTAAGACGGCATGGCATACCAATGAAAATAACATATATACAATGGAATGACCATAACATTCAGTGCAATAGATTAAAAATACATATATTTTTATCTGGATATGCTAGTTCGGCTTCATATTCTTTGAGTGTGATGCGATCCACAGTCGCACTATGCACGTTATAAGTCTACATAAATATTATGTAAATTTCAGAATCAATACTTAAGGTGATATATCTGCAAAGTGTAATAAATTTACTAAGATCAGATACACAGCAAAAATTGACAAAACAGTATATTATGTACTCATGTGGTATAAATATAATCAGTATTAGTTGCGACTTACGCAAATATTAATACTTGCGTTTCCTTTTTAATGCTGTACTAATTATGGATTAAAATATTATTAACCCTATCTCTCTTTACACAATTAACTATTCGAAGATCTGTGGGCTATATAGTATATAAAGTAATATCTTCACATATATTTCACTCTTAAAGTTGCAGTGATGATTCATAATTAATAATTTGATTATTAATTGTGATAGGGGAGCAAGCTTTAATGTCACACTTGGGACTCACATACAGAGTACAAAGATCATCAATATTATCAGACTCAATTATCAGCTTAGCCTTTCTTCGATTTCTGCATATTAATTTAAATAATATATATAAATTCCCTCTGCTATATTTTTACCAGAAAAAGGTTTGAATCTTTTCCAAAATAGGAATTGGGTAATTCATAAAGTGTAATTTCTATCAAATAAAAAGGGCTGATATTTGTTTGGTATTAATCATGTTCGCGTTGTATCGTATAGCCATATATACAATAATTTGATGATTTTGGTTACTCATTATGTCTCGGGAAGGTCTGAGTAAAGGTCATAGTGCGTGGTTGGCACATGTACTCTCTAACAGGGGGCGTTGCTCAAAGCGACGGCGAGGTCACCAGAAATTAAGGCTTACCGGGTTATGTCCAGGACACCATACGGTAGAGACACGATCAGCTAGGCCTTTGGAAATCCTCGTGATCCGCATTTTTAGCTTAATCTGTGACACGAAGTTATATCGTAACTCAATTCAGACTAGTCTTTAGCTTGCTCCCTTATTCTGAGTAACTTTTAATACAACACAGAAATATAAATTGGAATGGCTTGTTCAAACCAATGCTATACAAAAGGTTACATTTTGTTTTCAGATAATTTACTTAAACTAACTAAACTAGTTTAGTTTTCCTCTTTTTCTTATCCCATCTAAATTGTCAGCACAATATGTTTTCTTCCTTCATGTTGTGAATGGAGATAGCCTTAATGTTTTATGATTAACTAACTCTTGGATATTAACCCTCCTTCAGATCTCATTGTTTTTGTCTGAGAGATGATAACTTAATGGACACACATCATTTAAATGCGCTACAAGTAAAAGAAAATATACAAACTCAAAGTAATAAAAATAAATTTAGCATTTGTAATATATTTTAAAGTCAAACTCATGTAGGCCTACATTTATATACTACTAACTATCAGGACCGGAGGACATAGTCTTGTCCTGATAATAAAAATAGAAAATAAGCAGCGCCACCTACTGGGTTCAATTGTGAATCTAAACCATTCTTGAAATTATCTGAACACATAAATTTTTTATTAAAATCTGTTCAGCCATTTAAGAGGAGTTCAGTCACATACATACATACAAAAGAATTATATATATAAGGATACGTAGTATTAACAATTCATAGCATGAGATTAAGTTTTTATTTGGGGCGTAAGTTATATAGAGACAAGTTTTAATTAAACCAAGGCTCAGATATTGGAATTATTTTGATAAACTTTTTTTTAATAAGGGATAGTTGTACATAACGTAATTTTATAATGTACAGCAAGTACAGAGAACCGTCCTGGTGGTTGGCGCGACGGGGAGCGAGCTGCCCCTGCAGAGCCAGCTCGTGCGCCATATGGAGGCCGGGACTCTTTCGGGCGTGAACGCTACGGAGAGGATCGTGATCGGTTTGTACATTTTGTTTAGAACATTCCTGTTCACTGATAAGAGTGTGTGTGTACATGCGAGTATCGAAATTAGAGCGACTAGTATCACGACTATATATAGACTAGGATCATGCGCTATCGTTGTATAACTTCATGAACGTGTGGAAAATTTCATCAAACCATACAGTCTATAATTAATTATCAATTAATTCTTTTTCCTTAAATATGAAATAATACACTTTTATTTGATTTATTACTTCACGTTTAAGTATATATTAAACTAGCAAAGGCCCATGACCTCTTATGAGTTTAGTATAATATTATTGTTGATAACAACAAAACTTTACAAATCATAATCATTACCTAAAACCTAAATGTAGCTTGTAACAGTGAAATAATATTCAAAACCAGAAGAATAGTTTCAAAAACCATATATATACACATTTACAGATTTTATTCCATTGTATTAGTATTAAACTAGAAAAGTTTTGAGTATGAAAGGGGACAGATATAGGAGTAAAGGAACACCAAAAAAGGTATGAATGGATTGTGTGAAAAATGATATGTGTATGAAAAGTGTGAATACTGAGATTACATCTCTCAGGGGAGAGTGGAAAAGGAAAACATGTTGTACTTAAATGAGATGAGGGTAAGAAGAAGACTATTATAAGTTTATAAATTATGATGCGTTTTACGTCAAAGCTTGAACGGTATTCAAATATACAACAAAAGCCGCGTTAAAACATGCAAAGTATATTAGATCGAGTTTCATTATTGTTACCGTTGTCATTAGCAAGACGAATATAGAAATTGAAATAGGGATGTAGCAACGTTTTTTACCAAAATTGATTATCGATAGTTAATTAATTATACTCATAATATTATTTTTGTTGTCTATATTTTGCTACCAAAATTTTATTCAAATCGGTTGAATTGAGATTACTTTTTTTCCAAAACACTTTTTCTATAATTTCTAAAATAATAATTTCTTTGTCAGTGGTCGAGACCGTGGTTATGGAGGTCGCGAAGGATTCCGCGCTGCTGATCGTGAAGGATTTGGGTATGTTTCAGCACTAATTACTATATTTCCAAATAATTTAATGTAGCAAACTGATTTTCTCGTTATCTATAATAAACAATAATGTAACTCTATGACTCTAGAATGTCATTATAACACATTTATAAAACCCTTTAAATTTGTTATAATTCGAATACATGTCATTAGAACATTTGAAATATATCTTATAAACTATAAATACCATATATGCTGTCAGAACGAATACAGTCTATTTTGCACACTCTGAGTTTCACTATTATGCTCCTCAAAATAGTCTAGACTCCTACAATAACTTTATCCATATTTGGAAATAATGAATTATTATTATACAATGTTGTATATTTAACATGCATGAATGAATGCTGATGCAAATCTTAGGTTAACTAGAAAAAACAAATGTTTAATTGCTGTTTAAAGCTGTAGTAGTTTAGTTTGAGCTACTAACTGCCCACCTTGACTTCGCACAATTACATGGAAAGTATATTATATGTAATATATAGTAAATATAAAAAATTTCTTTGTGAACAGTGGACGAGAAAGCAGAGGTTTTGGTGGAAGAGGTTTCGGTGATCGTGAACGTGATCCCCCTCCACGTGATGGTAAATACTTTTCAAGTTTCTGATTTTACCTTCGCCTTAGATGGAAATGAAGTTATACCCAAAGTTTTAATTGTTCTCTGAGAAGATTTTTAATACTCAAAATATGCAATGCCCCATATAATATGTTACATTTCTCCCTTTTTGGGTTAATTTTTGTTAAATTAACTGACATTAATACTAGGTAATAAATTAGTAAGAAGGTAATAATATTAATAAATGTTTCGATAAAATAGCCCTTCTTTAACAACCGTCTTTACCAATTAACATTCAACAACCATAACTTGAACAAAACTATTGCAAAAATAAAAAGCAAAAACTAGTAAGATTAGAAAATAGTTAGGTTTAAGAAATTTACTATCTGTGTTTTATTTATAATTTCTGTTTTATATTATATCATTATGTAATTTTATAACGTAATTCCTATATGTACTAATTATATTTAGAAATATATTAATAATTATGTAGAATTAGCAACATGAACATATTTTGAATACATTTTTCGTTTGTCTTGCAAATTTTTAACAGATAAACCCAGAGAACGTCCAAAGCTGAATCTTTTACCACGAACTGTACCTCGTGAGACTGAAACACCAACCAAACCAGCCGATGGAGCTCTCTTGGAAGAGAAAGAACCAGAAAAGATAGCACCGAAGCCAGTATCAGCTGAAAAAGTGTTTGGAGCTGCTAAACCTGTAGACACTGCTGCAAAGTGAGTATGGTTAAATACACATACTTTGGTCCTTATTAATTCATTTGAATTTGGTTCTATTAACTAGTTATATAAGTAAAGTCAGATCAAAATTGAATGTTATTTGCACTTGAAATAAGAGTTAAGATCTTATATATTTTAACTTTTATAATATAACTACAGTGCTAGAATAAAGGGTTAACAGACACTAGGTCATACTGCTGTGTTTGAACTAGTCGCTCCATACCAACATTTATTATTTACTGTACTCAATTGTAAACAAATGTATAACAAACATAATATAATTATATATTAATATTATACTACAGAGAGCGTGAAATAGAGGAACGGCTTCGCAAACAAGAAGAAGAAGCAAGACGCGCTACTGAAGAAAAAGAACGTTGGGGAAGGAGGGTTAGTTGCATGATGAATCCATTACTTTACAAATTTTCATTTTTTATGAGTGTAATATTAATTTACTTATTGCGCATTTTACAGAACGATCATTCCGGTGAACGTCGTGCTGGTGCAAGACGCGGTGAGTAATTTAATAAAATAATCATTTCTTTGAATATCTAATCTACGTTTTGTAATGCACAAATAGATGATTAGTCTTTTCATTCCTTTAAAATACGTTTCGAAGTCATTTTGTTATTTCATATGTCGCTAGATGGCACTGTAATGTAATTTTGAGTCCTTTGACGGCTATAATCCTAGGTCTTTTAAGTACATATTCATTCATTGCCATAATAAACACCATTAACTTTAAAAATAAATGAAAATATTTTCATTATAAGTATAAATTATTGCAACCTACGCGATACTGCTCTATATATACATATGTACAGGCACTGATTAAAAAAAAAAGAGTGATATCTCTATTATATAATGTACTCTGTGCAGATGATCGCGGTAGAGACTCTCGCAGTTACAATAGAGATCGCCGAGACTACTCCAAGGACGATAAAGAAAGACGCGATGATAGGGACAGGCGAGACTATAGAGATGATAAAGACCGTCGCGAGCGAGACGAACGCGACAGGGACGACAGAGATTATGATCGACGCGACGACAGAGAACATCGCGACACCTCCGGGGACAGACAGGACTACAGGGACGGAGACAGGCGAGACTACAGGGAAGGAGACAGGAGAGACTACTCAGGCAACAGGCGCGACTCCCGCAACACAGACGTCTCAAACGAGCGGCGGCACGTCTCCAGGGACCGAGATTCGCAGGACGACCGTAAACCAGACGAGGAACACAACGGTCGCGCTCGGCCCAGTCGCTCGCGGGATCGCCGCGACGACCACGACGACGAACAAAAACCTTTGCCGAAACTAAAGGAACAGGAAAAGCCAGTATGTTTCTTTTACTTATAAATTTTATAATTTAATTATTTAACTGATTACCATTCAATTTTGCATACACCTAGGCAGTAGTGCAGAAAAGCATATCGGTTACGTTTCATATAGAAAAAATTACTATTCCTGAGGGATATGTCCAATTACTATTATGAGATTTTGTTTTTGATGAAGTGAACATTTCTTTGGCATTGTTGTCATTTGAACTAGATAAAACGAAAAAGTGACATTCAAAGAGACATTTAATATGGGAGAGAATGTGATAGCACAATATATGAATGTTTCATCATTTTGTTAAGGTTTCACTTTGGCTGTGTGTGAACTGTACACGTTTGTTTGTTTTATCATTTTTAATCAATAAACTTAAAGAACACATAACCAATTATAAAAAAATTACTTACAGAAAGCCATATTACAACAAGTAACATGGATTATATATTATTTCCAAAATCTACATTAACGCGAGCCAAGTTACGACGAGCAAAAGCAGGTGTGGTCATAAAAATATCTTTTTTTATTTTACAGAATTTTGTTGCATCAAATAAATTCGCCTTCCTTGAATCCGCCGACGACGATGGTTCCGACTAATAGGTCCTTAATTCGAGTGTACGTTATATTACAGTGTGTCCGCTTACAGTTGACTCGAGTGTAAAGTGTAAATTTGGAGTAACAAGTGTTATAACGTGCAACACGGGACTCTGAGCACATGGACGATCTTAACTTTGTGCTATGTAATAGAACTTAATTGATCATTAGTGCAGTGTGAACACACGTGTATTATTAAGGGGTTGCTAAATGATCACACTGCTTCGAACTCTGCCCCAGCCTTTATTGTCTCTTTCAACAGAGCCTTCCATAAATATTCTGCTGATATAATGTATACATTGTCAAGGACTTGAAATGTGATACAATAAGGGCTGGGGCTCATATTTGTGACCGTATATTGTACTGATTGGTGTAAATTTTTCTATGGGTTTGTTAAATAATATAGTGTTAAATGATCGCAAAACAAAAACTTTCTAAAGCAAAACAATTAAAATATTCAAATTTTCCGGTATATTATAATTTTGGGTATAGGTGCTTCTACTGAATTTTTTGTGAATATTTTCTTGACTTTTATAATGTTGCGAATTAATTAATATAGTTACTGAATGAATATCAGGACCATTTATTGCTATTTCAATATAATTTTGTTATTTTAGAATATAACTCTTATGTTAAATACTTAGCTGTTTTAGGTTATTAGTATAATGTATTATTTATGGTATACACGCGAAATTCGCTATAATAATCAAGTGGTATGATGATAGGGAGTATTGTGAAACATAGTTTGTTTATATTTCCACCTAAATTGTAATATGAATTTATCAGAATGTAAATTAAAATTTATAAAATTTTTCACACGACATCTTTACTCTGGGTGAAAAATATTTATAAAATGATTATTGTTTTGGTACATCGTGTTCTGAATTATAAATAAATTACATTTTTTCAATCACAATTGTATCTTTCATTAACTTGTGTTGAATAAAGGGGAAGGGAAACCTGTGGCTATTTTATGTTCATAGCCCCATGTTCAACAAAGTGCGTTGGGGTAAAGAAACTATGAAGCAAATTTCTGAAGATATAACATCATTTCGTACACTGGGAACATATTACGCGACGCCTTTTCATTCTACGACGAACATTAGATCCCACAAGTCACTTAGACAAATTTGACGAGAGTTAACACCATTAAATAAAAAAGTGTGTGTGCTTATGATTGCACAAAACATATGAAAACTTATAAAAAAGAGGAAAAAAAAGCCCACGGTTCGCGGTGTGGCGGTCTTTAGGTTGTGAATTAGATTAGTTTGAATTGCACTTTGTTATTATCAGCAAAAGGAAACGTCACTAACGCAAACAATAATAATAATAGACTCAAAAAGATTTTCGCTTACGCAAACGCGCATTAAAAGAATAATATTTACATTTCTTAGGTTAGTATGACGCTGAGATATATTTTCTGAATGTGGAATAGGTATCTACTTAATGCTTCATTGTAATTTAAACACTAAATCATAAATTAGCTTCTTTTATTGAAAATCTGAAATATTTTGCAATGGTTAGTGTATATAGGACGCGAGAGCGGCGGCGCGTCACCACTTTAATAGTAGTAGTAGTATAAGTACAAAATAAAACAAAAGAATAATAATGCGCCGCATTGTGAATTGAATTTGTCGGCAAGATTGTAATCACACCCAGGTATCATGTGGCCGACACCTGAGCTATAATACGTGCTCTTAATCTCTTTGTTATTAAACTTTTATAGTATCTCTTTACTTTTCTATGCAAATATTGTAGTACACACATACCACGATGTATGTAGTTATGTGTGTCGCTACAGTGTATAACCTGAAAAAATGATCAATTAAAAACGAACTATTCCGCTGACTGTTCCGTTGTAGAAGTAAGTGTTACAGCATTTAAACGAATGGATAGACAGGACAGTGCATAAACCAAGGAATTTATTTATAAATTCCTTGCCGGAGATAAAATAAAATAAATTGATATAAACACAGTAGATTTATTTTTGCAATGACAAAATGTGAACAAATATTCGACACTTTTGACGTTTCACTGTCTGTACTTGCAATTGTCTACATTATGTATACGTACAATTTTACTGTGTTCCGTGAGTACCGCCATTATGTTTCTTGTCCCCGTTTTATATGCAAAATCTATAATATTCCTTACTATTGTTTCTCAACAGATCAAATAAAAAATATCGTTACTTTTAATCGATAAATTTTTGTATTTCCTACTTTTTTCATCTATACATATAAGAATGTAATTCCAACGTGTCTGTACTTTATTATTTTTGAGAAAAAAATTGTTGCAGGTGTCTAGGAATAAGTAATAGAATCCATTTCGATCATTTTTAGAAATGTCTGTCTGTTTGTTTGAACAGGCATCACTGGTAAATTACTAGGTTTCTGATAAAACACCAGGAAGAAAATAATCAAGCATATTCCGGAGCAACATAATTTTTTTGTTTCATTAAAATCGGGTAACTCTATCAAAAGTCATTGTAATTTTAATGACGACGGGAGTTAGTACGAGAGAAAAATAGATAAGTAAATGGACTTTAGCCTCATTTAAAAACCATGGTATTTTATAACATAAATAAACATTGCCACAGTATTGCATTACTAAGACATAGAACAAAAGAAAAATGGTTAATATCTTATTTTCACATAAATAAATATTAATTACCCTAAGATGTTCAGTAATTAATTAATATGCATTATTGCTAATAGATGGCGTTCAACCGTCATTTTCTAAATATATTACTACTATAATATATAGTCTAAAAATTGGCCAATTACAAATATTACATATTTCTATAATTTGAATAACTTACTATATACTTTGTATAAGTAAAATACGATTTTTATGTTTCGATCGCATAAGGTTTATGATTAAATTTGTAAATTTCTAATTAATTTTGTGTTGTAAATATTACAAGTTATTGAACCATATTACTTTTTACAACAATTTTTTAGTATAATAAAAAAATAAAGTGACTAAAATTGTTCATTGAACATAAATGCAAGAAAAAATCGACTTTAGAAGCAATAACAGATTACATTTTTGACAACAACAGATGGCGCTAAACCTATAATTTATGGGTTTACTATCTTACGAATATTATTGTAAGGAAGAGTACCAAATAACAATGAGATTATTTCCGTGTTTGTTAGGTTTATTCCGAATTATAATTTTCATAAATTTACCTTGATTCTAATGTCTTAATTACGCTTTGAATTAATGAATACCTTTTGGTTTATGCATTAGGGTTTATGAAGCGATGGTGGCTCAGTTGGTAGTGTGTTCGGACACAGCGTCGAAGGACGTAGGTTCGAATCCAAGCAACTGAGTCGGAGCTTTCGGTGAAGGATAACATCGTGATGTAATCATAGCATGGTGGTAAGGCTTTTTCTAAGTCCGTCTGGCTAGCTACCACCCTCAAGTTGAAAATCTGTCGCCAAGCACCTGTTGGTGTGTTCCGGCAGCTGCACTTGACCATACCATCTTAGATCACATCATCATTTAATATTAGATAAGATTGTGGTCAAAACATTTACCTATAAAGTATAAAAAAAAAAAAAAAGGGAGCTTGCATTTTCTTCCAGCGGTACCGTGGAGAAAAAAAGACTGCAGGCAGTGCAAATAAAAGAAAGCATAACATAAAATAATAACAATAATGAGCTATGTGAAGTATATATGAATGAATGTTATAAGCCCTCGGCTGATTTTTTAAGGCTCAGTTTTCAAAATGGCAGATTATGTTTTCAATTATTTTTTAATTTCACTACATCGTACATTGTAAATTTCATGGTTTAATAAAAAAAGTTCGTACCAATAAAAAAATAATTTAAAAATACATTTTACATGAAAATTATTATTTTACAATTCATCATTTGTTATTTTTTTAAGTTTTGTAATAAATCAGGTATTTTTTAAGCGTATGCTGCCAACAGTCTATTGACCTATGCCTCATGAAGTCTACATTCGTTTGTATAGAAGTTAAATCTTTATGATCTTGAACAGTCCAAGTGTTAATATTGGTTTTACAGTTGTTAAATTAGAATATTAGTGTTATGTTACTCCTATACCTGCGTGTATCGTCACGAAGTTTTGCCCATGTTAGCAATAAATGTAGATGTGGGCACTTGATGGGCTACTTCATCATGTTGTGTTATACCCTGTGCATACGCACTACACCGCTAACCCCACTTTTCCCATGGTAAGAAAATAAAAAAGGAAGTTTTAATTAAAATGACTTGCGACTTATTTAAACCATTTATTTCACAAGTAATAAAACATAGACACCTAATATGCAAGAATTAGGTGATTGTATTTTTAGATCATACATTTTTTTATCAATATTAATAACACTACAAGAATAGATAAACTGAAGTTTTTCAAACCAATCAAAATAATCACAACATTGTAACAAATCATTTTCAATACTAGATTATATATACACAAATAGACTTGAAACAACTTACTTCTAGAATAACTTACGGGTGTAGCCAAATTGAACATTATTGTCCAATCTTGTACAAGAGCAATATAATTATACAAACATACAGCATAAAAAAAACTGTTTGCATAATTTATTTTAATGATAACATTCATGATAAATATTCAAAATTCATAACTAAATTATATACATGACTACACCTGTGATAACTAATGTTACAGTTTAAGTAAAATCCCATTAAAAATTAAACATGCATGAAATCTCACAGATCAGAACCAACCCAAGTGTTGATTATAATTGTACAAAAAAGCTGAAGAATGTAACTAGAAATTACTATTTTATTTCTGCAAAATTGCAGTCATTAATGCATCTTTTAATTTTTTTGTCATTTCTTCTAGAATCTCTGCTTTCACTCTTAATTTTTTATTTCTTTCTTCTAATTCTTCAACTAATTGTTCCATCTGTAGTTCCTTTAACTTCCTGTTCATTCTTGACCTCTTGGATGCTTCATTGTTCTTATCTCTTAATTCCCTATATTTATTTTCATGAGTAGAAATGGATGAGGAATTCTCATCTACACTACAAACTGACGAAACTGTACTCTCCCGTCTTTTGGGTGGTCGTCCTCTTCGCGCCTTCGTCAACTTTTGTGACCCTTCCAGCGCTAGAATCATATCTTTAATTGGTACACTAGGTTTTCTTCTTTTATATTTTCTATTTGTTTGTTCTGTGTAAGGGGTGTAAGTTTCATCTGAATCTTCACTGTCATCATCATGACTTCTTTTGGTTGAATGTGGTTTGAAGTCATCACTCTCTGACTCTGCATGAGATTCACTTTTTGGAGTGATGGGCTCATATTCAACTGGTGATGAAATATTTGTCTTGGAACAAGGGCTATCTAAATCAGGTCCTGGTTCTTGAATTGACCATGGGTTTGACTTCTGAAACAAATAAAATAAATATCTACGTAAATGACAGGTAAAACAATTTTCATTTCTAGCTTCCTTTGCATGAGTATAAAAGGAGATTTTACTAAGTTTCCTCAATTTCTACATAAGGCAGTATGTATTTTACAATTTAATAACATTGTATTAATAAGATAATGGTCTAGAATATTGATATGAATTTAACATAGTTTTAATTTGTTACAAGCTTCTCAATATGGATGAAAATTTTACTTCTTTAGAATAGTTTTAATTTATTGTTTTACAAGCTACTTACTAAGGATGCATGTGAACATTTCTCTTTTTCTAACTGCTCAACATAACTAAGAACCTCGGGTGTGCTGATTGTGTCTGTAGGCCAAACTGGAGGACGAACTCCAACATCTACAGACAAGCCTGAACCCTGTTTTTGTACTCCTAATTCTTGTAAATGCCTCTCATTAGTGTGATTGTCGTGAATAATGTATTCAGAAATGAGAAAATTATTGTTGCTACTCTCTACCTCTTGTGGTGTTACGGTAATGAATTTTGAGTCAAAGGAATCATCTTGATCAATAAAGGGCAAAGTGTTATGTGTGTACATTTTGTTATAGTTCGTGTCATATGTGTTTGTTACCTCGGTAGGCTTTGTAGCTAACCACGAGTTATCGGGAACGGACCCCGGCGTTAAATCTCCCAAAACAACTGGTAATTTACTAATATCTAAAAATTGTTCTTGGAATGTTACTTTATTTGGCTCTTGGTGAGTTAGGAATTGATTAAGCTGAGTTAATCCTTCAATGCTAGGTGAAAGTGGATCTACTGGTTTTGTGTTATAGAAGCCTGTCTGGTAGGAAGAATTAACGTCAAACACATCCCACCCTTGTGGTGAGAGCGGTGTATGTAGAGTGTCGTTGTTACATGCCCGGTCTTCAGTTTTTTTTGGGGGATCTGTAAAATAAATAATTTCGTTATTTATTATTTAAAGCTCGTTCCGTCCTGTCTCTTTAATGTTTTATTTCTCACGTAAATAACATTAATTTATTCTTGTTACATCTACATTACGAATAAGCTCTTTTTCATAAGTTTAATATATAACCAATTACAAATATTACGAAAGTGTGTGGTGATTGATTAAACTAACTCAAAATATACTATGAACAGCTTAGTCAGCCTTTCTTTAAAGATTTTCGTTAAGTCTTCTTTGCTTCGCTATTTAAGTTTTTACATAACAGAACTGACAATACTTCTAAGAATAAATTATTTTTCTTAGTAAGATTATCATTATGTACTTGACCAGTGCTCAATCACCATACTTAACATTTTGAGATATTACTATGCAAAAATTGGCCTTGAACTATAAATAAGGCGATAATAGTATATTTACCAATGGTCTGTGCTTGTTCTTCCTTGGCGGGAGCGGAGCACCACTGAACCAGATCTTGGAAGAACTCGCAGTCCGTATCGTGAAACATTGCGTTCTCGAATAAGGGCTCCTGTTTCAAATATCCCTGAAAATTGAGGGACCCATGTTAAATGTAACTCTCATATGAAAGCGGTAACCTATTTAACTTAATTATAATAATTAATTACATATTATATTAGTACTCACGTGCGCTGGACTCTGCCTTACCTCTGAAAAGCTGGTCGTGGGCATCGGTGATGTCGGCATTGTTCTTGCTCCTTCGTCGGAAGCTACTCCGGTCGAACCGTTCACCTGCTGACTCTTTTCCGGCTTTAAACGATCTATTTCTACCACTTTCAAAACACTTTGAGTCTTGTGACTCGTTTGCGAAAAAACCATATCTTTTGGTGTTTGAATTGTTTGACTGATTTCCGATATCGTCGCTCCGACTCGGACAGGTGATCTTTTGAGCAACCATTTTGAATAGAACTACAAACAGAAATGATACGACGTAACATAATGTGCATATAGTATGAAGCGAGATGAGGTATGATAGACGTGGCAGCGCAAGTATGAAAAAAAACGAAGAAGAAACTATGGTAAACTTCAATAAGATGCTCACGTTTTATGATAATGATTATATTATGGAAAAAAAAACAATTTTAATGTGGCTAATGTTATGATGATTTGGTTTTTTACTCGATTATATTTTATGATAAATGTTTATATATAAAGGTCATCGTATAAAGGTGATTGTAGAAATATGCTATATTTATGCAAATATGTAACAGAAATAGATATGTATACATACATAAAAGATTTGAATATATATTAGTCGATATAATGATGATTGCATAAATATAGAAATGATTTTTAGATACACAATGTAGGTATGTATATATATACAAAAGACGTCTATTAAATTCGAAAAGAATTAGGAACTCTGTTGCTTTAGTTATGTTATGCAATCAACATATTTATGTCACCTGCCCTTTAATGGTTTGTTCATGACACAATTCTATATAACAAATAACTATATGGGTACATAGTACAACAGCGTATTTTTTGTTTGCTGATTCAATTGAAATAGCCATTTTGTATCACTAATATATAGCTTAGTATTTAGATATAGCTAAAACTTAATTAATATTAAGTATTTAAAAATAAAACTTTAATTTAATACTTAAATGTTAACACTTAAAACATTAATAACTACTTAATTTCTTACTTAAATTATATTAATATTTACTAAAATAAATGTATTTTCCATATCCAGCTTATTAATAAGATTGGATATTTCTTTTAATAAAAAATTGGTCATTTTAATACCTTATATATTACATTAAATAGTTTTAAAGATATGAACTAAAAAAATAATGTCCTTGTAGATATATCTCGTTTATCTTATTTGCGATTCTACTTACTGTAGTTTTATCATATTAGCATGTTATATATTATCATATATGTAAAAAAATATATAACCTTCACGGAAACAACAAAAAAGAACATAAAACAACCACATGTGACTTATACGAGATTATGAGACACAAAATGGCGAATCTGTAAAATCAAAAAACCAGCTAACTGACAATTAATTGTGTTAGTGGTTAAATGATGTTTTAAAGAATTATGACATGAAATAACATTGATGATTTAGTGCATATGAAATGGAAATTTGAAATGAAAAAAAAATAATGTAACGAATTTAGATTATTTCAAAGTAATTCAGTTATTTGTTGCAATAAAAGTATAGTCTATCATTGAAAAATCTAAGTGTGTAATTCAATAGTTTTAGATTTATTCAAAAAAGTTATTTCGACACTCGTTAAAAAATTAATGTCTTTGCTCAATAGTTACCTATTTATTTTATTAATTTATACAAATTGTATAGGATAGGGGACAATTTAGAATGAAACTCTGACAATAAAGGAGTTACTATTAAGATTTTGTTGTTGATATTTTTCTTCGTAAGCAACCACGAGCCCTGTGAACAAATAAATTAAAGGAGACTAGACTAGGTGAACGCAATTACTTACTTCTTTGAACTCTTCTTGAGCTCCTAATGAAATCTTAACTCTTTAGGCAGCCAGCCAAGTAACTGTCCCGACAGTAGGCCTGTAACCAAAAAACACTTATTAATAAAATGATAAAATAATGAGTGTAAGCACGTGACTTTAAAATTCAAGAAACTTGTGAACTGTTAAGTCATTTACTGAATTCTTTATTGTGTGCGTGCTCTGTATCTACGTGGTACAATCGTGTATGTAGTAATTTATCGTGTTTCAGTATGGTTTATCAATGACCTCGATGATAATCATTACCTGAAACTTAAGCGATATATCGATTTTGTGGGTACGTAGTTTAAAGTTATATTTGTTTTATGAAAGTAAATTATATTGAATAAATATTACAGGTGATCAAGTATTTGTCAGATTATTGTTCTACAAAAGTGAACATATTTCGTGAAGTGTGAATAAAAATCATACATCACAGTGGAACTAAATTAATAACTAGAAGATACACTTTGGTTAATTTCGGGACGTCACTGCGCGACTCACTGTATTTTTCACTTGTTTGATAAATTCCATAAAATATTTTAATTCGACTCTAAATTATATTTGCTTATCAAAAATATCAACTATATCATAATACTCGTAATATAGTGGGAAAGAAAATTCATTAAACCCATTATTCGTCTAAATCCCATTAATTATAATATAACTTATCCATAAAGCAACGTGTATAAGAAATTATGGTATTTCGAAACATGCTAATTTATAAAGAAATTTGTAATTGAGAACGGACGGAGATCTTTTTAAAGTATTTATTTTAGGATCTCAACATGAGTCGTCAACTAGAAAATAATTATATTTATAAATGTAATTAGAGAACGAAATTGTTGCGTCATATTTTTTATACAATAAAGTGTTAACCTTAAAAAACTAGTTACCTACTAAATGCCTATTTTGAATTAGTAAGCATTCATATCTTATTGTAAAAGCACAATGACGCAATTTCGAGAAGGGTGGTTTCTGTTTCCCAACCACAAAATCGTCACCTAAATTTCCAGACAAGTCTGAACATGCGCACTCTGCGCTCACCAATAACTTGTTTTGATGATTAAAGTATTACGTACTTTTATTATTTGTAAGGGAACAAAATTATTTGACTATTATATGATGACCTTTTATTGAAGTTATTTTTATTGACATCACAGAAAAAAATCTTACCTTGTTACGAACAAATAATGTAACGCCTTTAGTCGTATAAACGTTGGTATTCTAGCGCCCTAAATAATACAAAAAATAATTAGAACAAGTTTTTAGCGGGTGTATTTTCGCGTGTTCACACAAAAATGCTTTTCTTTATATATTACTGGCAATAAACCAGGGCGCGTGCGCCACGTGTGAGTACAGAAATTATTGTGCAACATTCTCTCTGAAAGTAAAACGCTAGGTTTTTCCTTTCCCCTCCTCCTCAACTTTGGCGTTCTAAAAATATCCATCGCGCTTCGCCATTGGTTCCTTTGTATGACATCAACTTGTTTAACCAATAGAATCTATCCAATGTAGTCACGAGACGTAGCTGTACGAGGTCGGGCTGTATATGAATTAATTACAGACATATAGCTACTTTGTATTGTATTTATCTTAGTGCTTGTTGTTCGCACAAGTTTTGAATTCTGGGTATTCACGCAGATGAAAATAATACAAATGGGTGTTTTCTTGATGAGTCATAAAATGAGGAAAACAGTCGTAGTTATTAGTTGATTATGTATGTAACTTATATAATAAGGTAGTATACTATAATATAGAGACGTAATATAAGATAGTTAATTTTTGAACCCATTAGAAATATGACAAATAAAAGATAATTTTAGAAAATATATTTCTATAGTGATCAATGTTTCCACTCGGTCTAATTTATTACTAATAATATCGTAATATCTTAATAAAATCAATTTAGTCCATTCTATAGAATGCCTACAGTAGGGTCTCGAATTAATTCTCATTAATGGCAAACGATTTTGTGTTTTTTTTCATTTCTGCATAAGATATTATAAAAATATATGTATTCAAATTTGAACACATAAGATATTTCGTCTTTTTCTGTACTCTTTTATTTCCTGTTTTTCAATAATAATCTTTCTCAATATCCTGTTTATAACAAGTTCAATGAATTTATAATGATGTCTTTATGGATTTCCCCTAGTACAAAAGCAACGCACTTTCTCCTTAGCAGAAAACAGCATGCCGTAAGTTTTAATAATATTGTATATTTGCTATTTGGTATTGGAAAAACCTAAAGGATAAGGTACGTGCCTGTACGCCGTTAATAAACATTTTATACACACTTAGAAGAGTTAAGATGTAATCTACATATAATGTCAAAAGTAATATAAAAAACATAAGATGATACTCACAAATCTACAAATACTTAAATAGAAAAACAACACTTACCTAACATAAACTATGGGTACTGTTTGAACTTTTGGTTCAGATTTTAATAGTAGGAATAGTGAAAGTAAACATATTAATAATTATGTTTCATGTGAAAAGAATTTGATAAACAACAACACATATACTACAAGGCAGGTAATTGGACAGTGATAACCATTGATAAAACTGAAAAGTTCTTACTTACTCTTGGGACAAGTATTGACGCGACCACGTTCGGTGATATTTTTTTAGGTCAAATGACTCATTCTCTCCAGCTTGACACTGAACCAGGTTGAGCGCAATGACCTCCAAGGCTTTCATCAATTAGTCGAAATCGTTAACATAATCAAAAATCATTCTTTAATAATGATTATCTCTGTACTTAACTCCGTAAGTGTCTGTTATAAAGTGATTATTGTCGCCACATAATTTTGTTCTTATTAATATCTCATAGTTTATAAGTTTTTTTTTTATGTGTTATCATATTTGAAATGACATACATTATTTATTTACCACATTTCATTAAAATACATATTTTGTCAACTATTATAAAAAGAAAAAAAGATGCTTGTCTATGACCTATTAATTGTGGAATCTATGACTATCATAATACAACTATCGCTTTGCGTTTCTGTCTGTGTCGTCCCTTAATTCATATAAACTACTACCCAATTTATTTTGACACGGTTTTCATTGTGTTCAGAATATGTTTTCTTGACGGTTTTATATGTATAATACGTTTATAATATTTATTTTAAAAAGTCGATATAGTCTTAAGATGGAGTGTTTCTGCACTTACATTGGTAATGTTGCCTAAACTTTCTCGATATATAAAATAATGTACTACTGAATTGTACATGTTCAAAATACCTACCAAAGAGTATTTGATGGTTTATTTCCATCTCCTAAGGATAACTCACAGTAATCATTTTTAGTCTTTTATACATTATTACAGAATAATTAGTTATTTGCGACGCTAATTTGTCTGTATAGTGTTCATCTGCATCCAATTAAATATTTTAATAAAGTGGAGCATATCAAATAGATCAGCGATGCTCAACCTATCGTATGCGTAACTCTGGGGGTACGTGGGGTCCTATTGGGAGTCCGTAGAAGTTATATTACTAATGGCGGAAATACGGAAAAGTAAAAATAGTTCACTTATATAAACATCATTATAATGTATTATGTTATACTAATTTAACAAAAAATAACATATTTTTTTTTAGGGACAGGGACTCCTACAGTAACTCTCTATAGACTCACATGTCTCTAGAAATAGTACCTAGTAGTAGTTAGTAGTAATATACCTAGGTATATTTCAAAGTTGAGATTGGCAATAGATAAACCTCATCAGAAACGAGACACATTTTTAGGAGTTGGTATGAAGTTATTAGGCGAGGAGTACTCATAAATGAAAAGTTTTGTTAAGGGCTACGGGAATGGAAAAAGATTTGGAAGCACTGATATAGATCACCAATAAAAATTTCCAGTACCAGTATACATAGATATTCATGTAAATGACTATCTTAGAAGATAATAATAGCAAAGATCTAAAATGACTCGAAACAAAAATAAAAATGTTTGTGTGAAGATTCTTTATGAGCTTTACCTAGCTTTTATCACTTGGAATAGTTATAAATAACAAAGCGACAAAATATGAATCTATATAATTGATGCCCTTATGAAACCATATAAACACCCACGCGAAGCCGGGATATGTTACTAGTGATATACGCGAGAATTTAAGCTTTTTAATACATGTTTTCACCTCAACTTTAACTTCTGGACTGTCCAAAAACATAAAGGTTTAAGTTCCATACTAACGAACAAGATTGAAGTAACAAATTATGTATTGTAAAATTATATTTTTTACATAAAATGTACTTTTAATTTTTTTATTAAACCATGAAATTTACAATATATGTTGTCGTTAAATTAAAAAAAAATTAAAACGCTATCTATCTATATTGAGATCTGGGTCTTAAAACTTCTGCCAAGGGGTTAATATTGTATTCCATTTATCTTAATATATTTAATACTATATCACATTGTGTATTATAATTTTAAATAATGACATTCTAATGATTACGTGGTAATATTTACATAACTAACTATAATACCAATAACTTCTGAACGTATACTCGTATAAACTTCATACACAGACCAAGTCGTTAGGAAGTGAATTGTTGACGATTCGCTCTATAGCCCACCCATCGGGCCTCTATTGAGTTCCGACGCGACTGGGTAAACCTACGTCACACGCAAGTATTATGATAAAACTTGATAACCATGATTTGCGGTTTTTATTGTCGGTATAAGTACCTACTTGTATTTGCTTATGGCAGATAACAATACTTTTTATCATTTATAACCATTCACGCTTATTATTTTTCAAAATAGATTATATTTTGTGTTTGAGGTTCCACCCGATTTGATACTGTGCCCCAACGTAGTGTAATTTAGTCGTTATATTTTATTCTAATAGCTTATATTAATATAAACTTATAGCTTCTATGTTAGTAGGACGTTTTCTATGTTCATTTGTCTAACTACCGCCTTCAAGTTGAAAATCTGCGTGTTCCGGCAGTTACCCTTGAGACGCAAACTCCCTCTAGGTTTAGCGTGTTTACTACCTTAGGCCACATCATCACTTAACGTCAGATGAGATTGTGATGAATCGCTAACACTTACAAAGAATTCAAAGAAACTTTGTTGTTATTTTAAAAACTCCCTTATTCTTTTATATTTTTATAATTTTCATTAAAAGTTGCAAATTTATAGTAACGTAGGTAGTACGTAACACATTCATATTATATTTTAGCTAGGAACTGTTAAATATCTAAATAATAGTATAAAAAAACTATCAAAGCTTTTCTAAAGATCATTCAATGTTCAAATCCAGAATAGGAACCGGTTCTCGCATAGCCAAAGAATCTACTAAATAATTTTTGTATAATTGCCTTATAGACAACGCATATCATAAACTAGTCGTTCTAGAAGCAGGCAATATTGCTTAGGATTTCCTTGTATAATAGTGCAGTCACTTAAAAAAAAAAGAGGTCAACCTCGGAGATAATAAGCTGTAAACTCGTATACACCTTCATTATGTTCTTCTAAAAGTTGTCTCAAATGTCTCATAAAATTTCGTGTCTGCGCCATAATCTATTCAAGGTCTCAATTATACCAGTTTTTCGCGATTATCTCGGTTTCTATAGCTCCAATTATGCTAACCTATATTATAAAAATTATAGAGCATAAAATAAGCGACAAATTTATTTATGAAAAACAATTTCATATATCCAACCGTTTTTTAAATATAGACAGAGTACACAGCGCTCAGCCATACCCACTTTCAAGTCCCCCTCTGGGTTTAGTGTGTTACTGTTAGACCATATCGTCATTTAAAATCACGACAGATTGTCGTCACATGCTAAAACCTATAATTAAAAAAAAACTTAATTAGGGCCTTTTCCTCACCCCATAAAAAGGCGGTTAATTGCGTACAGAAAAAACTTATATTTTAGCTATTTACTTTATGCTTTAATACGGTAGCATAAAATAAGTTTTTAACAACGGTCAATGATAATTGGAGAATAGGTTACATGAGTAATACGTTGATTACTCATGCGGCTACACTTTGTACGATGTTACAAATAGATATATTTGGTTTAATAAATATTATTCCTGCGATGGATTAAAAAATCAATTTATACTCAGTTGAGACTATGAAATCTAAATACAAATTGCGTCATATAATATATAATACAGTGATGGATTTAGCCTTAAGCGCATGAGGCCTAGCCTTAGGGTAGCAGGATTTAAAGAATTGAAAATAATTGTTACAGGTTAAAGCGCAAGTTAAACGCCATATCTAAGTGCAATACGACGTATATTAAACCAAATCCGCCATCGAAGCACCGCCGCACCACGCCGAGTCACGCCTAGCGCCAGCCCAATGCGGTATACTGATAATATTGTTGAACTACGTGAGCTCACCCTTTCAGATAACTCGTGACTCATATTTGGAAATCAGTATATAAAACGAACTATTGATCCTCGGGTTTCAAAACAGATTATGCATAAATATTTAGTACTGTTACTTTATCATATCGATTTAATTGTAAAGTTTAATTATGTTATATATAATATAAACCAACAATAGTCAAAAGCATATGTTTTCTAAATGATTTTATGTGTAGTCCAATTGGTCATAAGATACTTATACCTATATTTAGTAGTTTGCTCTTTTTAAATATATATATATCACATATATCTGCTTATTATTAAAGAAATGAATAGACCTGTTATAAAACTACACCATTAGACATCACCACCTAGCAATAACTAAATAATACCACCGAAAAATGGTCATAAAAAAGAAACCGCCATAAAGGTTATAATCTCAACAAATCAAGAGTTACTAACATAGATTAAAAAAAAAACTGTAACTAGTTAAGTATAAAAATAATGTCTAATTTAGTTTTAAAGTAAAACTTTTTAACATTGCCTCAAGTTTTTTCGTCCATCTATTGCATGTCGCATTACAGCTGGGCGCGAAGTAGGGGTAAAGTGAAAGGCGCTCGGATTCAATGATTTAAATGTATATTGTGCTCAGTTATAAAAATAGCGTCTATCATCTGATTGATTGTAGTTATTACGCATTTCGTACTCCGTACCATAATACGCAGATTGAAATTAAAATGTATACTTGGATATCTTGTCTACTATTATTAACTTAAAATTAAAAACGCAATTTAATACCCCAAATAGAATATTTTTCAGAGAATTTTTAGTTAAATGTCTACGATTCCAAAAAATGTTTCACTTGTATCGTGCAAGGTTCTCAATTTGGTTGATTTCTTTTTAATTATTGTTACCTCAGAACTTTATCACGTATAAACCAATTTAGAAAATTCTTTATAAGGGAAAGGGGGATATTTTCATGGACGACCTATTTTAATTAAATCAAATCAAAAGTACTTTATTCAGTTTAGGCCCTGAGAAGGCACTTTTGAACGTCAAAGCTTCCACCGATTCGGAAAACAACCCAGTCATCGAAAACTCGATCACCGGCAAGAAACTCGATCTTATCTTTTTATCAAATATAATATACACATGTTTTTAAAAACATACATAATTATAGACGTAAACAATCATATTCGTTTTTGTTAGATGCACAGGGTGGGACATTATTTCCAGACGTCACCATCATTCACATATTGTTCCACCCTATAATAGATATTAAAATCCACTTGTCATGGTGCTTGAACTTAGTATCCGGTTAGTCGGTAATGAGCTTTGGAATTTTGTTAAAAACCTAACATTATTACATAAAAAACTGTTACCGATCTTAATGAGCCTATATTAATTACCATTGTACTTTGGAGTTCGAAGATATGCTTAGTAACTTCTCAAAATCGAATAAAAAGTATGTAGTGATTGAGACATAGGTATGTTTATGACAATCCAATACGAGATAGATACCTAGCTATGAGCAAGAACGTTCTAGTGCATTTTTATATTAGACTTTTTTAAAGTCGCATTTTTGTTTTGTTAAATTTGTATAGATAATATCTCAACGAATCGTTAGGTTAAACATATTGTTTTTATATTTCATTATTTCTATTTATGTTTATTAACTTGTATATATTATTGTTTTATATAATGTATTTTTCATATACATTCAATTCATAATTCAATATATATTTATAAGACTTATTTTTACTTGTAAAATATGTAAACAAGAAACTTGAATCCGATAATAAGGTTGATGCATTAATAATTACTAGTAATTCATACCTTACGAATTAAATAAAGGCTTTTTTATTTTAATTTTGTCAACTGTTGATTGAATAACACTGATTTTAATTAATCTCAAAGACCATTGTTTGTTACTTTTATAATACAAATAAAATAAATATGTAAAAATCGTGTTCATAAACTTTAGCAAATGAAAACATGATTTCATAATATATACGACTGTACGTAAGTTTCCGACACAATTCATCACAAATCAATTACAACAGTCGCGCCATCTCGCGATTTCCATTCGTAATAAGCAAAAATGTTACTGTGTATGCATGAAATTAATAACGATATTTCGCTGTTTTGTTTTTCATTAGTGGGTGTGGTCAAAATTTGTCGGCATTAAATTCCACTAATTTTCTTTATTGTGTTTATATAGGCGAAGTATAAAAAAATTCATATTCGTAATGTGACTATTTATTATGCAATATACGTATGTTATATAAACATTAAATTTATAATTTATCACATTATAAGTAGGTACCACGGAAGAAAGAGAAGAGGTAGGTACTGTATCTTCAACAATTCGAAATTGAAAATGTCAGCACACTTATAAAGTCGAACAAACGTTATGTACGTATACGTGTATCTACATGTTTTAAACTTGTTATAATAATAGTTTGAACCTGTAAACAGTACAATGGGAGTGTACATAAGATAATTAATCGTAAGTTATGTCGTCATTCAGTAGGCATGACATATATTATCATCACATCGTGGCGCGTAATTTAAACTGAACAACAACAAAGAGTGTTAATATAATGAATGTTATTTTACACATAAATTCTTTATCACAAATTATAAAAATAATTATATAAACACAAAAATTTTAAGATACATAATCGAGTAAATAAAAAGAGTAAGTTAGACTAAAAACAGTACTTACATTTTAATATGTCTTTTAAAAGTTGGAGTCCTAAATTTCAAGTCTTTTCTCTGGCAACAGATATTTCTTCTATGACAATTGAATTGCTTCAATGATGTATGGTCGTTGTTGGCAAAACACTTGTGATTACGTGTGTTTAGAATATTATTATTGTTTTGGACGTACACGCAGGACATCATAAATATATTAAAACCTTTCTTCGATTTATATCGATTTATAAATTGTCTTTAATTCACTGACAAAATTATTAACGAAGGTCTCAATAACGTCTAGTTACCAAGACAAATTATAAAAAAGACAAAAAACTGTATTACAAAAATGATCTAAAAGTAAAATAAAATTAGACTACTGAATAAACAACATTAGAGTCCTTATCTCGAATTAGAAATTGCGTATCACTAAATAATACAACTGTATCTAAAAAGTGCAGTATATTGTGTGAATAACTGATAACAAATAAACTCTATTCACCCGTTCTTTATATAATGATCTCTAGATTCTACGAGCACCTATAATGCACGACGAGAATGGAAACGTATTAACGAACAACGTAAACGTCTGATGCAATAGACACGTTTCTTTACAGGTAATCAGTAACAACATATTTATATAAATATATATTAGTAATAAGATAATTTTAAATATGTAATAAATTCCATTATTTGGTTAGTTTACTTTTAATAATTCATATTTATTTTTAATAATTATATTAATATAAGAAATGGTATATTGCAAAATAGTATTAGCCTTGATGACAGGCTTACATTTTAATGTGAAACGGAACTTCGATGTCTATTGCTATTATTTATCTGAATTTTTGTCATTCAATATCTCGGATACCACTTAATTTCATTAGTTCGTATTGTCTATTTATACTATATGCGCTGTTTATGTATAACTACGGATTTGATTCTGAGCATTTTTCATGCGCTTTTATCAAATAAGATTATTTTAGAATTGCATGTAATAAACAAGAATGATGCAACAAGATATAAGATAAAATCAGGGAAATTGATATTGTTTATTTATTTTAACAGCACTGGAAATTTCCTCTATAGTGAAAAAACATTTTTTTTCCCACAATATTTACTTATTATTTCTTTCATTGGGCAAATCGTATAATGTTAACTAAACTAATTGAGTTTATTTTAACAATTAATTGCGTAAAACGAATTTCAAATAACTGTAGTATAAGAACAGAATGCTCGGTCGTCTTGTCGTAAGACAAAGGTTTAAATCATAAAACCACTCTAAAGTTTTGGTGGAGATAATGTCTTATGAACCCATAGCCTGTTAAGAGAGTATTTTTACTTTTCACACACTTTCATCAAAATGAAAGTATTCCACCAAATACAAACAAAGGCACCGTCTATTTCAGGCGCTGTACTTGAGAGACAATTTTATGAAAAATTCATTGTGGTCATATTCTTAAGACTAATCCGAACTCATCGGATGTCAAAAATATGATAATTGTCATAAAGTCATCAATTTCGAAATTTTGAAAAGTGCTCTGTTTCATTGCACAATTAGAAATGACATCACGGAAGTCGGAATACCAAATGAACAAATCGGATATAAAATATCGATAAACTGGTAAGATTTAGTAAGACAATAAGTAGTTTTTAAATTCTGGGGTCTTTTAATTTGCCTAGCTCAATCTGAGTCAGCATCATCAATAACTTTAAATCAAAATCATGGATAGAAAAATAATATCTATGAATAAAAAATGTACAAAAGCGAATACATGTTAGGAAATGACATTTTTAAGTATAGAAAGTAAAAGAATATAACATAAAAAAGATATTTTAATTCTCGCAAAGATTATATTTTAATTCTTATGGTTATATCACCAAATTACACAATTTATATGATCTAGTTGCTCTGCTCATGAGGTAATACGTATGTTGTAAATTACTCTATATTTAGATATACACTAAAGTATTCACCTTCTTTTTTGACTTTGGTTAACAATCTCGACTATTGAATATAATTAATATTATTATCAAGTTGGTAATTGGCACGATTACAGTAATCACGTACTACAAAAATAATTCTGTTTATCCCATAGAATCGTATGAATAGATTGGGAAAAATGTATTTATTTTTATATTCAGATTGAGATTGATAATTTAATTATAAAATACAGCAGTTGTCCACGTTATGTGAATTACGTCACGTCCATGTAAACGTCATTTTGTACTTAGTTGAATTTCAACGAACTCTGTATTTTTTAATCGTTTTACTTTCGTTTATTAAAAAATATTTCGACGTTCCTATTGATCATAACTTATTATCATGATTTCGAAAAAAGAGTTACCATGGAACAAGGATTTACTAAGGCAAATAGCAATAATTTGTCTATAGTTGATTTGTGTATGTTAGGAGAGTTTCTGGCATCAAACAACTTTTATTAAACAGAATTTAGACCTTTAACAAAAACTACTTTGTAAGTATAACAATAGGCTCAGTTTTCCATTAGCGTCCGTCGAGTTGGTAGTTGATATTTTTTTTATAGATAGATTACATTAATATAAGAACACACACAAAGTTTCACCATGCGGAGACGCGTAGTTTTTGAGAAAAAAATTATTGAAAATCAATTATTTTTGCAATATTTACGTAATTTTTACCACAGATTATAGCGAAATATCGCCATTGAACGTTTCGTTTACTTACGTTATTTCATATTACGTGAATTTATATTAAACTACATCATTATTTTCCTTACGAACTATTAAAATTAAAATGTGTAGTTTATGACTCGTAAAGACGTTCAACCGACTTGTGAAACGAAACGTAAAACTGACGCCATTTTTGTTGTTATTGAGATAACAAATAAAATAGGTTAGGTTCGACTTATGTTAAAGAACCTGTTTGAATGACCCCGACTCCACCTGGGACGAGTTTGTCCTACCCCTAGTGTTTTTAAAGAGCCGGAGGCGCGTAGGGAGAGCAGCCTCGGCCGCTCCGGCTCGTCCAATGCCTACGATTTGTTACAGCGGGCGGAGGCTGCTCTTCCCGTTGCGCCGGAGACGTTGCAGAGTCAAAATAGATACAGAAATTCGGAATTTTTCCTCGGAATTAAAAGTTTAATGATGATCATCCCCTTTCCTCCCATCCCCGTTCCCACCGTCAATTCAACGGACGCTAATGGAAAGTCGTACCTAACAATATTCTCAAAGAAACATATTTTTAATGTTCCAAACTAGTAAGAACAGTTTTTTTAAAAACTCTTTGGTACATAGATTAGAGGATATGTTAAAAAAAATTGTATGTTATCTCATGATTACAAATTGATTTATTTATTCTAGGTCCTCCAGAAGATAATCTTGAACGCTACGTTCAGGATAAACGCAAATTATATTTGTGCATAGTGAAAGCAAAAATCAGCCCAGAACATAAAATCCATGCAAAGTTATAGGAAGGCTACAGATTATGTACCTTTGTGTAGCTGATTGCAACCACAATGCAAATAAAAATGTAGATATAATAGATGTTGCATTTAATGATCAATATATTTTAGACTTTATTAAAGTTTTAGTACTTTGTGGAAAGACAATGTGTACCCATTGTTATATAAATGTTTGTTATTTTGTGGATTAATAAAACATCAAGTATCTATATAAAATAATAAGGTCACTTTATTTATTTTCTATAAACACATTATACAACTGGCATAAAAACAAATTAAATTAATCCAATCTATGTTAAATGTTATACCATAAGAAAGATAAAGTGTATATATTTTATGAAAAAAAGCTCAGTAGGATAAACTATCATATATTAAGTAATAACAGTTTTTAGGAACACCGATACAAGAATATAGATTATTAATAAGTTTTAAGTAAAATATATTCCAGAATTTCAGTTGTCTCTTGTTTGTTATCCTCATAAAATACCTCACTGCAATCTGAAGTTGATTTCATTTGAAGAGATATTGTAGATGGTGATTATTATTAGTTCACTAGAGACTGTGTATGAAATGTCATCAAAAGAGTTGTCTTCTGTTATATATATTTCACTTGGTTGAGTAATGATGTTGATGTAGATGACTAAAACCCGGTTTCTGAAGCCGTCAGTTAAACTATCAATAGCTATTGATTCAATAAAGTTATCCACAAGATAAGCGGCGTTTAACTGTTAATGCGTTTCTGAATACACAACGAGACGTCAAACAACTATCAAATCAATAACTAGTTATTTGATGTTCACTAGATGCCTCTTTTTACAAAGTGGTGTATAAAATTGATTTTATCATTTCAATTCCTTTTTTAAATTTTAATTATAAAATTTGTATGATGATTAGTTACACAACTGTTTTTCAAAGACTGAAAATTGACCTCTCATTTCCAAAATGTCAAATATTATAAAAACTTTGGTTTTGTTATTACTTGAATGGTATTATCATTCATAATATAAGCGTTTTACCTACCAATAAAACGCATATTGTGTCCGGTAGCCTTATTCGAAGCCTCATACATATTTTGAGATAGCAGTCCTCCTGACTCCGCCCACAACGACCTTCTTATTGGTCAAATCCCGTCGGCTGACGCCGTACGATGTGGGTAGATTGCAATGTCGTTCGCATTTTCGTTGCTTTTGTGTCACTATAAATACCGACACGCCACCTCATCTGGCTCATTGGAGTCTCAAAATGTGTTTACTGGAAAATCTAGATTTCAAGATAAGTCACCGGGCAGAACTAAAAATGAGGCTTCGAATAAGGCTACCGGACACAATATGCGTTTTATTGGTAGGTAAAACGCTTATATTGTGTCCTACCGCCGTTATTCGAAGCCTCATACATATTTTGAGACCATGTTTGTTATCGCCTGGTGAACAGGACGCCAATGAATTAATCCTTTTACTATTTTATTTATTTATTTATTGTAGTAACTCGAGCAAACGTACAAATCATCGCTAATGTTATCAGTATACAAAATCAGACTGGGAGAAACTTGTTCTTCAATAAGTTTTCCTACAAAACCTATTCTTGGTACAAACCACCTTATTATAGTATTTTAGAAAAGTCCTACTGGACTTCCAATTAGCTCTAGACAATGTTATCGATAGGTTCGCTATCTAATCAGCTTCTAGATGCTACTGCCGATCGACAACTGCCAGGTGAGGCCTCAATGCCGGCCTCTTTCAAAATTGATTTAACCCAATTCCCTATAGTTGTTTTAGATGCTGCTTTTGGTAAACCACAAGCTGTAATAAACAGTCTGTCTTAAGACGACATAGCTCGTCGATGTGCCAAGTTTTAATAATGATTTGATTAAATTTACCGGGTCTAGGGATGGTTTTTCTGTATTAATGCTATGCTATATCTATTTTTCGTGAGAAGCACGGGATAGGCGCTGTATCGTAGCAGCCACGTTAGGGAATTGTGATATTGCGTTCAGCATGCCCAAGTCCTTGCTGGAGTTGAGGACGGCGTTAAAAGCGATGATCTCCTGCAGATCATGATAAATGAGGATCTGAGTGATCCAGGCGAATCCGGGCAAATCAAACGATAAGGCGGGACTGGCTTGTGCAGGAGCGGGAGCGCTCTTGGGGGGCTGAGCCTGAGGCCTGGCGGCCTGAGGCTGAGGTCTGGGTGCCCAGGAGGCCACGGGGGCCCGTCCAGGCTGGGGAGCGCACGGCACAGATGGTGCCTCACGCGGCTTGGGAACGGCCACTACCGGGCGAGAAGCGCCCGGCAGGCGCGGGAAGGTCTCCACGGACATGAGAGGTGGAGGCGGGGGGCGGGCGGCGGCGGCAGGCGCCCTGGGCGCTTGCCTCGCCTGACGAGGCCTGTTGTGTTCGCGGGGCGCGGGGACAGCCGCGATAATTCGCGGGATGGCCCGCGTTACCGCAGAGCACGCAGCTGGGAGGATCGAGGGAGGCCGGAGTGCGAGAGCACTCCCTAGTGGAGTGATCGCCCAAGCACTTCACGCACCTGGGACGCAGGTGACAGTTCCGTGCCGAGTGACCGTATTCCTGGCAGTTGTGACACTGCGAGGGCGCATTGGAATTGCGCGGTGGCTCAACGGAGACTCCCGTGAGACCGCAGACCGACTTAAGGTCGAAGATGGCCTTGCCCTCCTTAGTGCGGTCAAGAATGACCAACACCAAGTTGAACTTGGCCTTTGTGCGCGGGTGGTACATTCGATGTACCTCCCTGACAGGGAAGTTTAGCTCCTTAAGGGAGTCTTCGACGTCCTCGATCGACACCTCGACCGGGACGCGACGGAGGACTGCGCGGAGGAGACGCTCCTCCTCTAGGGCGTGAGTAAAATACTGCAGCTTGGCTTCCCTGAGAGAGGAAGTCAGCGCACGGTGGTCGTTGGTGGTAGGCACCTTGACCTGGATGCCCGCCGGGATGCTGAGGGCGGACGTATAATAGATATTCCTCGCCTTAAGGGCGGAAGAAATACCCAAGACGACTTGTCTTGGATGGTGACGGGGGGCGGGGAGCGAGGCTTCCTCGCCTCAGCTGCGAAACTCGCAGCTTCGGCTTGAGAAGGTGTGGGAGCGGGAGCGCTACGGCCGGAGGGAGCGGGGGCGTGCGGGGCGGAGAGGGTGGATTTGCGCCAAGAGACGCACCTGTCTCCCTGCGTTGGCTCCGTACGGACTGAGGCAGGGGAGGTTGCAACTATAGGGGAGCAGGGGGGGGGGTCGGCCAGCCTGTGGTACGACACGACTTGAAAGCCGTCGTCGTCTAAGGCTGCCGCGGGAACCGACGGATCGACATCCATATCGGAGTCAGGAAGGGGCTGAGCGAGGCTCCCGATGTTCAGGGGGGTCGGGTCAGGGGAAAGGGGTGACTCTAAAGACGGGAGGGCGGGGGTAGCAGGAGCTTTCTCCTTTCGCGACCTGGGCTTGCTTTTGACCTTCGCGACCGGGGAACGCGAGCGACCCGAGTTGCTATCGGACGCGTCCTCGCACTCTGAGTGCGAGGGAGAGGACGTCGCGTAATCACACGTGTGACTTAACTTATGAAAATCTTCAATAATTTCGGATAGATTGGTGACGCGAGACCCTAGATAGGCCCTAACCGTACTATTATCTATGTCGAACGAAGCCATAGTGACTAGATGCGCGAGGGGAGGGGGGGCGCGAAAAAACCTCCCTGCCTGAGGGGCAGGGGGGCGCGCCAAATCGAAAACTACGGGACTATCCCGAGTCCGGACTAAAAGAGCTGTGGGCGAAGTGCAATGCCGCACAGAGAAGAACCTACAAAGCCTAGGGGGAGGCCCTATCAAGCCCAAGGCAGAGAACGCAGACCGGTAAACCGGGCTACGCCCAAACAAACACCCGGGGCGGGTGGGAGGACGATACCTGGACCTGACTAGGCGCATACGCCAAGGCCAGACAACCCAGGCCCAACTGCCTTTACCGTTTGCCTCGGGGCAACCGGCGAGCGGACAGGGCGCTCTACTCACTCGTTGGCACCGTGACACGTATTCCCGTGAGTAGCCACTAAGCGTGGTCTTCGATTGACAGCGCGAGAGGTCGTACCGAAAAGTGCGGTTTTATATTTGCACTAAAAGTGCGGCGTCGCAGCAGATGTCTTGTTTCTTCGAAAACGCTCGAACAAAGCACCTGCCGATGAATCACTCGATAACAATGCGGGTCGGGCGGCGACGAGACCGTTGGAATGCGGACATCTGGTGCGCAAGTAGGCGAGCGCGGCGAGTCGGAAATAACCGAGGATAGCCGAGCGCGGCGAACCGAACGGACTGTCAGAGCTGCGAGCGGGCGCACGTGTGCACTCGACCGCTGCTCCTACGAGACTCCTCGAGCCAGATGAGGTGGCGTGTCGGATATTTATAGCGACACAAAAGCAACGCAAATGCCAACGACATTGCAATCTACCCACATGCCAACCCAGTATGACGTCAGCCGACGGGATTTGACCAAATGGAAGGTCGTTGTGGGCGGAGTCAGGAGGACTGCTATCTCAAAATATGTATGAGGCTTCGAATAACGGCGGTAGGACACAATAGTATTATTTTTGATGATTCAGTTAGATTTTATATTCAGTAATCCTGTTGAAACCATTAATTGTATGTGTTTTATAAATAGATAAAAAAATATATGAACAATAATGAAGCACGGAAACGGTATTAAAATGTTATATAGTTGCTAAAGAATTTGTGTCAACAAAAAATAAACATAAAGTGATTTTGAAGTACAGACATTAGAAATTATCTACAGTATTTTTATACTGAATTGCGATGAATTTTCAGATCCTTACTCATATTATGGGACATAATAATTTAAACAACATTTGTGCTAAAATCAGTATGCCGACACAAAGCAAAAAGGGCTTCAGATAGTTTTGGCAGATGAAACGTCAAACAAAACTTATTGAATAGATAAACGCCCAATATTGGCCAGTTAAGTTGAACCGAGGTTAACTGACATATATCGTATAATTGTGTGTTCAGAAACCCAATTTGACAAGTTATCGAACCAATACCGCTATTGAACAGATAAACTACAGTTTAAAATACTTCAGGAAACCGGGTATTAGTAGTGTAGTAGTAAATCTTGTAATCTGAAACAGAGATGTAGAAACAGATTGGGTAAGAAGTTTCATGGAAGATATCATGTGGTTTATGAATTTAATTTCTGTTTGAATAACTTTTCTTCTAAACTTATGGGTCATATATACTTGAATTGATTTATCTGCAGCCTTATGTCCATTTTGTGTTACAGTTTGTATGTTTTCATACAAAACTGAAAAAAAAAACACATTAGGTATAGAAATAAATAATAATAAGGTTCTCATTAAAACATATTAATAAAATGGCATTTATTTGTAGTCATTTTAATGGCATAGTTTACCATTACTTTATCTTTTAATAAGCTGACATATTAAGGACAACACCTAACAGATCTATCTTTATAATTATCATTGTCCAATTCTATATCACTATAAAAAGGCAAAGAAATATACAAGGTTTGTCTAATTATTTATTATTTAATGAATGCAAATAAATACTTACCCTTAGATATATATAACATGTTTTTCAAAACAGTTTCTTTCTATAACATTTTCACATTCTTCAATTAAAGTCCTTCTTTGTTTTATGAACATATATGGGCGTTTTGTAGTAATACACAATCGTGTTGTTCTGTCACATAATCATTAAATAATATAGTAGGAATACATCTTGGTTTCATACAGATCTCGACCCATCACACGATACTTCATATCATTTGGCAACTGGAAGATGAATAACGTATTCATTAGTAAATAAATAATTAGCAAAAGAACCATAATATTTTGGCAGACCAAGATACAAAATTATAAAAAATATTACCTCAAAGGATGAAATTGAGTATCAAATTCAGGTCTCATACCATAAAACATTAAACAGGATAAATGTGAAACTTACCACAAAACAATCATCGCAGAAATATACTGAAGAATTCAGGCATATAGCTTCAGATCTCGCCGTGCATTAAGCCACTTATAACGCAATGTTTTATTGTGTGGAACGTAAACAAACAATTTATTTTGAGTTATACGGAACCGCACACCACATATATACTATAGAATTCATATCTATAAATAATTTGTTGCTTTGTTCGCGTTGAATTCTCTCATAAAGTAATATGTGGTTCATCTACTACACTAGTTCACTCACTATTTACATTGACATGACGTCACGAGCCGAAGCCATGACTCCAAAAGTGTTTTGGCACGAAGTTATAAAATTTAAATAGCATTTTTTTTTTAAACCTATGTTTTATTGCAAAAAATACATGCTCTAGAATATTTAAGACAGTTACTGAAAAACAGTCATCATGCCAATTGTTTCGTTTTACAAAGTTTCTTCTGGTGATTTCATTGATCTTATAGAAGGGTGGCCCCTTTTTTACATTTTCCAATGATTTTATTTTTAGTCTTCTTAATCAATCTTCTAGAATCTAGATTATTACTACCAATATCGAGTATGTAATAATGTTACAAATGCCTTATGATAATTTCAATGTTCTAACAAGATGGTGGCTTCCTTGTTAGAACATTCCAT
This sequence comes from Antheraea assamensis, assembly GCA_035772565.1. Classification (NCBI taxonomy): domain Eukaryota; kingdom Metazoa; phylum Arthropoda; class Insecta; order Lepidoptera; family Saturniidae; genus Antheraea; species Antheraea assamensis. Next base: position 1,319,977 of record JAQQSE010000160.1, read on the forward strand.
GGAGTTTATATGGTATCTCGGAATTCAAGTTACTTTGTATTATTTCCAATTAACTTCACTTATGCACATTACCCTAATTCTTTTAAATAAAGCACTACCAATATTGTAAAATGTTAAAAACCTCTTTACACTTTAACATTGTTGTATTAAAAATCGATAAAAAAAATATATAACTCCTTTCAGAAAGTTATTGTGACATCTCAGAATACATATTAAATCCAAAGAATTTATTTAAGCTCGCATATCCCAGCATTTTATAAAACATTAGGACTGTGACTCATAATAGTGTAAAATAATATAAAATTATGAATAAAAAATGAAAACCATCTATTAAAATCCGATCAAATATTTCTAATCACCTTGATAAGTATATGCACTTGTTGCATGTATTTTTTCCCGCCCAGAAACAAGGTTCTTTCTTTTTCATTCCTGGTAACCCATTTCTCTTCATTTTCGCATACCTAATTAACTTGGCGGTTAATCAATTTTAATTTCTTCTTCTTATGAAGCCTTGTTGAAGGTTTTTAATAATGATTAATCTTGTAAGATATAATGAAGGATATAAACGATAATGAAGCGGGAACGCGGATAAATGATGGAAAACGAAGTTTACTGATACAATGGCGAAAACAGTGTAGCGGTTACTAAAAAAGATATTTAAAGGTTTTCAATAGTTACATTAGACACAAATAACAAAATTAAAAAAACCATGTTACATTATAAATCGAATTACTACTTTAAATAAAAAATATTTATATTGGAAATAAAATTCCATATCATGACCTACATAGTGTACATTCGTATTTTCATTAGTGTTAAACTATTAAGTATTTCTATTTATTTTTATTTTTAATGTGATTTAAACTATTGAGTATTAACTATTTGAACTTGTGTTCCACCCTACTATTTATACTAATATTATTGTATCTGAAGACCTAAATAACACAGAACTACACGTATCACGACTGTCAGTAATTTTAATAATATTGACCTTCTTATTACTAGTGAAAAGAATATATGCAGGTAAATTAATCATACGATAACAGCGTAATATACATAAAAATATATGCAATGAAACTAAATACGTTCCCCTTATTTGTGTTAATTAAAAATATTTAAAATAACTTAATATTGACTAAGAATAGCTTCGAGAATAAAAACATTTGTAACATTTTTTAGGACACGAAATGTATTTCGGCTAAGTATTCTTGACAACACTGCAATCCTCTGTCATGTTATGTTTTCGTTGTGGGTTTAGCGATATAGTACCTATACATATAATTATCTTGCGAATTCTAGAGAATAAACTAGAGTTTATCGTTTCTCAAATATATGTTCATTATTCAAATTTATAGTACTATATCTTTTTGTTTTTCTGTGTTGATATCGAAATGTTTTGTTACCTTCGAGAACGTTACGTTGAGTTAATTGTAAATATCTTCTAGATCTGCTGTTTGCCATCTGCGAAGATCAAACAAAAGTGGGTGTTCCAAGGTAATCATAAATCGTATTTATGAATAAATGACCTTGAATCTGGTTAATTTACGAAAGTACAGTTTGGAGTATGAAGTTAAACTGAATTTTCGTGAACCTCTTTGTAACTAAGCAATTTAAAGATTTACCTTGATAAGTATAGCATACTGATAAATAACGCTAATCGTATATATAAAATGTTAGTATTATGCTATAACATTAAAGCATTATATGTGTGTAATTAAGAGGTGGTTTTGGTAGATCTGAAAATCTTTACAAATTTCCAGTATTCACTATTATGCATTGTAATTCCAAAATTTACTGTGAATGAAATAAAATACATGTAATACACATTATATTCAAATGAAACTTAAATTTTAGTATTTGCTAAATTGTTTTTCATTATTAATTTGACATATTTCAAATGTAACTATTTATTCTGGGTCTTTGTACCAAATATTGTTTTGAATATAGATCAATATTAACTTAATTTAATTTAAAAATATAGAACTACAGTACAAGATGCAGCAACTAATAGATGGAGTTGGTGATGAAGTGGTACAATTTGCAGCAGTAGTTGTTGTTGTGATTGTAGCTATTTTCGCATGGTGGTCAACAAATGCAAGACCAGATCGATATCGGACTGTTCTTGTAATGAGGTCAAGAGCTCCTCATCCTGTTACAGTCAATATACGTGCAAGTGAGTAAAAATGTTTTCCTTTTAATATCTTTTCTATTATATATATATATAGTATAGTAGTATATATATAGTACTACCATGCAATGGTATCACTATATTTCCATTTACTGAAATGTACCATTCATTGCATGAATTCAAACCTAACTTGTTTAACATAGGGTTGGGGCATGCTGCTACTAAGCTATGATTGGTTTTATTATTTAGTTATAATTGGTACTTTAATATTCTTGGTAATAATAATAAAATAATAGAGATTACCCATTTAAATGAAAAATTATTAAAATGTATTTTAGTACGCAATAGGCAATTTAATATGTAAATATATTTTATAGGATCAAACTTGATGCTGACAAGTACACAAGCCAATAATTCTGTTCCACCTCCCACATCTAGTGAAGTTGGTAAGTCTTTGAATATACAGTTTTATAATTGTATTGTTCGAATTGTCATGGAGGTTGAGTGTGTTGACTGGTTGAATGTTGATTTAACATCTGTATATTTGAAAAGCAGATTTGATGTACAAACAAATTTTTCTCATATATTTACTAAGTTGCATTGTTAACACTATCATCTGACATTGTTCTTGTAGTACTATTTATTGTGTGTGGGAAAAAAATTAAATAATGGATTTCTTGGGTTTTGAAATCATCAATGTGTCATTGGTTGACAAGGTGATTATGCCCATGTCTTCCCTCAGAATAAGTAATTAGCTCAGCACTGGAACTCTTACAAGCAATTATAGATAAATTTGATTAAATGTTAATTATTGTAATATTGTATTATTAAAATAATTACAATTAACTTGGTATATCCATCATCATCATCTTACCCTTATCCCAGCTAAGTAGGGTCAACACAACATGTTTTCCTTTTCCACTCTCTCCTGTCAGATGTCATCTCAATATTCACACCTTTTATTCACATGTCATTTTTCACACAATCCATCCACACCTTTTTTGGTCTTTCTCAATTCTGTCCACTTTCAAACTCAAAACTTTTCTTGTTAATCTCTTCATCTCTTCTCATGATATGCTTTTTTTTAATGTGGGAAGAAATCCTACATTGGACACCCACAGCTCTGGGGAGCTGTGGGGTGTCAGACTCTTACTGACTAAAAAACCCACGAGATACAGTCTGCCGCGCTATGGAGTGGCACGGGATCGAACAAGCAAGCACCATGCCACCCCGGCGACAAGGCCCAGCGCGAACGCCCTGAACCGCGACGACAGTCCGTCAAGCTGCCTACCCGTCTACCGAACCAATGTGCAATGGAAAGTCAGGTCCCCAGCCCCTTCTCTTCTTGGTTCGGCTTGGCAGTCAAGGGGTCACCCCCTCCAACCACCACCACCTATAACTTTTTTACGTGGTTTTTTGTCACTGGTGACTTTTAACGAGGTTTTCTCCCTCTCCCTCTGCCCAAAAGCTGTCCCTCTGTCACTGTTAACGTGGTTTTCTCTCACGGTAACTTTTTAACGAGGTTTTCTACCTCCCTCCGCCCGAAGGCCTCCCGTCTGTTTTTAACGAGGTTGTCTCCTCAACACCCGTATCTTTTTAACGTGGTTTTCTCCCACGGTGACTTTTACTCGTGTAGGATGTGGCTCTTCACCACGCACTGACGGTCTTGGGAAGCAGGCTAAGGATCCACGAGGGAACTGTATTCGCCTGTGGGTCCACCCCTGCGGTTCCGAGATACAAGTATCTTAATCCCACTTATGCCAGTGCCAATCTAACCTATTACTTCTCAACTTCTCTACCACTGGTGCTATTTTCAAACTTCTTCTGTTTTTTGTTCTAACTGACCTACACTGTTGGCCTGTCAGGGCCTCTACAGTTTCACCCGACTACGTCTACTTCTTCTAATATACTATTGGCGAACTATATATATTAATAATACAATCATCATGGCAGTCGGACTTCTTGAACCAGAATTAATAGCAATATATCTCTTACTACTCATGAACTACATTAGAAATACCAATTTTCTAAATTACAAATCCATATTGATAAAAATATTTATGTTCATTATTTCCCTTAAAATAACCTATTTCATAATGTTTAGGTTTATGGCTATATTGTATATTTATTCCATACATAAGTGACTAAATTGTATTTGGTAATAATAGTTTATCAAATTACAGTTTCCAGTACATCAATTAATTCAGAAGAAATTCCGAGGGACAACACAAGAGTCATACCTTTGCAAGAAATGGATAGTATTGTAGATGCTGACATGGCAATGCTAGATAACAACCGTTTGCATTTCTACAGGCGTATTGACTGTAAGTAACTTAACAGTTGTATTTATTCTTAAATTTTTTAATGTTTACTTTGACTTTGTTTTTGTTTATCCTGCTAAAAATTCATATAAAAGTAGAATCGCAAAATTCTAATTTATATTAAAATTATTTATATCATTTTATATTGATGGACATAAGGTTACAATATTGTATCGTTACATGAACCTTCTGAGTTACGTAATTTGAGGTAGGTAGATGAAGGTAATCTAGATGATGCAATTTACATTATTATATATAACCATGAAGCATAACTTTTTTTTTAACAGGATGAAATAAAAATTACTTATATATATTTAACTCATATTAAAATTTTTAACATTCACTGTTAATTTTAATAATTGATGCACAAATATTTTATTGTTCATTCTAGTTATTTTGAATATTTCATAAAACAGTTTTACTAATGTTCTCAGTGGAATATTTTTTAAACAGAAAGAGTGAATATTATTCTTTGATTGTACTCTCGGTTTCGCAATCGTTTATTACACAGTATTTAGTTTCGTTTGATATTTTTTATTCAATTTTATGAACTGTAAAGGGTATTATTGTTAATTCTTTGTAGTATATCAATTTTAAAATTATGTATAGGTACTCTCTGAATACAAAATTTTATCAAAATCTGTTGAGAATATTTAAAATGCTAATGTTGTGAAATTGCATTATATATTTTTCCCTTGTGCATAATTTTATAAAAAGAGCACGGAATTGATTATACTGTATAGTATATTTTAGTATCCGTCGAATTTTTCTGGATACATTTACAGTATTAAATTTCATACAGTAAGTCTTTGAGTAATACAAAAACATGTTTGAATTATAATGAAAATTACTAATTTCGATTTTTCCCTTGGACCTTTTACGTTTTCATAAAAATGATCGAAATCTGCCCAATATTTTTCCCGTGATATACGCTCAATGACAGACCTCTATTATTTTATTTATATAGATCGTAAATTACTATATTGTTTTACAATAACTGTTGCCAGTTATTCTGCTCTTGAGTAATTAACTGTGAGTAAAAATTGAGTATTGGTTATTTTATTGATACTTGTGTGTAAGCGCCGTCTAGAGTTTTCTATTTTACACCTATTGATTTTCACATAATTCTTATGTATTCGTACTTCACTATTACACATGAGCCATTGTCATTGTAAATAATAATAACAGACAATGGATAGTTAACAGCAAAATGCGTCTTCAATGTTTTGTTTTCTTTTGCATAGGAATAATTAATTCAATTGTTCGTTATTTTAATAATGGCTATCTAATAATAATCCATTATTATATATTACATTTTAGCTGCAAACAACATTCAAAGTACAACGGAGTCGACCAGTGAGGAAAGTGAGACGCCAGATGAGTCTGAACCCGTGAGCAGTGACCAAATAAGAGAAATGGACAGTATTGTCAATGCTATGGAAGCAGATGTTACTGCCGGTTGTGATTTTTTCACTAGATCCAATTGTAAGTTATGTTTATTTCCTTTATTCATTCATAAATTATACTTGATAAGGAATGGTTATTATTTATGGCAATATATTACTAAAAAAATTGTACTGTTTTGTTAAAAAAAATTGATTTTCTGTTCTTTATTACGATTTTTTTATAGTATTTCTCCTTTTCGTGCTAATGTTAAATCCATTGATAAACAGATGAGAAAAAGGAAGAGAATTGATTTATATTCGCCTGTTTAGATAATTGATTTTATCTTTGTAGGAAATCAAAAACAAATATCAAAGATATCACACTGTATTCTTGGTGGTAATTTTACAGCTTCAAATTCAACAAATATAGTGGTTAAAGAGAACAGTAAAGATAGCACTTCGACCACTCGAGTCAATAATGCTCCTGATGCCAATGCAGATCCTATAGAGGAAGAGAATGCACCACTGTTAAACTCCAATGATAATGATACAAGGATACTTATCAAACTGAAATACTTGAATGATACGCTCAAAGAAGTGGAAGGAAATCTGGATGAATTACTCAAGGATTTTAAATCGTAAGTACAATATACTGGTAAATTTTAATAGGTATTATGATAAACATTTATATTCTAAAATGTTTCCTTGAAATTTCTTAATTTTAATAATTTTCATTGAGGCAATCAGTATTCATAGTTGTAAAAAAATGTACCTACTTTTGGGGTCAATCGACATTGTTTCTCAGTCGAGGTGAGAAATCACCTTTCAAACTCATAAAATATTAGGATTTTCCTTAAGAAATACTTAGAAAGCTTTATACCATTGTATTCTCTTTGGCGTTCATGCTTGGAAACAATGCTGATTATATTTGATTTTTTCTTATTGTTTTTTTTTATATTGTTTTTCAACAGTTTTTGAATATATCTGTTTGTAATAATCCATACGATTATCCTGATATTTATAACCAGGCATTGTGCTGGCAAACATAGTAATCAGTTAAGAAGCACTCCTGTAAGAGAATCGCGTGTTACTTTTCAGCTCAATAGTATCCCAATAGTAAATTTATCGATCGCTCTGTCAAGAAAAAAGTAACCTTTTTTTTAATTAACGTGGGATAATCCCTTATGGATACCCATTCTCCCGGGGGAGAGAATGCGTTATGTCCGACTTGCACGGACTAAAACCCCACGGTGTACCGGCCACCGCTTTAAGTTGGGGCGGCATGGGACCGTGCTGGGCTATCACCATGCCGCCCCCAGCGGTTAGCCCGGCAAGAAAAAAAAAATCGAGCAATATTAATGTAAAATACGATATACATTTTTTAAAAGGCATGCGCCTTTACATTGTTTATAGAGTTTTGTCTAATGTAATAAATATCTCTAATTTATTCTAAGTTGTATATTGTATCTTGAATTGTGTATTAACAGCTGTTGATATTCCTCGAAATAAATAAATGCGAAAGTGAGTTTGAATGTTTGCTCACTGGATTTGTCATCTTATATTAAAATCATAGTATATGAAGTTGCACTACAATATTTTGAACTTGTAGTAATGTGTAATTTGAAAGAAAAATTGTTTCATGACCCGTCGAAGTCACAATGCCTTAGATCACTAGAACCCCTTGTCACAAGATCCCGAGAACTCCTTGTGACATTTGCCTTAGATCCCGAGAACCCCTTATCACATTTTATCACCGAAAATGACATCCCATGCCCCATTAGTTCGAATGTATTTTGGGAACGGGTCGTAAGTGGAAAACGTTGTAATCGCAGACGTCACTTCTCCCGCGAGCTGTCGTCGGAGTCGTGCGTGCGTTTGATATTCGCGGGGCGTGTGCTCGCGGACGAGCGCGCAACGTTGCGCGCATGCGGGCTACACGACCGCGCCGTCGTGCACTGTCTCGTGCATCCCAAACGAACCGGTAATCAGGTACACCCCTCATCCTAACCGATACCTATCACTCACAAGAACATCACTACCACTACACCAGCACCTGCTCTAAATTATAATTTACCTTAAAATTATGTATACTAAAATCTCGTTATACACACACGCACGCACATACAAGTACACACGCACCTGTATTAAATCATAATTTAACTTAAAATAACATGCAATAAACTCTCTTTACACATACGCACACGTCCACGCACACGCGCCTGCACCCAAACGGGCACGCACACACAAACAATACTGACTTTTTAGTTATTTTAATTGTATTTTTTTGGGTATATGTCATATATCTATGTATTTTTTTTACATATGTAATTACTAACCGTATCTAAGTGTTTGTCCAAAATATATGTTTTCTTATTTTCCTTATTTGCGAGCAATTGTTTTTATAATTAAAACACAAACGGAACGGAATTAAATAAAAGGAATGCGTTCCGAGGTTAAAGAATGAAAAAAAAATATAACAAAACTAGTTGATATCTGCAATTTAGTCTGCATTGTTTATTATCTTAACAATATATTTTATGTACAGAGGAAAAACATTTATAAAAATTTAGATTAAACATATACTTTGCTTATAGCATTTCTTTACAAACAATGTTATCCGTTAATTTCCCCTTTCCTGCACATTCGCATCACATCGCTTGACTCACTTCACACATCTCTAAACGCGTAGTGCTTGTAAAATTGATATTTTCTTAAACTTTATATTAAACTAGCTGTGCCCGCGACTTCGTCCGCGTGGAACGGAATATAAAACACAGTGATTAATGAAACAATCTGAAATGATATCTGTATATCTTGTATATATGTAATGTAATCTGTCAGTCTAGAAGCTAATAATAGTCACACCCCTTTATCACTTCAATAATAACTCAAAATTAGGGCTTTCAAATTACTTTCATGTGTGCAAAAACCGTGGGCCATGCTGTCGTACTGCATCTATCGTCATACAGTCTGATAGTTCGTAGCACACGACGGTAATGTGTGCCCACACCTAAAGTTATTGCGAACATGAACAAAACTTCGTGACGATACACGCAGGTATAGGAGTAACATAACATTAATATTCTAATTTAACAACTGTAAAACCAATATTAACCCCTGGACTCTCCAAAACCATAAATATTTAAGTTCTATACAAACAAATGTAGATCTGAGGCATAAGTCAATAGACTGTTGGCAGCATACGCTTAAAAAATACCTGATTTATTACAAGCTTTGTGGTTCGGCGCAAAAACATTATTAGAGTAAGTGGTTAGCTGGGACTTAGTAGCACCTGGGAAGGTTTCAGTTATTGAGCTCCCACGCTAGTAAGGGATGCGGAATGTTAAGTGCCGCTTGCTGCAGCGAAAGGTCGATGCAGTTTTTTCACGTATTATTGGTGAAAAAGACTAATATAGTCACAGTCAGTGTGTTGTCGTTCGTGGTTGGAATACAACGTGCCTAGAGACTTATTATAGTATCACCGCACCGCTCCTGAAATTACTCAAACCCGCCCTCACCGACGCAACAGGAATAGCTGTCTTCGGCCTTCGGTGAGTACTTTATAGTTCCGCTAATTTATTTACTTTAATAAGTGTTTATGCGCCTCAGCCCTTACGAACAACATATTCAAAAACTAATTGTTCAAACCGCGCCTGGGCTATTTACACGCCTTAGGTTTTACAACAAAACATTTTGGCCATTCTAGCCGGATTTAAAACATTTTGGTCCTTTCGAGCAGGATTTCCAGTAAATTCTTGCATTTCTTATCCCGCATATACTTAATTTAAATTAATTAATTAATAGTATTTAGTTACTTCTCAACTTTGATTAGTTACATTTTAAGGTCATATATTTTTATTGTGCTCCATTATGGACAAAACTCTAAAAAAATTAATTACTAAGAAAGAGAGATTATTTACTAAGATTAACACTTTAAATGAAAAATCCAAAAATATCTCGAATTTTGATTCTAGAAATAATGAATCCTTTATGTCGGAATCCGAGTTGGTTGATGACATTCGCCGCGAATATGAATTAATTATAGATAACATAAATGATATTACACTAACTCAAAACCCGGATAGCCAGCCTGATTATAAATGTCTGGACGCGTTCGACAACTTATATTCCCAGGTCAAACGCGTAAGAAATAAAATCGACAAATCTGTAGGATCGCTAGGGCGACAGGTTCAAATTGCTAATACCCGCCAAGTTAGTCTTGCACCAATACCGTTGCAAACTTTCGACGGTACCATGGAGAAATGGCCTGTTTTTTATGAATCCTTCAAGACCAACATACATAACAATGAGTCGCTTACTGATTCACAAAGGGTGCAATACCTTATGGGCACACTAACACATAATGCACTTAAATTAACCGCCGGTATAATACCAAATGGTGATACCTATAAAATAATATGGGATACACTTGTTAACAAATATCAAGATACACGCGCCTTGGGAACACATTATTTAAGTAATATTCTTGATATGAAAAGTTGTACCCACAGTGCCGCTAACCTTGATTCCTTTATAGAAAAATACGCTTCATCGGTTGCTGCATTGAAATCTTTAAATATTACGGATTTGACGGATTTTATACTGTTGCATTGTGCCCTCCGCAAACTAGACAGTCAAACTGTACAATCTTTTGAAATGTCTGTTAGAGACGAAAAGATTTCGTCTACGCAAAAATTAATAAAATTCATCCAAGATCAGGTAAAGATTTTAGAAAGATCAAATAATAATTCATATAAGTTGCCCGTTACATCAGGGTCACGAAATATGCAGCAAACGCATTCTAATAATTATAAATCATTCGTGTCAAACACTTCACATTACGGTTACGAACCAACCCGACGGACACTTAATAATAACAACAAAAAAACTACTCCGCCCGCAACGTCCCATACGTCACCCTGTTTAAAATGTTTTTTATGTAAACAAAAAAGCCACTTGCAATTGTATAAATGTGAACAGTTTAAAAATATTAATTCCCCGCAAGCAAGATTCGAATATATTAAATCACATAATGGTTGTGTAAACTGTTTAAGCCTGTCACATTCTGTTACAGCATGTAATTCGAGCTTTAAATGTAAATATTGCAATAAAAGCCATCATACATTACTGTGTTTTAGCAAAACACCGTTCGGACAACAAATAAAAAATATTTCTTTTGCTAATAAGAAAATATCCGCGCACGTACCTACCTCTCCGCGTATAATTTCACCGCGGGCTCAAGCAACCACTAGTAGTAATAAAACCGCGCGTGTGCAAGCGCTAACGGACTCAGAGCATCGCATCTCCGTATCCCCTACCACGCGTCTAGATGACTCCCGTACCACGTTATCGCATAATGCCGAAGTAGAATTGAATAACAATATTCTATTACCAACCGCTCAAGTATATGTACATTACAAGGATGGGGAACGTAAAGTAGTTCGATGTTTGATTGATAATGGTTCGCAAAATAATTTAATAACCGCGAGTTGTTGTAAATTACTTAACATTCCAGTTATTCCATTATGCAACTCCTATATTAAAGGAGTTGGTTTAACGTCGCGACCAGTGCATGGATACGTTTATTTAGATGTAGAGTCTCGTGTTTCAAATAACAAATATCACATTCACGCTTTGGTTGTTGATTCTATAACAGATAAATTACCTACTAATTTTATAAATTCAAGTAATATTGATCGTATACGTAATTTACCTCTCGCTGATTTGAACTGGAACATACCAGGCGAAATTGACCTGGTATTGGGTGTTCAATTATTTCCATATATATATTTAGGCAACAGAATAGATATCGGTTCACACGGTCCTATTGCCGTTGAAAGTACTTTAGGAGTTATTTTATTAGGTGACGTACGTTATGACTGCACTTCACCTACCAGAAATGATTATTTTCCCTGTGAGAATAGTACGAACATTAAACGTAGTTACTACAACTCATTCGAATTAAATAATAATAACGCGATTTTATGACTATCTAGTATAAGTTATAGACAACCGCTTGCTGATAATAGAACAAATAATCAACCCGCTTACATATCAAATAAATCTTTCTCTTCCCTGGCATATAAAGACATTCAGTCGTGCCTACATAAATTCTGAAAACTAGAGGAAATAAATACCCAACAAACGCTTTCTTAGTCCTGAGGAAGTCGAATGTGAAAATAAATATATTGCTTCGACGATCCGCAATAATGATGGTCACTATATGGTACAGTTACCTTTTTCTAAACCACCCACAAATCTCGGTAGTTCTCGTGCCGTTGCTCACCGCCGCTATTTAGCGCTCGAACGCAAGTTCAATCGATTACCTTCACTTCGCGAAGACTACAACAAAGTTATTGATGATTATATCAATAAAGGGTATTTAACAGAAATTAACACTACTGTTAAAAACCTTCTTGTATTATTTATGTTTTAGTATTAGAATATTATTTTATATTTAAAAAAGTATGTTTAAATAGGACATATTCGATGTGACAGTTTTGGATAAAAGGCGAAAGTAAATGCATGTAAAGTCTGGAAATATTTTATTGTATACTTGTTATAGACGACTGACCTCAAGAACCTGAATTTTACATCTGGCGACCGTTATGGATAATTTAAAGAAACAAAGGTCAGTTGCTAGACGATTTTTTACTTGTGCCGAAAAAGATTTACAAAAAGCATTAAAAGATGATACGCCTAATGTTCACACTTTGTTCAAGTATTGTTCTGACAAAGCTGAAAATTTGTTCCAAGTCGACCATCTAATTCAAGAATTATGGTTTCTGTCAGAAGAATCCGAAGATATAATTTTTTCTGACCTAGAAACCGCAGAAGAATATAAACGTCGATGGGTCGCTTTAAGTTCCGAATATGATAATGTCTCCCGACCTTTACAGAAATTATATGAGGCGGGGACTCATAACGGATCGACGGTAGAATCAAATAAAAATGGTAGCGCAGTACATATCTTTAGGTTACCTGAATTAGAATTAAAAAAGTTTGACGGCGAACCCGTCAATTGGCTTTCTTTCTGGGGTCAATTTCAAAAAATTCATGATGATCCTAGAATAGATGATTTTGACAAATTTAGATACCTTGTACAAACAACAGAGCCACACTCAAAGGCACGTCAATTGATGGAAAGCTATCCGCCTACCGGAAAGAATTATCAAGTTGCTTTAAAACAATTAAAAGAAAGGTTTGCTCGTGATGATCTCTTGATCGAACATTATATCAGGAGTCTTCTGCAATTAGTATTAGCCAGAAAATCAGAGAGCGTAAAACTAGAAATTTTATACGATAAACTATCAACACAATTAAATGCTTTGGATTCTCTTGGAGTGACGTCAGAAAAATATGCAGCAATGCTTCTACCTATGGTTGAGTCTGCAATTCCTTCAGACGTTTTAAAGGCTTGGGAAAGGATTCGTGATAAAAGTAAAGGGCCTCAATTATCAGAACTACTGAATTTTATTAAACTGGAGGTTGAGAGTGAAGAACGAATTTTGTCAGCTAAAGATGGCTTCGATCAAGGTCCAAGTAACTCTTACAAAGATCCAACCGCAGCGTGTTTTATAGCTAACGAGAAAAGGAATACAAATAAACAAAACACGGCTAATCTGTCATGTTTGTTTTGTGACAAGAACTCTCACCATAGTCTAGAATGTTACAAAATCTCTAATTTTTCATTAGAACAGAAGAGAGATATTTTAAAGAAGAAAAATGCCTGTTTTGTTTGCTTAAAGACAGGTCATAATTGCAATCGATGTCGAAATTATCCGAAATGTCCACTTTGCACCAAGCGTCATTTGATTGTGATGTGCCCAGATGCTTATTCATGTTCCAGTGATGTTAAAAATAAGAAGAAGAATCCTACAGGAGTGATGATTTGCCAACGTAACTTGCAAACTACTCTTTTACAAACAGTTTTGATAAGAATTGTATATAATAATAACAATGTTATAACTAGGGCTCTTTTGGATAGTGGTGCTCAGAGGTCTTACATCAGACAAGATTTAGTTAAAACTTTAGGTATGAAACCGATTAATAATGAAATTGTAACTCATTTCTTGTTCGGTGGCATTCAAACTAATAAGGGTATGTATCATGTTTATAATTTTTCTATTGAGAATTTGGAAGGTACGTATCAGTTACAAATGTCTGCTTTAGATAAAAATAAAATCTGTGGTCCACTACCTAAATTAACTGATAAAGGTTTGATTAATAAAATACAAGACATGAACATACATATCAATGACAAGGGAGCCGGAAACATAGTTGATATAGGATTATTACTAGGAGCAGATGTGTTAGGATTTTTATTAACTGGTAATTTAATACAAATTGAAGGCAACTTAGTAGCTATTGAAACCAAACTTGGTTGGGCGTTGCAAGGTTCAGTACCTAGTCTGCAAACTTACAATGAAATTAGTTACTTCAATAATCATTTTTCTTTGTCAGAATTTTGGGATTTGGAAACTTTAGGTATTAGGGATCCCGCCGACTCAAAAGGTATTGAAGAAAGTCAGTGTGAAACGCTTAAGTATTTCAAAGCTACTGTGAGGAAGAATAATGAGGGTCGATATGAAGTACGCTTGCCATGGAAAGAAGGATATCCTGGACAACTTACTTATAATAATAAAGATTTGGCGTATAAACGTTTGATTACTGTGTCAAAAAAACTGGATTCAACAGGTATGCTAGAAAAATATGATGAAGTTTTTCGAAATTGGTCTAAAGAGGGTATAATTGAAGAAGTTGAAGGATGTGAAAATGGCTTATACCTACCGCATCATGCCGTTATTAAGAAATCAAGCGCGACTACGCCTATTAGACCAGTTTTTGACGCCTCTGCTATAGACTATTGCGGTCAATCTCTCAATTTAAGTTTACAAAAGGGGATCAATCTATTAGAAGTTATACCTAAGCTTCTTATTAATTTTCGTAAAGGTTCTATTGGCATAACATCTGATATATACAAAGCCTTTTTGCAAATATCAATTGTAGAAAGCGATAGATGTTATTTACAATTTCTGTGGTGGAAGGATTTTCACAAACGTGATATGTTAGTCACATACCGCCACAAAAGGGTAGTTTTTGGGATCACTAGTAGCCCGTTTCTCTTAGCTGCAACTATTAATCATCATTTAGATAATGTGACAGGTAACAAAAGATATTTTGCACAAGAACTGAAGTCGAGTTTCTATGTAGATAATTGTGTGCACAGTGTAAATACGGAACACGAGTGTCAAGAATTTATAAAAATGTCAAAAGATATAATGAATGAAGGTAAATTTACATTACGGGGGTGGGTTACTGGGCCTTCCCAAGAAAGTTGTCCTCAGTCCGTTTTAGGTATGATGTGGGATAACAAAAATGATCAGTTATATGTTAATTTTGAATTTCCAATAATAAACAAAGAAAATATAACTAAACGAATTCTATTATCTGTCGCTCAGCGTATTTTTGATCCTGTAGGATTTGTATGCCCAAGCACTATTATCCCAAAGATACTTTTACAAAAGGCTTGGCAATTAAAAATAAACTGGGATGATCAATTACCGCCATCTATTTTAAAAGATTTTTTAGTATGGTTAAATAAACTTAATTCTTTATTCCACGTTAAAATTCCACGTCGTTTAACAATATTTTCCATAGAAAAATATAAATTGTCATTACACACATTTTGTGATGCAAGTAAACATGCTTACGCTGCATGTGTGTTTCTAAGGTCAGAGTTTGAAAGTCAAGTTTGCGTGCAATTAGTGATAGCCAAATCTAGGGTTGCACCGATAAAAGAAGTGACAATTCCAAGAAAGGAATTAATTTCAGCGGTGATTGCTGTAAGATTGTACAAACAAGTTATACAAGCATTGAACATTAAATGTGATATTTATTTTTGGACAGATTCTGCTGTCGTTTTGGCGTGGGTTCAAAGAGAGAATAATTGGTCGATGTTTGTAAATAATCGTGTGAAAGAAATCAGAAGTATTAGTGATAAGAACCAATGGCACCATATAGCGGGAACACAAAATCCTGCCGACTTGCCTTCTCGTGGTTGTCTGCCTGATAAGTTAAAAGCTTCATATTGGTGGACCGGTCCAAAATGGTTGTATAACAAAGTAGATTTATGGCCAAATAGTGAAATGTCAGTTGATGAAAGGTTAGTTAGTTCGGAAGCTATATGTTCTGTACAAATATCAACTGGGAATGATTTTAGTGAAAGGTTGATGTATTTCAGTAAATATTCAAAAATAGTCCGATGTCTAGGATGGATTTTAAGATTTTGTCATAATTGTAGATTTAAGAATGATATTTGTCGCTACGATATTTCCTTTGATGAGTACAAGAGTTCAGAGAAAATGTTATTTAAAATTATTCAACGAGATAGTTATAGTGAAAATCGAAAACCAATAAAAAATTTAGAGACTACAATAGACAGTGATGGTTTAGTCAGGGTTAAAACTAGACTACTACTAGGTAATGAGGTGAATAGCTTCAAATATCCTATACTTCTCCCTGGTCGTAATATTATTGTTAGTCGGTTGATATATCAAAAACATTGTTCACTACAGCATGCAGGTACTGGTATTGTAATGTGTAATGTTAGAGAAGACTATTGGGTTACAGAAGCACGTCGAACAGTAAATAAAGTTATTGACAATTGTCTAGTCTGTAAAAGATTTTCTATCAAAGCTGCACAAGTACCTGCTGCTCCACTCCCAGCAAACAGAATTACAACAGGGAAAGTTTTTGAGGTTGTTGGCGTGGACTTGGCAGGGCCATTGTTATTAAAAACAGGACAAAAATGTTGGGTCATTTTGTATACATGTGCTGTTTATAGAGCAGTGCACTTAGAACTTTCTTTGTCTCTGTCTACAGAGAGTTTTCTTATGGCTTTTAGGAGATTCATAGCGCGAAGAGGTCGAGTTAATATAATTTACTCAGACAACGGCACCAATTTTGTTGGTGCAAATAATATATTGAAAAGCTTGGACTGGGATTATATTAGGGAACAGTCACAAATCAAACATATAGAATGGAAATTCAATGTTCCTTGTGGACCCTGGTGGGGAGGGTTCTGGGAACGCCTAATAAGATTAATGAAGGGTTTACTTCGAAGAGTTTTAGGTAAAGGATCTCTTACGTATGTGGAACTTGAAACTATTTTATGCGATTGTGAGGCTACGATAAACTCAAGACCACTGACATATGTGTCAGAGAAAGATGATTTAAATCCTCTGACACCAATGCATTTTCTCCAGGAATTAATACTGACGATTTAGATCTTGCAGATCACAAAGGTTTAAATATTCGTTTGAAATATATTAACACGTTACGGCAAAATTTAAAAGAAAGGTTTCGAAAAGAGTATTTAGGGCTTTTAGTACAGCGGAATTCATGCAGAGACGCTACTGTTTTAAAACAAGGGGATGTTGTACTTATAGAGACTGACGCCAAAAGACAGCTTTGGCCATTAGGGGTTATTAAAAACATAATTTCTGGAGCGGATGGTCAAAACAGAGTCGCTGAAGTTCAGATAAAGAATGCCATTATCACTAGACCATTTCAGAAACTTTACGCATTAGAAATAAATAACGGGAACGAAATGCGTACTAGATCTGGTCGAGTTGTTAAGACTCCTGAGCGACTTTTACTTTAATATGTTTAATTAATTTCTGTAATTTATTTTTTGATTTTGTATTGTTAACATTAGGTTTTAGTTTTTACTTTCAGTGTTATTTATTACTTTCTGTTGTAATTGTTGTGGCCATTTAGTTTGGGCTGGAGGATGTTAAAAACCTTCTTGTATTATTTATGTTTTAGTATTAGAATATTATTTTATATTTAAAAAAGTATGTTTAAATAGGACATATTCGATGTGACAGTTTTGGATAAAAGGCGAAAGTAAATGCATGTAAAGTCTGGAAATATTTTATTGTATACTTGTTATAGACGACTGACCTCAAGAACCTGAATTTTACAACTACCGCTAATGAAACCGTTGATAGTTACTACATACCGCATCATGCCGTTATCCGCTCAGACAAAGCTACCAATAAATTACGCGTAGTTTTTAGATCTAACTTCAAATTCCTGTCTAGCCGCTTTAAAACGCTTTATGTCTCGTCGCGGTCCCGTTTCTTATATATATTCGGACAACGGCACTAATTTTGTAAGAGCAAAGGCTAAACTGAATGAATTATATCAGTTTTTAGCTTCAAAGGACTTCACATCCGCTTGGAATGACGAATTAGTTAAATATAAAATTATATGGAAAATGATTCCACCTCGTGCTCCACATTTTGGAGGATTATGGGAGTCTAATATTAAAAGCATTAAAACGCATTTAAATAGAGTTATAGGTGCACAAATTCTTAGTTACGAAGAAATGCTAACAGTATTAAATCAAATCGAATGTCTTATGAACTCAAGACCTCTGTGTCTTTTATCTTTAAACCCGAATCCTGAAATTCTTACACCAGCACATTTTTTGATGTCAACTCCATTGCAATTTTTACCCGCATCTAAATTGTCTACCAACCAAGTAAGCTTAACGAATCGCAAAAGGTTGTTAGATGATTTAGTACATTCTTATTGGAAAAAATGAAGGTTAGAATATTTACATACATTACAAGTGAGACAAAAGTGGTGTACAGCGGATAATCCCGTGAAAGTTGGTACCGTAGTTCTCATTCACCAAGACGATATTCCCCCGCTCCGCTGGCCATTAGGTACTATACAAGAAGTATATCCAGGTGCCGATAAAGTAATACGTGTCGCCCTAGTAAAAACGAAATCTGGTCTTATTAAGCGACCAGTTGTTAAATTATATCCCGTACCGCTAGAATAAATTTAAGTAACCGCTTGTCATCAACCGCTCGTATTTAAACCTAGACTTATTAGATATTATTATTAGTTAAGTGTATTAATGACATTCGCTCTATGTAATTTTATTACCCGCATTTGGAACTTCTCCTGTGCCCGATCTCTCTCTCTCTTTCTGTTGAAAGTCTTAAGAACTTTCAAGGCAGGCAGGATGGTTCGGCGCAAAAACATTATTAGAGTAAGTGGTTAGCTGGGACTTAGTAGCACCTGGGAAGGTTTCAGCTATTGAGCTCCCACGCTAGTAAGGGATGCGGAATGTTAAGTGCCGCTTGCTGCAGCGAAAGGTCGATGCAGTTTTTTCACGTATTATTGGTGAAAAAGACTAATATAGTCACAGTCAGTGTGTTGTCGTTCGTGGTTGGAATACAACGTGCCTAGAGACTTATTATAGTATCACCGCACCGCTCCTGAAATTACTCAAACCCGCCCTCACCGACGCAACAGGAATAGCTGTCTTCGGCCTTCGGTGAGTACTTTATAGTTCCGCTAATTTATTTACTTTAATAAGTGTTTATGCGCCTCAGCCCTTACGAACAACATATTCAAAAACTAATTGTTCAAACCGCGCCTGGGCTATTTACACGCCTTAGGTTTTACAACAAAACACTTTGAAAAATAACAAATGATGAATTGTAAAATAATACTTTTCATGTAAAATGTTTCATTAAATTATTTTTTTCATTTGTACGATCTTTTTTACTACACCATGAAATTTACAATGTACGATGTAGTGAAATTAAAAATAATTGAAAACATAATCTGCTATTTTGAAATCTGAGTCTTAAAAAATCAGCCGAGGGCTTATAATATTCATTCATATATACTATACATAGCTCTTTCTTATTATTATTTTTATGTTATCTTTTCTTTTATTTGCATTGCCTGCAGTCTTTTTTCTCCACGGTAACGCTAGAAGAAAATGCAAGCTCCCTAATGCATAAACCAAAAAGTATTCATTAATTCAAAGCGTAATTAATACATTAGAATCAAGGTAAATTTATGAAAATTATAATTCTAAGTAAACCTAAAAAACACAGAAATTATCTCATTGTTATCTATACTCTTCCATGCAATAATATTCTTATGACAGTAAACCAATAAAATTATAAGTTTAGCGCCATCTGTTGTCTTCAAAAATGCAGTCTGTTATTGCTTCTAAAGATGATTTTTTCTTACATTTATGTTCAATGAACAATTTTAGTCTCTTTTTTTTATCATAATAAAAAAAATTCCTAAAATGTGATAAAGTTCAATAACTTGTAATATTTACAACACAAAACTAATTAGAAATTTACAAATTTAATCATAAGCCTTTTGCGATCGAAAAGTAAAAATCATATTTTACTTATACAAAGTACAAAGTAAGTTATTCAATTTATAGAAAGTTGTAATATATGTAATTGGCCAATTTTTAGAATGTATATCATAGTAGTATAGATTTAGAAAATGGTGATTGAGCGCCATCTATTTGCAATAATGCATATTAATTAATTACTGAACTTCTTAGGTTATTAATATTTATTTATGTGAAAATAAAATATTAGCCATTTTTCTTTCGTTCTATGTCTTAGTAATGCAATACTGTGGTAATGTTTATTTATGTTATAAAGTACCCTGGTTTTTTGTTTTTTTCTCTCGTACTTAACTCCCGTCGTCATTAAAATTACAGTAACTTTTGATAGAGTTAACCGATTTTAATGAAAAAAAATATTTATGTAGCTCCGGAATATGTTTGATTATTTTCTTGCCGGAGTTTTATCAGAAACCTAGTACTTTACCTGTGATGCCTGTTCAAACAAACAGACAGACAGACAGACATTTCTAAAAATGATCGAAATGGATTCTATTACTTATTCCTAGACACCTGTAACAATTTTTTTCTCAAAAATCAAAAAAGTACAGACACGTTGGATTTACATTCTTATTACATGTATAGATATAGATAAAGCTGTTGTGATATTTTTAGAGAAAAAATTTAAAAAGTAAAAATTAAAAAAAATTGCATCGAAATAAAGTAGTTTTTGAGTGATGCGCACGCGGCAGACCTCTAACGTTTATTTATATATACATTGAAGATGAATCACGCTGTACTATTAATCAATATGCATAAATAAAAATAAGTGTCTGTTTGTAATATCAAAATAACAGCTTATTATATTGAATGGATATGAAATTATATACAATAGTTATAACAAAAGAAATCAATTTCAAATATTTTTGTCCGTTTACTTTAGCTAATCTTCGAAACGATTTAGACTAGATTTTCACTGGTGGGAGGGAATAACTGATGTTATAAGTACAAACTTTGGCTTCACCTATTCGTAGTTTTATAATAGTTGCGTAATGACACGATGCGATAACCTCAACCAACTACTCATCATCATCATCTTACGTTTACCCCACCTAAGTAGAGTCACTACATGTTTTCTCTTCCACTCTATCTTATCATATGTAACCTCAGTTTTCACACATTTTTATACATGTCATTTTTCACACAATCCATCCAAACCTTTTTCGGTCTTCCTTTACTCCCATATGCGTCCACTTTCATACTTAAAACTTTTCTAGTTGTTTGACTTACATCTGATCTCATGTCATGCCCATACTATGCTAACCTATCATAACATGAGCCGATTATTGTCATTGTCAATAATAATAATAACGGATAAATATCAGCATAATAATGATAGGTCAGTAATAGCAGAAAGACATTATTGGTTGTTGTAATAAACACGACCTGTGATATTTACACTAGCAGCAGCAACACGGCAATCCCGAAGAGACGACTGGAAACGCGACACATGAACTGATCACGGAGAGACAGCAGCCAGAACGAGCCTGGGACCTCGAGAACATTCTGATGACACTCGTATCAGTCGCTTTGACCGTTGTATGGTTTTTTCGGTAAGCGTTTTTTGTTTTTTTTTTCTTTCAGTTTCTATTATTATTTGAGTTGGTTTTATTTTCGTTCAGGTAAAACGCCATAATGTAGAATCAAGTTTTAGTTTTTTTTGTTGATACTAAAATAAAAGTAATTTTTGTGTTATTATCCAATAATAACATTTTAAACGATAATTTTCGCTCATCTTTATTAAAAGCTAATTAATTATTCTTTAGGACATTTATTCATTGTGAAACAATATAATAATTGTGTTAATATAAATATATTTCTTGTAATTTTTCTTGATTGCAATTTTGTTTTTTGTAATGCCTTCGTATATGGTTATCCAGTATGCAAATAAAATTAATTAGTTCGGTGTTCTTGTTAATTGCGTCAAATATTAAGGTTATTATTTACTAAACTTTTAATTAAAATGCTTAACAAATGAAGAGTTGCAGAACCAAATAGGGTAAATCAATTTTTCCAAATTTCATAGGCGAACCTAATCCAAGTTTCTATGTATATACCCTATTTTTACGCATACTGCGAGCAGTTAATATTCGTTTCTTTTTTTTAAGTTTAAGCCACTTTTGAACTAAACTCATTTGTAAATATATTAAAAAGGTAGTTAATTTTAGATTAATTAAAATAAAACTTCTTCGGAATTTTCAAATTTGGGGTCAAAATTTATTTAGATCGTTTTGTTCCGCGACTTCTCAAGTACAGTACTCGTCAATCTTTTATCCTACTCTGAATATAGCCGTAAGTTCGTGTTTGAACGCAATACAATCGAAGAATTTAATACAAAACTAGGTTAAAATATTGTTATGGGTATAATACGTGTTTATACCTAAATATGTGTTATGCGCATCTATATTCAAAGCGGTCAAAAAGTTTGACCTGGGCTGTAATTGTTATGATGCGATCGCGCAGGTGCGAGTACTCGAACATGTTCACTGCCAGTGCTAGTGTGGCGCTATTCGGCCTCACCGTGTTCTACAGTGTCGCGATATTCGGTCTCTATCTCTCCGACACATTCCAGTTCGACCGGCGCCCGGCGCAACCCCAACCCCAACCGCACACCCTCACCAACAATTAAACCGGTACAATAACGGTCTAGCCGTTATTTTATCTTTATAATACGTTCGCATCTCAGAGGTAACTAAAGACATGAGTGAATGAAGATGGTATAATAAAAAATACAATAATGCTTACCAAAGTTTAGTTTATATTATTGATTATATGAATATTTTAAGATCTTCAAATTTTATACCCGTAAAAACTAAAAATCTTATGAATGACTAAATTTAGACTTGGTTCATTTTGAAATGTACCGACTCATATATAGTTTGGTCATTTTCAATTCTAAGACTTAAACCTTAGCTTTTGCGTTAACCTTGTAAAAATAGAATATGTATATGGGTGTAACATTTTCATGTAGGTTGTAAATGAAAAATTAAAAAAAATGATGCATATGACCTTCATCCACTCATGTCGTCAATTATTTGAAAATGTCAAAATTTAACAGTGTTACCAGATTATCAAAAAAAAATATTGTAAATTTCAGATTTGTAATAAAGGTGCAGGATAAAATAAAACTTTCATAACTTCATTTCATTTATTTGTATAATAAATGAAAACCTGATGCTTGAATAAAATACAGATTTCTGTAAAAATATCCTAGTAACACGTAGTAAATGACAGTTGATCGTATCTATACAATGAGGTCTGGTGGTGATTTTATTTTAAATAACTTCAATGAAAATAGTATTAATTATTTTGTCTCGGTAAGTTCATTATTTTTATATGGATTGTTGTTCAACAGATTTATAATTTATCCCTTCTGTGGTTTGAATACTTAGAAAATAAATTTTGTTTACTTTTTATCATTGTCTTCTAGACTTTAAGAATTCCTATAAGTTTTAATAAATGTACAGGGGGCCGGATTAGCCTTGAGGCGGCAGTAGCTAGAAACACTATGGCGAACCTCATACCTAACAGAAAATAAAACAATTTTACAAATATCTGTGAGATTCAGATGGGTAATCTGTTTTACTCTTATATTTAAATATTCTAATATTCCATCTTGAAAAGAACTGTTTTATTTTGTTATCGTATGAAAGTTGGGCACTGGCTTAATTCGTCCCTATAAAAGATTGTGCTTGTATTTTCTTTTCAAAGATTCTACTTAATTTTGCTCTATTAAAGTAAATACTTTTCAAATCTTCACCACTAATTTTTCTTAACTTTTCTGTACGTAAATGTTTAGTCCTTTATTTATTTTCCTATTTTATAGAAATTCCTTTGTGTATGTAAATGATTGTACCGCCTTTTATAAGACGTTGGAGGTAACGCTTTATTTAAATAAAAATTATTTGTGAAATATTGAGCTTTATTCAATTAAAGGATTATTTGTAAATATTAATTACTCTGATATTTTTGAAAATAAAATTAAGAATCTATGTTAATCTGTATGTAAATTAATATAGTTAATATAAGAAACACGAGGGATAATATTTAGCATTTTTACGTCACTAATTGTTACCATCCTCAGGTATACCTAATCTTATGACGTTGATTTTTTCTGGTGGTATCGAAGTAAAGTGTTACAATATATGAATATGTATATCAATTGTCCAAATTGACATGTTGTAATATTGTTTTTGGTACTTAATAATCGTAATTGTGAAAATCTCGTCATGAAACTATTAATAAGCACAAGATAATTGTAATCTTTGAATATGTAAATAATGCTAATAGGTTTGTAGTGTATTTATTAATATTTATTTCAATTAAAATGTTACTATTCATTCGTAATTACTATATACTATTCATTCGTTAGTCCAAACTCTTTTATTTTTAGCCTTCATAAACATTATACATTGTTAATTTTATAATATTTATGTATAATACAATCATCATGTTTTAGTTCATATTCGAAATTTACAGCCACCACATTTGTGTAGTTTTGTATGTTAACATTTTATTGTTACTTACTTTTAAGATCATAGAAATTATAAAAATAAATTGTAATCGAAATATCTGGTTTTTATATTTCAATGTTGTTGCCAGGAGTACCACTAACGAATCCAAATTAAATATTAACCCATAAAGCTTACAAAATAAATTATTTTTGAAGCTCTGAACATACAACACAATTATACACAAAATAGGTAATTATCAAACACATATATAAAAAATAATATGCTAATAAAAAATATTGAAAATTATTCTTAATTATACAGTTTTAGATTATGTATTAACTTTGTGTAGGACGCAGAAATGGCGTCGCGTCACCACTTTAGCAGTAGTGGTAGTGTGATTACCACTATACTATTATCAGAAGGTTGGAATGAATAAATGAAATATCTGACTCCGTTTGTGCAGACTAGTAACCGCTTTGGCAGCTAAATTACGAATCCCCTGCTAGTTTTTTTTTTTTTTTTCGAATTGTCTAAACGCTGTTGGCCTAACGGGCCTTTACAGCTTCACCGGGTTTTTAGGGCGAGCGCTAAGGGCACTCAGCCGAAAGGCAACAAGCTCAAGGGTGCCAGAGTGGCCGAACCTCAGTTTGGGTAGTTGCCTTGGGATGAACGCGAATCGAACTAAACTAACCATTTAAGCTAAGCTTACCATACATGTACACTTTAGTGAGACACATATGCATACCTTCATATGTGTCACACTAAGGCGTACATGCATATAATGTCTGATATTTTTGGCTAACATAAACTAGCCAAAAAGGAAAAACGGTCCCTTACAGAACCAGTGTACGTAGCGTGTGAATGTGCACGTGTGTGGAGTGCAGTGTCGTGTGTGCGAGGAGCTAGTGAATGCGGTGTCACTGTATCGCGCTAGCAGCATGCTCGAGGGCTCCCGTCCGAGGAATTGAACCTAGGCTTAAGTTGCTGCCGAGGGAGGACGCGGCGAGCACGCTCTATATAAAGAGTCGTCGGTATGCATATCATTCGCAGCTGTTATGTCATCCGGAGGATCGCTGAAAATGAGTCGCGGTCGTCTTTTAGGATACTTTGCGGCGGAATTGGGGGTGTAGTTTGCAGCGGTACCACTAACACTAACTCTGTAGGTGGTAGAGCTACGCTGAAGCTATTACTGGTTTCAGCATGAATGGGTCGGCTCGCCCGGGGTAGTACCACCCTCTCACAGAAAACCGACGTGAAGTAACAGTGCTTAAACTGTTGCGTTTCGTTCGGTCAGTGAGAGTGCCGGAGGCCCACATATTTAAAAGGTCGGCAA
Source organism: Antheraea assamensis (assembly GCA_035772565.1). NCBI lineage: Eukaryota > Metazoa > Arthropoda > Insecta > Lepidoptera > Saturniidae > Antheraea > Antheraea assamensis. The sequence goes on from JAQQSE010000160.1 coordinate 1,345,840, forward strand.
CGCACTTGCGACTCCCCTGGTGTTGCTAGTGCCTATGGACGGCGGTGATCACTTACCATCAGGTGACCCACCTGTTCGTTTGCCTCCTATAATATAAAAAAAAAAAAAAAAAAAAAGTCGCGAATGATATGAACTAATCTATCGGGGATGCGAAACTGAAGAAGCTTATAAACGAGTCCGACGTGCCACACCTTATCGAAAGCTTTAGCTACATCGAAAAAGATCGCGAGAATACGATATGATATTCTAGGTTCAGTAAAATTGTTCAGAATGTGCTCCGTGAGGCGGTGCACTTGTTGTGTACAAGAATGTCCATCTCGAAATCCGAACTGTTCAGGTGGTAGCAGGTCTAAATCGGACATGGTGGTCTGGAGACGGTTTAGAAGGAGCCGCTCATAGAGTTTACCGAATGTGTCGAGAAGACTAATCAGGCGGTAACTATCGGGAAGAGTGGCTTTTTTGCCAGGTTTGTGAATACCTATCACTATAGCCTTTTTCCAGACGGTTGTAAAATAACCTTGGGCCATGGCCGCATGGAAGATGCAGACCAAGAGGGCTATAAGATGATCGGGAAGTAGTTTGAGAACTTCATTCTTGATACCATCAAGACCAGGAGATTTCCTGGGCTTCAGAAGTTTTATGGCGGCACAGATCTCATCCCGGGTTACCGGGGTTAGAGTATCCGTGGGGGGGGGGGGGACAGGATTGCATTCTCCACCGAGGATTCAATCGATCGGATATGGACTGGGTCAGTGTTCGTTGTATTTGGAGAACATTGTTTTTCTAAACTGGCTGCTAGGCATTCCGCTTTATCTATACTATCGAATGCAGGTGACATACCTGGACCTCTATCGAGGGGAGGCATCGAAGTGGTGTTGTCTGCTTTTAGGGATCGTGCTAGTTTCCAGTATGCCAGATGAGACGGTTTGATGTCTTCTAAGAGCCTATCCCATCTTTCGCCACGGATCTCGGAAATGCGGGCTTTCACCGCTTTCCGCAACGTGCGTAATCGGGCACCATTTTCTTCGGATGGATAAGTGTCGTGAGCTCGCGTCGCGGCGTTCTTTTCCGTGATCAAAGCTCTCACGTCATCAGGGAGTATAAAACGGCGGTCGTTTGCCGTATGTACCTCTCTTGAGGTCACCCTGATGGCAGTCTGAAGATGGTACCTATCGAGCTTCGCGTAGTCAGCCACTCTGACGAAAGGAGGGCTGGTGCCATCCAAATGACCTAACTGTATTATAACTGGACGATGATCAGAGTCAAGCTCGTGTATAACTTCAACGTGTCGCATCGAAAGCGAGACATTCTTTAGGAGAGCTACGTCTAACACTGTCGGTCGACAATGATCCTGATAATGAGTAGGTTCAAGAGGAGCTACGACGTCAAATTCAAGCTCGTCAACTAGATCCTCAAGCAACTCTCCATTGCGAGAGGTACTCGAAGTGTTCCAGATGACGTTCCCGCAGTTGAGGTCTCCCGCTATTATAACGGAATTGCCGAGCGAAAACAGAGCCTCCAGGTTAGATCTAAGTATTCTTTTGCTCGGGCGGAGGTACGCGGAAACTATTGTGACAGGCGGATGACCCGTCATAACTATTCTACATACTGACACTTCCATATGTAAAAGATCAAGAGGAGGGTCCATTGGCATTAAATATAGCGATGGTTTATAGTAAATGAGGGTGCCACCGCCTCGAGTTATGCAATTGTTCCTAACTATATTGTAATTCGCAATCGCGGGATTACGATTACCGGGCTTTAGAAGTGTTTCTGGAACTAGAAGCACATCTATTTGATGTTCACGTAGAAAGGCAGCTACTTGATCGCGCTGAGGTTTAAGGCTTCGAGCATTAAAAAAGGACAGACAAAGACTACGTGGTTTTATTCTATCCATTGTAAAAGGAACTTACTTGTGGGAAGCACGGGCGAGGCGTTGGATGGTAGTCGCAACGTCAGGAAACTGCGAGATTGCATTTAGGAGACCGAGGTCCCTATTACTGTTTATCACCGCATTAAAAGCAATGATCTCCTGTACGTCATGCACGAGAAGAAGCTGGCCCACCCACTCGATACCGGTGAAGGAGAAAGAAGAGACCGGGGTTGTCTGTGTGGGCTTAGCCTTCGGTGGCTGGGGCATGGGAGCCCAAGGGACCGAGGGAGCCATCACAGACTGTGGTGTGGCTTTTGATGCGAATGTTACCGAAGTCCTGAAATTACTTGGTAGAGAGGGAAAGGCCTCTAAAGACATTAGAGGTGAGAGTTGAGGATGAGTGGCAGTAGCAGGCACCCTAACCTGGTTAGCCTATCTCGGCTGTCGTGACCGCTTTGTGCGAGGCGCACGAGAACACCCGCGATAATTCGCAGGGTGACCCGCTTGACCACACAGCAAGCAGCTGGGAGGTTCGGCAGAGGCTGGGGTACGTGTGCACTCCTTGGTAGAGTGGTCCTCAAGGCACTTCACGCACCATCCCCTGTTTGTTGAGTTGAGTGCATATTTATAAGGAACCAAAACAGAAAACGTGCAAGAATTACAGATCAGTAATTTTTTCAATAAAGTTCGCCATTGTTTTGCTAAATTAAATAGTTTTTACCATGAAATACCAGTTTCTAATTGGATAAGAAAGCGTGTAGTGCTACAGTGAAAAGATATTTTATAAGTGTAATAACATTTGTGAAAAGATTAATCAATAATCATCAAAAAATCTAGTGAAAATAACACTGTCAAAATCACACAGCAATATCTGAGAATAGCTACAGATAAACGCGTAAGCGACACCAAGTTCACGGCGCTTGCGACCTTTTTCTCACAGATATTTTATTTGTAACTACCAGCTTGCAGGTTCATTAATCTGTTAATATTCAATTTACATAAACTTCTCTGATTTAATAAGTTTATACAATGGTTAAGTGCCTAAAGTGTGATAAAATAATAAACCAACGAAATCCTGGCATTCAGTGCTGTAAATGTTCTAAGTGGATCCATTTGAATATGTGCATCGATATCTAACGAACAACTGAATGTCCTGCATTCTACTGACTCTGTGGACTGGAAATGCCGAAATTGCGTAGGAACCAAAACGACTTTCATGTATAACTCCTGATCAAGATCCAGATATGGAAAGTGATGACAAGTGATACGCTTACGTTAAGCGGTGAAGCAAAAAATCATTTTCTAAGTGAAATACGACGTGAAGTACGTACAGTCGTGCAGCAAGAATTGTAAGCAACTCTAAAATTTTACTCAGATAAAATAGACAACTTTCAGCAAAAGATATCTGACTTTGAATTACATATAAAAGTTGTAAAAAACTAATGTCAGGATCTAAAGAATACTTGCAAAAATCTAACAAAGTCCAATCGTCCCAATGGAAAAGCCCAGATGAGCCAAGACCGAAAAAAGTACGCCAAGTTCGATCAAATGTCAAAGTTTTGCTCACTGTTTTATTCGATTACGATGGCGTGGTGCATCAGGAGTTCTTACCATATGGTCGTACGGTCAATAAACAGTATTATCTTGAAGTTATGCGCCGTTTGCGAGAAGCAATACGAAGAAAACGTCCAGAATTGTGGAAAAACAATTCATGGCTTATGCATCTCGATAATGCCCCTGCTCACTCATCTTTGCTTGTGAGAGATTTTTTGGCCAAAAACAACACCACAATCATGCCTCAGCCACCATATTCACTGGATTTAGCCCCATGTGACTTTTTCTTGTTCCCAAAACTAAAGAGACCTATGATAAGACGGAGATTTGCAACGATTGCAGAGATAAAGATTGCATCGCTGGAAGAGCTCAAGGCTATACCGAAAAGTGCTTTGAGGATTGGAAACGCCGTTGGCATAAGTGTCTTATATCTGAGGGGGATTACTTTGAAGGAGACAACATAAATATTGATAAATAATTAAATATTTTTTCTTAAAAATACAAAGTCACCTTATTTTTGGAACACACCTCGTATATATACATGTATGAAAATGTTAGCTTATAGTTTAATGGTTCATTTCCACCAATGTTCTGATCATGATTTAAGCTAAACCATCAAATCATTACAGATAACAGATATAGATAGAATGAGGCTTAAACATTGTTTAAATTTCATATAAGCACGTTGGTGCAATTGAGTCTTAGTAATTGTTTTTTTTTACTTTTAATGAGACAAATATAATGTGCAGCAACTTTTTTTGAAAAGGCTCGTCGTTTTATATGTTCATCCGTTTGATTGCTACGAGTAAAGTATGTATCAAAAATTATGATTTTTTTATACCACAGAGATATATCTATACAAAATTATTTTGCGTCTTAATACTTGGACTGTCCAAAACCATAAAGGTTTACGTCCCATACAAACAAATGTCGTCTTCATGAGGTACAGGTCAACAGGCTGTTGGCAGCATAAGCTTAACAAAACACGGGATTTATTACAAATAACAATTATGTATTGTAAATTACTTTTTTAATTGTACTAAGTAATACGCCATCTTGAGACGTGGGTCTTAAAAAAATCAGCCGAGGGGTGAGAATAAGCCGTTAAATAAACGAGGGAATGAAGGAAAATAAGTAATATAGAGGAAACTAAGTTTACTATAATTTTGGGGGTTAAATAATTTATGGGATACAATGAGAAACAAAAGCATTTAAAAAAACATCGAACGCCGATATCTATATTTCATTATTGAATTGTCGATGTATCGTTCTAGAAAATATCATTAAAAAATATCGATGTTTTATCAACAGTCCTAATTTGGAGAACTATATTTTTATCGTTTCATGTTCGTTTAGATAATATTTCGAGGTCCTCATTGCCCAGTTGCTTATTATCGTGTATGTAAAGCAAAAGTTACAATGGAACAAGGATATACTAAGGCAAATAGCACTAATTTGCCTAGACTTTATTTATTGATGTCGGGAGAGTTTTTGGCCGAGGCCAGACTTGTTCAGCAGAATTTAGAAATTTGAAAACTACTATGTAAGTGTAACGTTCACAAATAAATTACTCTGTACTTTTATATTTAAAATTAAATTAACGTTTATTTGCAAAAATCTGTTTTCTCTAAAAATATTGTTTTTGGAAATAGTATATATTCTATAGTATTATAGGACAGTAATTGAAAATCAGTCATCATGCCAATTGTCTACACTCCACTAAATTTTATTGAAAAACCAGTGTATGCGTTACTAAAATCATGTTATAACCTGTATAAAACGTGGAAGAAAAGTGAACATAATTTTAGTTAGTTATATTTTTTGTCCTTAATTCAAAATGATGATTTTTATCATCATACATCTTAAACTAATGGTCTCACGCTACATTCACTATACTATTGCGATATATTAATGTTAATAGCCTGTTAGTATAATTTTAGTGATAAAAAAAAACAAGTAGCTTCTGAAAGTATATTTTATTTATAAATAAGTCATATATCAATAGTTCAAATTACAGATTTTTCTTTTGAATGTAGGATAGATCAATTTCAACTTTGTAGTTGTATTTTCTCATATATTACTCGCATGCAGACACAGATGTACGTTATCCTTCGTTAGAAAATGTACCTATGAGAAAAAGAAAAACTATAATTATTTAAGATAATGTATATGACATAATTTCTTGCATTTTACAATGAAAATCTATGTATGTTGCCGGATTGAGGTTTATGGAAAATTAAAATAACTATATCCTCACCTAGACAACGAATTTATATCCCCAAATTCAGAATCTCGTTAACAATTATTTAACAAGATATGTATTTGAATTTGGTGCGGCTAAGAAAAACAGATTGGTCAACAATTAAAATTTTAAAGTAATTATAAAATAATGAAAATAACCTAAGGATATTTACCTATTAATATGCCAAAATTTTTGGAAAGCAGTATTTTGCACTTTTATGTTGATTATAACCTGTAATTAAAAAAAGGCTTATATTATTATCCTCAGTTTGTATCTGATATCTATATAAAAAAAAAACAATATTTAGCTACTCCAAAATGCGTGGTTAATCATAATATATTTATCATACCACTATTTTTGTTCAACATAAATGAATTTGAATATAGGATTTAATTTGGATTAAAAAAAGTATATTTTACCTCTTAAAAATGTAAGGTCTCCAACTAGCTCCACTGTTCCCTTGACACCTGTAAATTAAAAGGTCCATTATATTGATATCTTGATTTTTGATTTCTATTACAAAACAATGCAATATTCAGCCATCCAAGAAAGTATTAAATGCGTGGTAATCATAGTATGCGCATCAGAAATCATTATATCATCATTATAGTTGACTTAGTGTAAAATTTTGTAAATGGATATTAAAATAGGAATATTTTACCTCTTCAATCTGAAAGTCTTCCAAGAACAAATTGTTTATGGGCGCTTGGAATCTGGAAATTAAAAAAAGTCTATTATATTCATATATTTACCTATGAATTCTACTTTAAAAAAAATACGACATTCAGCCATCCAAGGAAGTAGTAAGAGTGTGGTAATCATAAGATGCACATCAGAACAAATGTAATCATCATTGAAGTTGAATGTAAGTAAATTCTCAATATTTTATAATTGGGATATGAATAAGATAGTCTTCAGTTTTAGAATCGATAGATTACCTTTATAAGAAGAGAATTTATCTGCAAAGGTGCAACAGTTCCTATTGAAACCTGTAAAACCCCAAAATATATACTACATACTAACGAAATACAAGTATAGAATTAAAAACTAAAATATACATATACTTACACATGATGAAAAGTGACAATTATCAATTACTGTACAATAAAAATGGAATACAGGTAAAAATATTTTATTTGTACACGGGCTTTCCATTTAAACATAGAAAAAAACAAATAGAAAGTCAATGAGGAATCCAGTGTGTTGTTTATCGCTTGCGACGCAGCTGTAGGGTGTTGCGACGCATCCAGGCGGCGCGACGAGACCCTCCCTTGGTTTGCGAGAAGCGATGTCCCTTGCCAAGCCCGCGGGAACTGCGTCCGGCCGACGTAAGGCCGCGCATCTCGCGATGCTTGTGCACCGCATTCACGATCCAGTTGATCTTAGGATCACGGCGAATAGCCTATATGATAAATAAATGTGATTATAATATCGTTACTTAAGACCATTCATTGAAATTAAATTAAAAAAAAAAAAGATCAGATTATATGGTAGGTGAGTGTTCAGCAAAACCTTTCAGATTGGTGCATGACATAAAGTTCATCATTAAATAATGCTTATAATTTAAAAAATATGCTTTTTACTTTAAAAAAAAAAACAATATATAAAATCCCTATCTATGACTGTTTCATTAATATATATACAATTATTATTTACCTTGTGAGATGGATCAATTAAGATGACTTCAAAATATTTGTATGAAGAATCCTGTGCTACCCAGTATGAATTAAGCACACGCAGACCACCGCAGCGGCGACCAACACGCTCCTATGAACAATTCAACATATTACTAATTCAATAAGTTTTATCACTTTCAGATATTTTACTTAATAAAAGATTACGACATATTGTGACTTGAGTAATATGGAAGCAAAGGAAGTAATATTTATATGTGTAATTTGTGAGTACAAGTGGTTTTGCAACGGTAATTATAGTTGAGATGAAGTTCACTCTCAAGTGAAAAGCTTTCACCAAAAGAGAAGTCAGTATATTTAATTACATTTATGTGTTATTGTTACCTGTAAAGTTGAAATATTTTCACTTGCTGAGTATATTTTTCATGATATTTAAATAAGTTTACCAAAATCATAAAACTAAGCCAAAGCCTGAATTATGATTTAAAAAAAAAATAATCTACCAAAAATTATAATATTTACATTGTACATAAAAGCCTCCTCCACTCTTCTGAAATTATCTCTACAGGAATTAACAATCATCAAAGCAGTAAGGATGCCGGAAACCAACAGTTTAAAGTTCATATGAAACCCATGTCTACATCATGTTTTACTTCACTTTCAATATATTGTGGTAGAATTTAATCTCACATCCGCCTATGTAAGATGTATTACTATTAGGCCAACATTGCTTCCTGGCAATACAATATAACAATTTGTTAAGTAAACGTGGACAAACCTCTGCAATGGACTGCAGGTTACGCGTGGGCTTTAGTTGGTTGACACCATGGCTCTTGGGCTTGCCATAGGTAGCTCCCTTGGGCACTGGGCGCTTGCGGCCTCCACGGCGCACACGGATTCGGAAGATAACATAACCTGCAAGTCAACATTAATTAACGAACACCATAGACTAAATGAAAATTTTATGTATAAAGTGAACGCTGCAATGCGCTTACCTTGCTTGGCGCGGAATCCAAGCCTTCTCGCTTTATCTGGCCTCGTAGGCCTAGGAGCACGGTGCATGCGAGTCAACTGACGATACTGCCACACTCTAATACGCAAGAGGAAACGCATAACATCGCTCAATTTTTTCCTATACAATTCCTGTATATATCTGTACGCGCCCATCTTGACGAGTCTGTGATAGACCTAGCAACAAAATCAATACATATTGATCAGAAGTCACATCATCGGTCTGACCACAAATAGGGCGACTAGTGCGTGTATAGAACAGCATGGTGAAAACACTGCAATTCAAAATCATTTCAATAAAATACACTGAAAAACTTTTTTTATACATTCCAACAATATGTTTATTTATTAAATATCACCAATATTAGCAAGGATAAGTATAATATTTAAAGATTTAAGTCGAACCTACGTCTCACGTATCCCCTTGTTAAGTCACGAAAGAAATAAAAAGCAACTGACAACATAGCAAAGACAATTAGTGTAGCCAGTATGTTTCATTTGACATAGATCAACATGTCAATGAACTATAGCAATACTTATGTACTATAACGAGATGTTTAGTAGAGAATGATCTTCAATATTTAACTGTAATAAACGGAATGATTTTTATTAACATTTTTTTTTTGCAACCGTTCTTTTAGTAGATCATTACTGCCATAATCGAGGAAGTACTACAAGTTTCTTGCGATTATTTCAATAAACTAACAAGGTGGTGGTCGTCTTGTTAGAATTAGTTTTACCGAAAAATTTTGTGTCAACTCATAATCTATGCTCTGCAGCATTATTTACCATCCACTTCACTTTTGTAATTAACACCAAATTACGCAAAAACGCAATCGAGTTTATATGGAGTTCGCTTAATATAATTCACAGGTTCTTATGTTACTAGCCTTTCTGACAATATGGAGCAGAGGGTCCATAACGCATTTTACAAAAATTACTGTACAAGAATGGCAAAGTTACTGCAATCACGTTAAATATTGCAGACAATTATCGTCTTACAGATGACTGTCTAGATACAGCAATATAACCATTTTTGATTAATTTGGATAGTAGTGACACAGAGTCTTCTGATTAAGATGATTCAAGGCATTTAACGGAAGGTATATCACCACTTACATACGACAGTTATTATAAAAAAGTAAATATTTAAAATTGTAAAAGGGACCTCTATGTATAATAAAATAATTTACAAAAAAACTGCTCTCAATACAGTTACACTTTTAAACGGTTTCGGCCAGGTTCCGGTTATAGAAATACATGTAATGCACTTGTAACTTATCTATCAAAGCGAAATGTAACCTAAACAAATTTATAATGTAAAATAAATTATAGAACATTTAAAATAAGCGTAGCGTAAAAACGTGATAGCTTAAATGTATTCCAGCACACCTTCAATTTCGCCTGAGTAAATGAAGTACAATAAGTACAAACTATAACTTCGTCCACCGCATTACTTTTTTTAATTTAATTAATTTGGAAAATTCACTATTTGTCTATTATCTGTTAGAATCTCCTTTAAAAATATGGTATTATAAATAATTTTTGTTCATCTATGTATATGAACTGTAACGTTACCATTAGAAAGTTTGATTTCCTATGTCTAGTCATTTATTTTTAATTGTCTATGCCAATATACTCTGTGGTCTATGGGTAGTGTTGATCGGCCATCTTGAAAGCGTAATTGTTGTCACTTGTCATGTTTACGTTGTGTGTGAAAGGTGATTTTTTTTATTTCTAGTGAAATAATGTTTTATTTAGACGTTGTTGGTAAAAAACCTTAATATCGTTACCTGATTATTATTTCTAGATAGTTTAACATTGCTATACAATCGGAAAATATTTTTTATAGTGGTGTGTAGATTAGGCGCCAAATCACTTCTGGTCGTTACAATTACCAAACAATAATGACGGCATTCCTATTTAGCCGTGTTTTTTTTAATATATTGTGTTGTTCAACAATATCTTTGTTGCAGGGCAAAGTGGATGTGATTGTTGATTAGAGGTAGTAAAAACAATCATGTTTTACGCACATTTTGTGCTGGCCAAGAAGGGCCCTCTAGCCAAAATTTGGTTAGCGGCCCATTGGGACAAGAAATTAACAAAAGCCCATGTATTTGAGACAAACATTGAGAAATCCGTTGATGGAATATTAAAGCCGAAAGTGAAGATGGCTTTACGAACATCTGGACATCTGTTACTTGGAGTTGTTAGAATTTACTCCAGGAAAGCTAAATACTTACTTCAAGACTGTAATGAAGCATTTGTTAAGATAAAGGTTTGTACCTTATATTATTTATGAGTCTTAATTAAAGTTTAAATCTTAATTAAAAATTTTAATGTCATTACATTTTTAATAGAGGTTACTTAAATCAGTATGATGCTTAAATAGTAAGGAGTTATGATGAAAAAAATAAAAGATAGTTAATCCAGATAAACCACATAATTCTGTTGGAACTATAAAAGCTTTTCATTAGAATAAATCAAAGGAAGTGGCTAGTATGATTTTTATACTTTCATTTAATAGGTCTTATGAAGCTGAAATCTATTTATAAAATATGTATTCTTATGTGTATGATATGTAGTACACTGAAAATTTTTTACATCAGTTTACTTGTGTTTTAATGCACATCGTGTCACCAGTGAAAGATGTTAATAAATGTCTTGTATACAAAATTTTATTTACGCTATCTTATGTTAAATAATTGTATCATATGATAGCTCTCAAACAATTTATCTTATGTTTAGTGGCCATTGCAGTCTATGGCTCTGTTTAACCAAGTTCCATAAGAACACAGATCTGAGGCTAGTTATAGTTTATAATATGTTATTACTTCTGAGAACTGAGTTGAATTGTCAACCACATATTTTGAACCGAAATACAGTGGTGTTTTGGGCCAAAATAGGTGTGACAATGGTACATACAGAGTTGAACCTTGCACAAGCTCTCCTTAAATTATTAGTAAAATTAACTTTCCTTTGAAAGCAGAAAAAATATGGGTATTTTAAATAATTATTGTTATATTGGGTTTTATAGAGAAAAATGCTACACTCAAAGAACTGATTTCATTTACCTTATATTAAAAAAAATATCTAGAACAATTTTGATTATATATGTTATATTTTACAGATGGCTTTCAGGCCAGGTATGGTGGATTTACCTGAAGAACATCGGGAGGCTGCCATGAATGCTATTACATTGCCTGAGGTTTTTCATGATTTTGATACTGCAATGCCTGAATTAAAGTGAGAGTTGTTGTATTATTTATAGAATACTTAATGACACCATATTGAAATACAGGACTTGGCCAATAATTTTTATATTTTGCTATGTTGGATTTAACATTGTTCCAGTCACATATTCCATTCACTATAGTATTCAACAAGGATTATATAAACCTATCACTAAAAGAAACATCAAAGATTTAAGGGTAGTGAAGGTGCAGTTTATATACAAGATTTTTCTGTTATGTAAAGAAGCATTCCTTCATTAATAATGGTAATAATGGAAAATGCAAATAGGCCAGTCATAACTTTTTTTATATATACTTTATAAGGTAACCTTTGACCAAATTCTCATCTGATCTTAAATGATGTGGTTATAAGATGGTAGGTAGTCACGCTAAACCTAGAGGGAGACTGGCTCTCTAGTACAGCTGCCAAAACATTCCAACAGGTGCTTCGTGATAGGTTTTCAATTTCAGGGTGGTAGCTAGCCATGTGGATTTAGAAAAAGTCTTAAAACCATGCTATGGTTTCATTACAATGTTTTCCTTCAACGAAAGCTTTGACTCGGTTGCTAAGATTCGAACCTATGCTTTTTGACGCTGTGTCTGAACAACCAACCATCCATTACCAACTGAGCCATCATCGCTTACAAGTAACTAACTTTTGAAATATGTTCTTTAAATATTTTTTGGTTGAATTATTAACAGGTTTTATGATTTCATGTTGCTCCAGGAGTTGTACATTATAGGATAAATTAAACTTACATTTAATAGAATTAATGCCTGTGTGAATGTGTACATTAAACCAATGTTTATTTTAGTGAGGTTGACATTGAAGCCCAGTTCTCTCTCAACCAGTCTAGAGCTGAAGAAATCACAATGCGTGAAGACTATGGCTCTTTAAACCTGGTGACACATGATGATGGATTTGGAGATATGGGTTTTGACACAGATAATCCTGATATTATGAGAGAGGCGATAGGTAACGAAGGTGGATTAGAACAGGTATGATTCAGTGTATACTAACTAATATCTCTTCCTAATCTATGGTATTATTTTAAAGAGTGAAAATTGGTTTCTAGGACATAATCTCTGGAATTATTGAACTGTTTCTAAAACTCCCAACAATTACATATCTAATTCTTTTTATGTACAATCAGTTGCCATTAAGTGATTTTTTATTAATTTTCATACTTTAATTACAAGTATGACTTCATTAAATTATAGTATTTTAAATGATGAGTCTTTTGTATAACTTTGGTTTATTATGCCATTTTCATGAAAGTATATAAGTAAGCTTACTAAAATGTAATGTGCCAAGTCCTTAAGACCCTTTTCATATATAAAGTCATGTTAAAATCTAACAAGGTTCATATAAAGTATAAATTAACATCAAAATTAAAACTCTGTGTGGTAACATAAATGACTAGTATATTGTATGAACAAAGAAATTAGTTATGTATGCAAATGATTAAATCTATAGTGATGTTAAAAAGAAATATTGCATTTAACTGACTGGTTTTTTGAAAATTGTGTAATTGGTTTGTTTAAGAGTAATCTTCTGTTTGCCGATGGTTCCTCATTAGAACTGGGTGGCAAGGATAATGGAGTAGCTAGTACAAGCGCAGCTGGAGTGCCCACACTTGCCACACCAGCTCATGAACGACGAATGGAGGCAGCACCACATGGACCTATGGATGATGGTTTTGGTGGGACTATTGGTGATGTTGGAGATTTTGGACGTGAGTCTTACTGATTACATATGTAGTCATTCACAAATTACATGGTAAATAAAATTGATGTGTTAAAAAAAGTTAGGTGTTGTCATAATCAAAATCTTAATTATTATTATTAATTTCTGTTTGCTAAGTTAATGCAAACCATATTATGAGCCACCACCATAAAGCATATTTTACTTATACAGATGCGGGTGGACTTTTTGAGGGTGATCTATTTGGTGAAGTGCCTTCTGGTGCTGCTGCTCCGACTCCCGGAGCCACACCTCAACCACGCTCACTGCAGGTTAGTATTATTATTTTTTTGCATTTTTCATGTGAAAATTCCATCTATATTATGTTAGTTACCCATCCGTGCCCCAACTTTGCGTGGGCCAACTAATGAAGGAAATGACACCAAAACTTCCATTTCCAGTACAGTACAGTGAATGTCAGTTTGTCAATATTTTTTGAAGATTTCTCAACAGTCTTTTCACACAAACCTTGTCCGGATAATTACACACAACAGAAAAATAATTAGCTAAATAGACACATGCAATTTCCAGTGATGTGTTTACATATAAGTATATTAAAATATGTTATAATATATTATAATATTATACCTAAGATTGACAAACTCCAATGACCATTTACTATGAAAATTAGCATATTTTTGTTTTTTGGTAAAGTGTTTTATGTTATTAATTTTGCTATAACTTACCAGTATGTGGTGCTGGAGCAGTAACTTATTTCCCGTTCAGCCGATCGTTATTGAAATTAGTATATGTAAATACTTAAATGTGGAGAATAATTACACATCTCTTTTGCTACAAAATAACAGTTTTTAGAACAGTGTGTACAAAAAAATAAAATGGCAACTAATAATAAAATAAAACTCGCAACAAAGACGCATGTACAGCTTTCAATTGATGAGCACAATGTCATATGAAATTTTCACATATAGCAATTTACTGCTTTAATAATATAGTTGTCACTCATGCGTAAAAAAATTATTTATAAGAAGGATTTATTGTACCAAATTATAGACCTTACATTTGTAATTACAATGTACATTACAATTCATCTATCAATTATGTTCAAAGGTACTGGACGGGTTTTAATGAAATTAACCATTATATTCGATTATATCGCAAGAACACTTTTTGTGGCTGAACAGTTCATATAACTAGCTGTTAGTTATTAATACTCTTCAGCTGTACATTATAACCATACTATAGCATGCATGCAAGACCATACCAATATTACATAATATACTCTTATATAACATTACTTTATGAATAAGTCAGTGTTGACGATATTTGTAGGCTGAGATCGAAGCAAGCGGCGCAGGCGTTGGTCCATCCGGAGTAGAAGGTGATGCAGACCGGGAGCGAGGGCCAGCCGGAGTTGATACTGCGGATAGCGATGATGACATGGGTGATCATTACGACGCTGGACACTCACCACAGCATAGGTACAATCCTTTTCATGTCCCCTTTCTACTTATGAAAATGAAATTACAGTACTTGACTTATGATTTGGCATGTTGGAAAGAAGACAGAGATAGTCAGTTAGTTTGGTTTTGTTTATCGCAGTCATTGCGCTGTGTAATAAAGAGAACAATTTACAAAATTGAAGTTAGGTGATCTTAGCTGAATAACCTTCTTCCATCTATATTATGTTGAAAATAATTAATATCAATAAATAATAGTAATCAATGGGCGAAACATATATATAAAAGTGTGTAAGAGATGTCATAAAATTATGAAACTACAAAAAAATATATATTTGAAGCATAAACTTCTTTAGCCCTTCTGTTTATTTTGAAATTCCCTTAAACGAAAAAGCGACATTAAAATTAATCAAAATATACATCTATAAGATTTAACGTGGGAGTGAATGAGATAGAATATATTATATAGTATTTTTTATATTTGAAGGTATTACATATCGTATCCTATGTTTTTTTTTTAAGTGGAGAAGGAAATATGTATATATAATTTATGGTTATAGTTGGGGAGGTTCACCGCCGCATGAAGAAGTTCGCCCGATGGACGACGCTCCCGACCTGATGCCTCCGCCAGCTGCCCCGCTCTCGCCTTCTGTCAGACCTATGGTTAGAACTGATGTCTATTCTTTTAATTAATGTATACTAAATATCAACAAAGATACATTTTTATATAATATTTCATAGTGTTATAATTTCTTATAAATTATTATTCAGATTAACAATATACAAAATGAAATTGAAGCCATTGGAATAAATTTCATGACTAATATTTGGCATATCAAAATTAATGTTTAATGAATCATACACCAAGTAAAAAAAAAAAAATGTCATGATTTTTAAAATTACCAATTGACTACAATTAAAAACTCAGTTAAGATCTTAATTATATAAATCAGCATAATAAATCAACAACTACATTTTTCTAATGAATATTTTATTTTACAATAATTTTACAATTACATTTTAACGTAATATCTGTAACACGCTTTCCGTTGTAAAAAAAAAACTATGCCTAAAGAAGTTTCATTTCAATAATCTATTTGGTAGAATATACTCACTATGATAATATTATTAATATTAATAATCCTTTGAATGTAGGTTTTTTAGGTCTTAATATTTATATAAGGTGACATTGTTTACAGGAGATAGACGAGAGTGTGGCAGAGACTGCACGAGCGGCGACACCAGCACCGGAGCCTGAAATGGCGGTGACCGACAATACAACACTACTTCAAAATGATGAGGAATCATTCGCACTTGCACCTGTAGATGCTACAGTTCTCAAAGGTATCGTTACGCCATAAAGTTAATCAAAAGCCATTGCTTCAAAATAAATATAGTTTGTACTTATAGTCACAAAATTGAAATAAATTAATTCTCATACAATTACACTAAAGTCACAGTATAATACTGTAGTTGCAGTCCGCTTGAAGATCTGTCTTTTGATTTTCTCCATATTCTCTCCAATCTGTAGAATAGAATTCAACTTAGATACAACGCAGCGCGCTTATACAGCTTTTAGTAAAGGAGGATGGAAGGCTGAAGTCATTATTCGAACAATTCGATCCCGTTGTTTTTGGTTTCCATCGCTAGGAGTCATTCTTGGTTGATTCGAGTTGTCATATATATATATATAACAATATTTTATATGAGTATTTCAAAGTACATAACTAAAAACACATTAACAGTAAAAGACAATACTTAAATAGTAGATACAAAAAGAGTTCAAAGTTGTCCTCTGAACTCTAGACAGGACAATAATTAACTTATATTAGTACCAATAGTAATTTAGTACATGTCAATTTTGATAATTACTGAAGATTAGGTCATTAGTAAGCATAGCCAATAGTATGGTATTAATAATCATACCAATAGTTTAAGACTAGTTTCTTACACATTTCAAGCATGGTTTTAGTGAGCTGTATCGATTTATCCCATAATTGTGATATTAATCCTACTTAAATAAATCCAGTAACCGAGAAGTATATTTTTGTGAATTAATAAAAAATGCCAAAAGGTATACAATATTTTTCGTCACTTTAATGGTATACATTACTGCAGTTTTTAATATTTAACAGATATAACAAAAATAAAACGCAAATGTAAGGATTACTGCAGTTTATTAATAATATACGGATATAACAAAAACGAAACGGAAACATAGCATCACTAAATTTTTGTACTATTTGATAGGTATAACAAAAACAAAACGGAAAAATAGCATCACTAAATTTTTGTACTATTTGACAGGTATAACAAAAACGAAACGCAAGCGTAAGTTAATCGTTGACGAAGTGAAGAACATATCGGGTGAGGAGATGAAGAATCAGCTGAGCAACACATCAGATATCGTGACGACGTTGGACCTGGCTCCTCCGACCAGGCGCCTTATGCACTGGAAGGAGACTGGAGGGGTCGAGAAGCTATTCACTCTGCCAGCGAGGCCGATACCATCTCGAGTTCTATTTAAGGTTACTATTTATATAAATACACTAGCTGATACCGGCGACTTAGTGTGCGATGTTTTTTTTTTTTCGAACTGTCATTGCCTGTTGGCTCTTATGGCCTCTGCAGATTCACCAGACTATGTCTGCGATGTTTATTATCGTAACTAGATACTTTATGTACACAGGAAAAAATATAAACACCAGACCACTTGCGCCAATTCTCCACGTCAAGAAAACACATCACTGAACGCGTTATTGCTTATAATAACTTTGTATTATGATAATGTTGTTTAGACTAAGAAGTAAACTAAAAAAATTGATTGATATCTGGATAATAGTTTTCGAGTTATGCATAACGGCATACCTCTATCGTTTTAGAAACTATACACTGTCTTTTACTCAATTGCGTTAAAGAGTAAGTTTCACGTCTGGATTAAAAGTGGGGGGAGTCACTATGACGGGATTATCACTGTGTGCTTGATGGAAGCCATTGAGTTAGATACAGATACACCAACTCTGCTAAAGTGTTGCTAGGTGTGATTAAATTGAAATTGAATAAAATTTGTGTTGTGATTAAAAGGTTAATGTTGTTAAATATATAATAATATAAATAACTAGCTTTTGCTGGTGGCTTCACTTGCATTAATCTAGATTTGGCCCATCCTCGGGAACAGTACTTACATTGAAAATGAAAGGTACCTTATGCCCTTTTCTGTACCCCTGATACTGTGTGTAGAAAATTAATGTTGCTCGGTTGAGTGTGAAAGAGTAACCAACCAAACTTACATTCGCATTTATAAGATTAATTAAGACTAGCTGATGCCCGCGACATCGTCGGTGTTGCTTATAATCTTAATAATATATTTTATGTATAGAAGAAAAGTCATAAAAAATAAAAGGCAAAAGTATAATATACCTAAAAATGTAGTAGTCTTTTGTTTAAAAAAAATTGTGGTTTCTTAAAACATTAATAACTATATATTAATTGAAGATATCGTGATTTTTAATAAGAGCCAAGCAGTGAACATTCAAAACTAAAGAAATCTGACCAAATTCTATCTAGTAGTTATTGCGTGATGCGCGTACAACGACATACCTCTATTAGGTTATTTATTTATGTCTGAGCTGACGTTGTTGGCGACAGTTATAAAGGTATGTCGTCCTCTTTGTCAATTAGTCGATCGATCGATCATTCAAGGTCAACCAAATATCAATAAGAAGAGTGTTTACCTTAAACAATAGATATAGTAATACACTATTGAATATAGTTACGCATTATCTCTAGACATGTGAACGAGCTGACGCTCTGCGTGAGAATGATCGCTGTTTTTTTTTTCGAACTGATTACACTGTTGCCTTGTTAAGGCTGTTACAGTTTCACCGGACTACTAAGGGGACCGTTTAAAGTACTCATCAGATTTATTTTGGGAACCAGCTCAAAGGCGCACGACCCTCCTCGGCTTGGACAGTTACCTTGGATCGCGAATCTGATTAAGCTAAACCAAGCTAACTATTCATACAGATAGGAATTCGGGAGATACACATGTATACTAAACATGTGTACCTCACAAACTTATACATGTATTTCACATCTGACAACTAAGCTAAACTAAATTAATTCTGTTCGAATAAGGGAAAAAAACCCTTCCACCATATGTGTACCCCTACTTTTGTGTGTGTGCACATATGTGGGAGTGATCTGTGTTGTATTGTTAACCTAGTGATAGAAAGTTTTCGGTGTCACTGTATCATCCCTGCTTCTATTTCGCTACGCTTTTTATAGGCTTGCTTCGTATTAGAGCTTGTGGCGCAATATGTATAATATGTCAGCATATACAGTCCTTTAACGACCGTTAATTAATTTGCGCCGATATATATAATGAGATTAATAAAGTTCTGTAAATGATATTATTTGTTATTGTATAGAAATACCAGCGGAACATGACACTGAGAAGTGAGGGAGAAGAGGCGGAGGCGAGGTCTCCGGAGCCCGAACCCAGTGTGCCTCGACGAGGAGGACGAAAGCGCCGACATGAAGAGGTTACTAATTTGTTTTCATGGTTTTTATTCTTTTAAGACTCGTTTAACATTACTAGCGGTCGTCTATTACTCAACATATACCAGTATTTTCAACAACTAGTATTTTCAACATTGCATTTCATAAGGAAGTGATATCAGTAAAATAAAACAAAATTATATGACAAGTGATTTTTAAGCAATTAGCACATTAATGGACAAACGGATGTTTTTTTTTATATTATTGCTAATAATATTAACTAATTTCAGAGTTTTCAACCTCCTGAAACTCCAGCGCCGGTATCGGCTCCAATACCTGAAGTGGAACCGCCAACACCCTTGCCACAGGAATATGAACCATCAGTTGGTTAGTACTGACCATATCAATCAAATGCATATATCTTCATAATTGGGGTCATGGGTCATGGAGCACAATTACATATTTACGCGCAAAATTTATATGAACTCTGCTATGCACCATTTTGCGCTCTTAACTCGTGACGGGAAATGTAATCGCTATTTACTAATTCATTTTGTACTCACATTAACTTTATTTATGGACTATGTTTTTACAACTAACCAACAATATTAATAGTTTCTTTAGCCTTTATTAAAAACGATTTAATAAAACTAAGTTTACTAGTGATAAATGCCTTTGTTAGTGTGACAAGGTATTCTAAACTCTAAATGATTCTGCAATAATAGTCAATATTGTAGCTAAACATTTATGTAGTTATTGGAGTATACATTAAACAAAGTCTCAATCAGTTAATTTAACTACAACCTGCCTTAAATTCATAAGTAGCACCAAGATCTGGCTGAAATCAACCGGTGTGAAAAACAATGTTATCCAGTTTGATTCTTTAAAGTAATTCTGACAACACTTTAAATGTATAATTTTTAAACCTAAAATATAAGAATATGCTCGGTTATTGTTGGATATAAATCTATCTTTTTGTGCATAAATGAAAATGAAGTAATTAATGTTAAACCAATAATATATATGAAGGCTAATTAGGTAGATAATATTAACAATATTAACACGGGTGGATGTGTGGTGCAGACAAGGAAGCAGGCGGCGGCGAGTACCCTCTGTCGCCGAGCTCGCCTCGCGCCTCTCTCGACGTCGACTCACCCCACACGCCTGGTATGTGCATGTAATAACATACACTATGCTTCTCACTTCCCATTAATCTCCCTAAACACCGTTTTTAATAATATAATTCTATCATACGAAATACATGTGATTATTACTTTTGGCAGGACAGACATTTGTATGTTAAAATTAGTAATCAATGTCTGAAATGTCAAAAATGTCAAAAATGTCTTCTTCGTAAACAGCTTGGGTTGGATGGTCGTGTGTCTTCGATTTAAGTCACATTAGTAAAATAGTTATAATAACGAAGGACTAGATGATTTAAACTACACAAAGTTACGTAATGTAAGCCACAAGGGCCTAGGTAATTTAATCACAAGATGTTATAATTTAAGTCACAAGCCCCTAGACAGTTTAAGCAATACGGAATATGTATATAAATTACAGGGGGCTGACAACAAAATAAATTCAGTTGTACTTCAATAACAAATTTAAAAAACAAATGAAATATGTTATCACATCTCGGTGAAATGTGATAAAAACGAGAGTTCGAAATTTTTTTTTTTATGCCAAAGAGTAGCAAACATGCAGACGATGTGAAATGGTTACCGTCGCCTATGAACAACTGCAAAACCAGGGCATCACTGTTGTGTTGCCGACCTTGAAGAGCGTGTTTCAATCCTGTTTTGTAGAACCCCATGTCATAACTCTGGGGAAACATCGTGGCTGGTAACCCATTCCACAACCTTAGCGTGCGCATAATGAAACTTCTAGAGAACCTTACGGTTGTCGCCATTCTACTAGGCTTTAGGGTATGTGGATGAGCAGCCAGCCAACGGCGGGTGGTGCGAGTTTCAAACGGTGATGAGGGCACCATACCAAATAGTTCATCAGAGCACTCTCCGTTATACATGCGGTAAAGCACACATAAGGACCCAATGTCTCTGCGATATTCTAATGACTCTAGATCGTATGTCAATTCGGGATCGTCAACAATGCGAGTAGCTCGCCTTTGCAGGGAGTCCAAAGGAGAAAGCTGGCATCAGATGTGTGAGCAGTACTCCATATGTGGACGTACTTGTGCTTTATAGAGCACAAGTCGTTGCTTTGGGGTGTAGTACTGCTTTCACTGGTTGAGGATACCCAGCTTTTTAGCTGCCAAAGTGCAATAAAACATTTTTTCTGATATCCTGATAATGGTTAAAGGAAGGGAAAATTTCGAGGAATATTATTTTTGGTATTTTTTAATTTATTTACAAAAATCAATCTGATACGATTTCAATATGTGCTTGTTCTGCGAATTGACGCGTCACAATATTCCTTATTCCTATTTACTAGTGTAAATATGATGTTTGTAGAGAGTTCTAGATTATTCTAAATGTTTTTTTTTTATTTTATTTATATAGGTCGCAATACTGTATTTTATTTGTTGCGTTGTTAGCTATGCTGAGTTCACTGGGGGCGCCGTTAACACCGGGCGGGTTGGGACCCTTAACACCTGGCACACTCTTACAAGCAGGACTCACACCAGGTGACCTTCATCATGGAGTCTTGACACCCGGTAGGTGTACATTCTTATCTATGTATATTATAGAAATAAATAGACTTTGCATATAAAATATGTACAAAATAAAATGTTTCTCGTATTAAACATTTCTTTCACACTCTGGTTTTCGTCTTGCATAATTGTGTAGGGAATAATAATAATATGCTAGTTTAAAATCTCTATATTTCAAAATCGAATGGCCGTGGATTTCTGTATATTTTTTCATGTTATTCAAGCCCTTAGAATTTTCACTGATTTTATATATATTTTATATAATGATTTTAGTTGAAAGCTCACAGATTATAATACTAATAATGGATTGAATGTTAAACGTTAAATATAGCAAATGAAAAAATTGAACTTTTATAAAATAATTCAAGAGGAATTTAAAATAAATGAAAAAAATATTTTTAATGGCAGGTGGGCTTCAGCATGGCGGCATGACACCAGCAGGACTCCAACATGGCGATGGTCAAGGAGTGGATCTGGGCTTACCTTCAAGCGGTATGACTCCAGCAGGGTTACATCATGGTGGTATGTCATACATATTCTAACATTTTTATGTCTGTTATTAATTATGGTTCTGGATAAATATTTGTTTTAAAATTATGTTTAATTTGAATCTATGTTTAAACTGTTCTTTCCACAGTGTGGACTAGCATATTTGATTATAATCAGCGTTTGAATGAGCGTGATGAATGAGAAATATGATTCTTTGTCCAAATTAATTCCTTAAATTGAATTAATTGGTTATACAAGTTATGGTCCATTATTATTTCCAAAGACAAGTTTAGAGTAAAACGGTGGAGTTTTTTTATTTTTTATATATAAAATAATTTTCTAATTTGTATGTTTTCTGTTTAGGTATGACTCCTAGCTTAGGGTTAGATGGTGGAATGACACCGGTAGGGCTTGTCCACGGCGGACTCACTCCAGCCGGACTCCACCACGGTGGTATGACACCAGGTAAATCTATTTTAATTATGTATAACTAAAAGTTCGTGATGGTGTAGACTTGTTTGACCAGTGCAATATCAATTCTATGTCTGCAGTTGTGAACCCCGTGTTGAATCAATGAATTTTTCGGAATTCATGTATATTAACTAATTTAAATTTGTAATTTGGTTGACGGTGAAGGAAATCATTATGAGGAAACTTGAACCGGTGAAATGTTCTAGTAGTACCACCATATGAGGGAAAATATGGAACTGTGGGTTTCTCGGAGTTTAATATCGCCAAAACGTCGCGAGTCGGCGTGGTGATTATGCCCATACGTTCCTTAGGGAAGACACATTTTATAGTACTGTAGTGGATTCTTTTACACGCTGATATGATCATGTATAACCATGCTATTGACTTCTCTTTGGGTGAATTACAAGCATCTATGTTTTAGGATAAATTCAAAGCTTTTGCCAAATTTTATTAAAATCTGTCCAGTCATTTGAGGTGTGATTGAAGTAAATATTTTCAAATGAATGTATTTTCTCAAAATTATGATATTGACAGTGTTGAAGCTGATTGACTAAGGTGCAAAGATTGGCAAATGCTTGTTAGTCATTTTTTTTTTTTTTTTTTTATATTATAGGGGGCAAACGAACAGGTGGGTCACCTGATGGTAAGTGATCACCGCCGTCCATAGACACTAGCAACACCAGGGGAGTTGCAAGTGCGTTGCCGGCCTTTTAATATATATGGGCCTCCGGCGCTCTCACTGACCGAACGAAACGCAACAGTGCCAAGCAC
Organism: Antheraea assamensis; assembly: GCA_035772565.1. NCBI lineage: Eukaryota > Metazoa > Arthropoda > Insecta > Lepidoptera > Saturniidae > Antheraea > Antheraea assamensis. The sequence continues at coordinate 1,369,454 of JAQQSE010000160.1, forward strand.
TGTTACTTCACGTCAGTTTTCTGTGAGAGGGTGGTACTACCCCGGGCGAGCCGACCCATTCATGCTGAAACCAGTAATAGCTTCAGCGTAGCTCTACCACCTACAAAGTCAAATTACGTATACTAGTGTTCACCAACTGGTCGAAGTTCAGTCATGATCATTATTGAATATTCTCCCAAAATAATTGAATAAAATTATTAAGCGATTAGAAATAAATTAGAAATTTTATAACAATATCAATTTTTTCAACTGTAACAGTATTGTCATTTTCGTAGAACGAATTTAAAATATGTTTATGTTTGGAAGTATGGAAAGAAGCTATTTTCATTTTTTTATTGGCAACACTAAAGTTCTTTAATAGCTACTAAACAAAATAAATAAAAGATATGTGGTTGAAAAACAGAGAAGAAAGATATACTTATCTGTTTTGTCTCTATCTATTTATATATAGATAGGAGTAAGAGGATGTATGATTTTTTTTTGTTCTTTATAGGTTTAGCGTTTGACTGCAGTCTCGCCTGATTTTAAATGGCGATGTGGTCTAAGATGGTAAAACCTAGAGGGGGACAGGCTCTCAAGTGCAGCTGCCGGAATACACCAGCAGATTTGTAACTTGAGGGTGGTAGCTAGCCAGGCGGGTTTAGAAAAGGCCCCATCGTATGGTTTCATCACGATGTTCTCTTCAGCGAAAGTTCGGACCCGGTTAAAAGGATTTCTTTTTTCAACTCATTCCCCTGATAGTGTTCAGAACTCTTAAAACAGGTTAAGTTCGAAGGATTGGTATTAATTAAATTATTTGTTTGCAGGAGGTTTGGATCATGGCGGTATGACCCCGGTGGGACTCGCGCATGGCGGCATGACTCCCGTCGGTTTACAACATGGCGGCATGACCCCTGTGGGACTCCAACACGGAGGCATGACTCCTACGGGCCTACAGCATGGTGGAATGACCCCCTCAGGTTAAAATTTGCCTATTGTCATTTACTCGTGTGTTTCAAATGCTGAACTGAAGAAGACCTTAAAATTATTTATCATTGCGTTCTATATTATTTTAATACGTATATAATTTTTATATGTTGTAGCTTTATCTTATGAAGTTGAAGTTATTTTGCTTTGTTCTATATCAGTGTACAGAAATAGAGTAATATATATTATTAGCAACTAGCTGTTACCCGCGACTTCAATTGTGTGACAATAAACAAAAAAATAATTGTTCGGTGTAATTGTGCGCGTGGTTCTTGACACTCCTTCTTTACTTTATTATATTTACGCAAAACTCCTTTTTTGTAAAATAAAAGTAGCCTATATTACTGCTTAATTGGACTAACCGTTTCGGATATTAGCTGGAGAAGTTAAAATGTTGCATGACGTATTTTATGAAACAAGTCATTTGGTTTAAATGTTATATGAAAAGTAAATACTGTTTTATTACTACAAAGGTGCGGGACAAAGCGGGTTGTTGCCGCATGCGACGGGCATGGACACGTTGCCGATGATGCCGCAGCTGGCCGGGGAGCAGGTCTCCGCGATACTGGCGCGTGCTACCGATCCCATGCTGCACGGGCTTGAAGATCAACATGATTATCAGGTACTTAGTCGAATTTAATCGATTAATTGACTTGCAGTAGAAAAGTAATAAATGTCAAAATATAACTATAGAATTATTAGAACTAGTGTGATGACCATAAAGAAGAAAACTGAATAATTAACATTGTTTTTGAAATGGTAAAACTAAATAAAGCTCGTCGGCCATTGAACAAAAAAAGAGATAAGAAAATCAGTTGAGAAACAGGAGGAAGATAGGCTCATCAGATTGTTGGATTTTTCAGATGGCTTGGAACGGAACATATTAATCTAGTATATATGGTCTAAAGCAATTAATATTAGTTTCATATACCTTGTTATTGTACTAATTACAATCGATTATCACGTTTCAGACTGGCATGCACATGACAAATTTGGGATATGATGATCACCAACCTGGTCATCAGAGTCCTCAACACGATTACGACCTACCTCCGACACCGGAACACGTAAGAATGATTCTAAGAATTACTTCCGATTCCCGCCACGTACAGCTAGTACGAAGGGATTGTAGTGGGAACAAATGTTTACTTGTATACATATTTTTTTACAATGAATATAAATTGCGCCATCTAGTGCTCATAAGATAAAAAAATTGCTACGTAGCAAATACCAAAGCAAACATAAGCAAAGTAGTTAATTAGCTGTTTAAAAAATAAAAGCTCTCTCGGTGTGAGTTACGATAACGAGACGAGTTATTGGTAATATTAACTATTAAAATCTTTCGTTTTTGTAGTTTTGGTGAAGTACGACATTAAGATGATCTAGCATATTTATGGTATTGTTGAGATGTTTGCCAATATTGTCAAAAGTAATATAATAATTTTTTTCCAGGCGGATGAGACGGAACGTGAAGCTGGTGAAACGGACGAACAGTTTGAGGAACGCGTCCTGAACCGACGAGCTGCACAATTATTCAGTGTGATGCGACCGAAACTTGCAATCGATTTGTCATTGACATTCTGTGACCTGGCACCGAGACATAATAACAGGAAACAGGTGAGTTTTCTATAAAATTTCAATCTATGATTCTTGTCAACTTTGCAATAATGCAACATATTTCAACAGACTTTATTTATATTTTAGCACTATGTATAATGGGTATTTAAGTAAATTTAGTAACATTATTGCTTCATAAAAGTGGAGTATTACTGGCTTTTACTTCTATACAACTTATTCCTTTATGTTTGTAACTTAGTATTTTATGTTTGTAATTGTTGAATGCTTTACGAATTTTTATATTATTCCCTAAAAGTGGAAATTACCCCTTTTACTTTCAATGTAATTCATATGCCTGAAAAAAAATTTATATAATACTGACATTATAAAAGAAAATAAGTATGTAAGTGCATTTCTAGAAGGTAATCTCTGAAACTACTGATCTGATAAAGAAAATTCTTATAAATTCAGAGCTGATTACTATGCGCATATTTTATTGTTTTTAATGCGAATGCACTTGGAGGCGGTCGGTAGTTTGTTATATTATTTTAGTACGGTATATTTATAAGTTTTTTCATATATATTTATTTGAGTCAAATCACCAGAATGATGAATTTAATCCAACCTATGTGTACTGGTTTTTTTAAGGTTGCCCAGAAATTCTACAGTCTACTCGTCCTGAAGAAACACCAAGTGTTGAAATTAGATCAAAGCGAAACGTATGGACCTATTACTATTTCAAAGGGTACTCAGTTCGAAACTGAGTCAATCTAACTTTTACTCTAATAATACATTATTTATATTTATAGTTGTAATATAAAGAAAATAATATCATGAGTAGTTATTAAAAGATGATATAAATGGTGATGTTTAGTTTGTAAAGTTTATGGGGGATGTACGTTGAGCCAAAAATAATATTGTGTAAGGTGATATTTGATTCGAGTCCATGAAGACGTTATTTATATTTTACATTCTGGACCAAATAATATTACAAATGTTGATCTCCAAAAGAGCAGATTACATTGTAACAGAGATAGTTCTTTACCTTCATAGACTCGAGTCAAATAACGAACAGTTTCAGTTTGGTTGTTTGATAGACATTCGTTGAGACGGTAAATGCCTTATTCTGTTTTGCTGTAGGCTAAGAAAAATTATTGTAGTTTTTCCAATCATAGTTTAATGTCGTATAATTATGTTAGAAATCCTGTTTTGTTTGATTTAGAAAAGGCAGTAACAAAAGATACTTTTGAATATTTTGCCTATTTTCACGTTAGACCACACAAATCGGTATATGTTTGTTCAATTTGAAGCTTTGGGCCTATAATAGAAAATCATGTTGTGCTTAGCTACTATACACTTTTTTTCCCAAGAAAATATATACGAGTATAGTTAACAATAATTATAACCGTGGTAGTATAATCATGCGAAATTTTTGTTGAAAGAAATTTAAAGGTTTATTTCAGTATATCACCATATATTAAATACAATGGATGTTTGTGAACAACTGTCATCTATAATACGATTATACTACTAGGGAACGGGGGTATGCGAATATTCATAAATGAATGTAATTCAAATATTCTAACAACTTGAATATTTTTCAAATGATAAGTTAATATTCATTGAAGAATTGTTCAAATTATTCGAATCAATTACTTTATTCGTTTAGGACACTATTCGCCAGTCACCAAATATAATCATATCAAAGCTTTATCCATCTTTACGTGACATACATATATACTATAAAGCATTATTAACTATGTTAATAATGAACCTTTCGAGGTGTTCCAGTATTGATTAAACTATGGTTATATTTAAAATATTTTCGACTGAAAAATTGTGCTTTTAAGATTTTTGGTAAAAGTGTTATCTGTAGAACACCAAACAATACTATTATTAGTACAAATTGAGAATTATGCAATGTGTAATTTATTATACTTTCCAGTAGTTGAATTTCGTTTTTATATTTGTTTGTAGTTTTTATCTGTGTGACACAAAAGAGAACATTCGATTTTTTTTCTGGAACTATGAATTAATTTTAATTATTAACTTTGTCAAATCGTGAATTTTAATGCGCATTACCTTATAAGTTAATACTAGTAATTCTTCTAAAATTTAAGAGTTTACCTCTGCAGCTTGTTTAGTGTTCTTTTTAAAAGCATTTTCGGAGGTATTCACTTAGATACTTTTAATATAAAAACCTATGCAATAAATTGTTGAAAATACCTTTGCTTTCTATTTTATTGCTTCTTAATGTCCAAAATTTAGTACTCGAAGACCAAGTAGAGAATGGTAAATCAACTACTACTGTTAGAATCAATCCGAGAAGCACAATACTTCTTCATCGTTTTTTTTTCAGAGTTAGATACTTCATAGCATTCAAGTCTTTCAAATATGCCATTTTTTTTCGAACCAGCTACACTGTTGACCTGGCAAGGTCTCTACAACCATTATGCCATTATTGAGTAGTGCAGACAATACTTTAGGAACTTTATAGTCTCTTTTCAATTAAAAAGTAAATGGATACAGATGAACATTATTTCCGTGTTCTTATTTTTTTTTGGTTACGACTAAATTAAGCTTGGAAAAGTGATGCAATTAAGGTTCTATATTTTAATTGATTTAAAAGCAATAGGTCGATAACAAACGCCGGAAATATTATTATCATTTAATCGCCCTAAACATGTACATTACAGACGTAGACATTCCCGAACAGGCAAATTTTGAACAGAAAAAAACGATGATAACATTCACGCAAATTATCTGGCTAAATGACAACATTATCATCGAAGTTTGTCATGTTCTACAAGTTTAACGATCTACAGTTATATTAGGAATAGAAATAATTGCAGCTTCATTACAATGTTTACGTACAACATTTTATTTTGAAGATTGTATACTACATTATTTGATTTAAATAATTGGATTCCCGATGACGCGCACTGTTAGTGTAACACTTATACACATCAGTCCAAGCATTACTAGAGGATGAGGTTTCCACACATTCGATTCCACGGCCGTCCACTCCAGATAGTATACACCGAAACCTCATTATGTAAGATGGCAGTAGTAGTGTTCTTAAAATTATATAGCTTAGAAAGCGAACAACAGAAGGAACGCCATCATAAGACAGAAAAGACCCATAGCCTCGGACAGAGCGAAACCCAAGATGGCGTATGAGAAAAGTTGTTGCTTAAGGGAGGGGTTTCTTGCATAACCGATGATGAGGGACCCGAATACCGTTCCAATACCCGCTCCTGAAATGTGAACAATACAAGTATTAACAAAATAAATTTAATTAAATATAAAACTACACAAAATGTTATATTATATTACATATTATAAATATTAGTACTATCTAGTGTCAGAACAAGCATCTTACCTTGTATTAATCTTCAGTATTATATAGTATTAATGAAAAACATGCAAAGTGTAAAAGCTAATATTATTTTCATATGTACATATAGATAAATTAAAAAAACTATTGTCTAAAAAGCAAATAACATTAAGAATGCGATCATTAGACAAAACAGGCCCATGGCTTCAGACAATGCAAATCCCAAGATAGCATATGAGAATATTTGTTGCTTCAGTGAAGGGTTTCGTGCATAACCAATAATCAAGCATCCAAACACAACACCAATACCGATACCTGCATATGATAAGGAACAATTAAATGATGGAAAAGGAGATGAAATAAGGTTTGACATCTATCACACAATATGATTTTTATCACAGTATAATCATGAAATTTGATATAAATAGTCATTTATACCAAAAACTTTTGCATAAATAATGGATTATGTAATCATATCAACTATATATTTACTTTACAATTTAAGTTAACAACACGTTCTAAATAGGGTATCATGATTTAGATTAGTTTAGTATGGGATAGGGATGTTATGATGACGAAAAGCATAAATGGCATAGTAGAACTGGCATTTAATGAAACTTTCACCAGAGCCTTGTGGCAAATGCTTTATGACAATACTTTTTGTATGAAGATACTAACCAGATCCAGCTACTCCAACTGTCGCTGCACCAGCACCAATGAATTTGGCGGCAGAGTCAATATCCTTGGTGACCGATGTGGTCTGGAAGGAGCGCACAGCAGATAACTGAGCTGGAGCAACTGGGACAATTTGTGTGTTTGTAGTAACTGCTGCAAGTGGTCGCACAAGAGCTGTGTTGCTGAAGATCTGTAATTAAAAAAAAATCCGAGTACTTTATTCAAAATTCATAAAATGTGGCTTCACTAAAGTTGAACTCTTATGGACTACACCCTTGAAAATCAATACTGCAAAACACCGAACTAATAGCCATCATCAGCTTTAACATTAATGGATTTGTACAAGGTTATAAGTGTATATTCAAAATTTATAGAAATTTTTAATTTATGTAGTATTAAAGATAGTACTTGATTATGTAATTTCTTAATACTTGAATGAATTGAAAATTTTATAACAAAAATGTTGTGTAATTCAATACAAATCTGATTATTTATCCTACGTTCATGAATAGTATAATACCGGTGCACTGGATATTAGTAACATCAAAATTGAACAAGGTCAAACATGATAAAGACTTAAAGTGCTAACTTGCTGAATATAATATAATCACCTCTTAATAGAAAAGAATCAATAAAATCAATTTACTTACAGCAGACCTGGCTGCAGGGGCGATCAATCTTGCGGCATACAGCATTTTAAATTTTTATAGGGTGCGACAACTGGCAACTGAAAGAAACCGTAGGATTATAAGTACGTTTATTGCTAATCTATCAGTACTAGATGCAAGCAGGTCTCTTGAAGATGAAAGACTACTATGATTCTAGAGACTTGACAGTTTGACCGACGAACCGCTATGTTACGTAATTACAAGTCTACGTAACTATGGCAGAGGGCGCAGAATCAACAAAGTTACGTAAAATATTGATTTTAGTAGTACTATGCATATTAATTTACGTAAGTTACGATGAATACTATCCCTAATAGAAAATATACGCTAGGATAACGAAAATGGCCGATATATATGATTTCAGTGATTACTCCCAAGTGAATACTTGCGAACTCACAATATATACACTAACACGCACTGGATTTCAATATTTATTTAATGTAACACTTTTTATTTTATGATGGCTTATAATTTGTACACTTTTCCACGATTAGCTTTCTTCACAAATTTTACCGCACTTACCAAAGAACACCGAGAAGGAGGAGACCGGCCTTTGGAATGTTCAATTTCTGAGTGGACAGATGAAACAGAACACCAACACTGCAATCGCATTGGTTAAAAAAATAAAGGTTCTTTCGGCGCAGCCAACTACGATCAATATGCGCGAGTGCTGATTACTTTCAGTACTTATATTGGGTTTAGTTTTATTTTTGTTCATACATATAATATAAATAATTAAAAAATATTTTCCACATTTTTATTTTCATATTCTTTTGTAAAAATGAATATAAATAACGGGGTAAATAGTTCTGCAGTAAATAAATAGTATTAGTACTGTCTGACAACTGACTAGTCGATATCATTGTACGACATGGCGGTCTTCATGATAAACATCTGTAAATTTAATGGTTGTGGCATAACATTTCCAAAATTAGCGGATTTAATTGAACACATCGAGGATGTTCATATAGGTAAATATTGTTTGTTAATTTGAATTTCCATAATATTTTGTTTTTGATCCTTAGAATATAATCCGTGACCCTCCCTATATACGTCTTATCAATGTGTCCATGTTGTCAGCATTGGAATTTATTTTGCGTCAAATTTATAATTTATTCTCAAAGGCCAAAAGTTTTCGCGAGTGATGATGTATAATTGCATGCATTTATTTTATTTCCCTATAGTAAGTAAGAACTACACCGCATCACGGTTTAGATATTTTCTATAAAATTTAGATATATTTTACGGTAAACGAACATTGCCTCTGTCTACTGATTGTTCAAGTGCGAGATATTAATATTTATTGGCCTGAGTTTTAATAATTGTATTTATTTTTTAGATTACGATCCAGCAGTAGTGGAACAGAAAGAGGCATCGCAACCAGCATGTATACCACTTAGTTACGTTTTGAAATTTATTACCGAAGCGTCTCGGCGCGAAATTCAGAATATGCCTCCTGCTGCAGATGTGCGTCGGCGTCTCCTGTCGGCTCCGAAGACGCCTTCAGTCCGTAGCAATACACCTACAGGTTAATTTTCCTTACTACTACTTTTTGATATAACTCAGCCTTATGTTTCGCGTTCTAGGACCAGATATTGTTATCCAACTGCTAAGAGGTCGCAAGCCGCTGCCGACGTGACAGGCGTCCGCTGACGATGGATTGTAGAGCTCTATCTCTCTCAGTCTCAATGGATGCTGTTGTTTTTGTTTTTTACTGTACTAACCAACAAGTACAACAAGATAATTTCACTTTGTCGTTCTTCAATATAATAAAGAGTAACGACTATCTCAAGCTTAGTTATAAAAATCAAATAATTGGTAATCGCATTTCTAAATGTCAGGCGAATTTAACAGAAAATTAGTTAGCATTATTTGGTACGTAACTAGAAGTTTGCTCGTGGCTTTGCTCGCGTGAATGTAAATTATAAAATAAAATGCAGCTCAACTGCTGATGATGTATGTAGCTTTTTTATAGCTGATAGAATTTTAAAAATCAGTTGAGTATTTTTTTGTTATGAAACAAAAGATAAAGTCTTTTCTTTTTATAATAGAAGGCTATAGAGTGCATAGGTTTTATTACGTGGGTGTTATCGATTCTGTTATGTGGATTTTACTACCTTTGGTTTGCGATTTCGCTCGTGTTAATATTGGTTTGACCTATCTCTCGGGAACAGTACTTTTTTTAAAGTGAAACCTTTTTACAGAGCCTCAATTTTTTTGGTCCATCAATCGCATGTCGCATTACAGCCGGCCGCGGAGTAGGACTAAAGTGATAGTGCTCGTCAAAGCAGCCAAGGCCGATATGGCTCAATTCGAGTTTTTTTAATAATTTAAATAAATAGTGTGCTCAGTTTTAAAATGCGTCTATCATCTGAATGATTATATTTATCATGTATTCCGTACTCTAATTCGCAGATTGAAATTAAAATGTATAGTTGGATATATTACCTACTATTGCTTTCCCATTATCATTCTAATTTTCCAATTATTAGGGTAAGATAAAAAACGCGATTTAATACTCTAAATCGAATAATTTACCGAAAATATTTAGTTAAATGCCTACAATCCGAAAAAATGTTTCACTTTCACCGTGGTTTGGTGGTGGTAAAACCACACAAATATCTTTTTCTGTATCACTGGAACATGTATACAAAATTTCATGTTTATCAGTTGAATAGATGATAATGTGTGAAAGCGCAACAAACAAACACAATTTCGCAATTATATGTTACTTATTATAATTATTTCAGGAAGTGAAATGGACGAAGACGAGATGATAAGCCCCTCGGAAGACAGTAACGATTCGTGGACCACTGTAGAGGAATATAGTTCTGAATTTATACTCCGATATGGTGTCAAGTAAGTGATGTCGTTTTATTAATTGATTTGTTTTGCTCTATCTAAGTTTTAGGTCTCATATTCGATTTTTGGTAGTTCCCCCAGTATGTGGGCAATTACGTAAAATTTCTAAATTTTCGATAGGTATTTTCAAAATATCTGAATCTTGATATTATCATTTAACTACAAAAATAATAGTTTTTAGCCATTTGAGAAAAATAAATTCAACTTGTGCACACACAATATCAAATGTAGTGATCCAATTATTTCGCTTGTAATAATTTGTGGGTGAAATCCGAAGATTTGTGATTAGTGTAAAAATTATCTAAAAATGTATTTTTTTCATATTATATAACGCGATTAAACAAATCTTCCGAAGTTATATAATAGTAATGTTGCACTGAAGTAGGTGAACATGAAACAAAAAAAAATCGATTCCCATAACTCCATCTAGGGTTGCCACCCGCACACTATAATAAAGTATTGTATGTAATTTCAGGTAATTACACTTTATATGAATAATTAAGTACGTGAAAAGGCAAGTGCTTGATCGTAAGCTTTTGTCTCCATCGATATTTCTCTGTATGTTGGTGGAAGGGACTTTATTTTCTATTTTCAATTAATCCTTATGTACTTCAAGACTTATCAAAAACCTTTGTAACACATACTAAAATATTCGTAGGAGTTATTAAATATAAATTATAATTGTTTAGGATAAACGCAAACGCGTCATCAGGCGCTCTCGGTCCGGCCGCTCAAGAAAAACCATTCGCATGTCCCGTCCCCGGCTGCAAGAAGAGATACAAAAATGTCAATGGTATTAAATACCATTCGAAGAACGGTCACAAGAAAGATGGCAAGTGAGTAATTCAGTATATCTTTATGATATATTACTATAATTAAGAAAGTTATTATATTTCAGTTTTGGCAGTCAGACCTCTTTGTAGAAGAAAAGTGGCCGGTCCCAGCAACTTCTCTTTATGTAAATCATCCCTTTATAGTATTTTATGAAACCAAATGACATCTGAACTTCGAGTCTGTCAATATTTTTATTTTTCTAAATCCCCCTACTGTCTTTTGCCTCACTCACTAATTTACTTTTTTACATAAAGTTTTTTATTCCCATATATTTCATTTTTTCCGTACGATTTTTGAACATTATCTTTTATACAAACAATTTATAATAAATTGATTTTCTTGTTCACGAATTGATAGAAAATATCAAATTTTGCGAGCGCCGGATTGTTATAATAAAAAATTACTTGCGCCGCCGAAGAAGCGAATGACTGCGCGGGAGTATTATTGGAAGAAATGGGTATACTACTTATAATATAAATAAATAGGAGATTATAAATAGTTGAAAAGTATGAAGTAACTACTAATAATGTTAATTAGCAGTACACGTAATTTAAATTTAAAATATGACACGTACCAATATACATTCAAAGTCGTTTTTAGTTTTGAGATTTAGGGTATATAAATAGAAATCATTAAACGATCATCGTAAAGTTTTTTTAATTTCAATAATTAAATAATATCAAGAACGGAATGAAATGGAAAAAAAATCATTTTCAGGGTAAAAAAGGCATACAAATGCCAATGCGGCAAAAGCTATAAAACAGCCCAAGGGCTCAAGAACCACTCTATAACTCAGCATATAGCGACAAGTCAGCCTTCCACATCCACCGCAGTAAATATTCATCAGCAAGAGATCCACAGGATCCACGTGCCCAGGATGCCCGGGTTAGTAGTCACAGCGTCTCCTGCCACCCGGCCGATTAATGTCATTGAAGGTTTCGACGGTAACAAATTAGTACGCATCTACGATAGCATAAAAACCAAGGATATGTCGTCGTTCACAATACCAAAACACAATCTGACCAGGTTTAAACCTGGTCAGCGCTAACCAAACACAAATACGTCACGGGCTCCTAACGCCCAACACGACGCCCGAGATGAGTCCCGTCGAGAAGAAGGTGGACAGGTCTCCAAAAGTTACGGTCCAAACTAACCAACCCCTTCAGCTGACATTCGTTAACGAAACTACCAACTAAGAGCCGCTTATACTTCAGACACGGAACGAATTTAAAGTCATTAGATTTAGTCTTGCGTATACAGTTCCTATTTAAAGAAATGATTCTAATAATTTTTTCATTTAATTTATTTATTAATGGTGATATGGAGTATCATACTCAGTTTAATTGTTTACAGCATGCTTCTTATAATGATAATGGCGTATAACAATGAACATTTGTTTTTTTTTAAATTATTTGTATAATGGTCCGCCGCGGATTTGTAATGTGTAAGATTTGAAGGAGGCAGAATGGTATCAAACGCACGTCGACTCACTAATTACATGTCACAAGCTGATAAATAAATATATAAATTTAAACAAAAAAAATAGTGTACTGTGATTTTTGGGTCCACTGTGGCTAATGTACTGAAAAGGCTGTGTGATCTATTAGGTATAAACATACAATTATGCCAAATAACGTATGTTACATTGATAGAATTCGCTGAATTATTGGAGTTGAAATTTCAGCATATACTGTATATAGGGTAAATGAAACTCTAATATCAAGGACTTTAGTCTGCGTCGTGTACTCAAAATAGTAGAGTTTAACTCAATCAAGATTATTTATATGTTCGGTTCGATTGCGCTTTGTACTATGTAAACGGGTACCGACTCCGAACATTAAAAGTGCCCCGTAAAAACAAGTAAAAGTAATTTAAAATTATCTTTTTTGGTCATTTATGGGTTCTATTAACTTCTTAACATGATTTTTTGCAGGCGCCATTTTTTGTGTATTTGTGACGGCCCGTTTTTCTCTTGAAAGGTCATGTGAATCAGAACTCCCTTATGTTTACCCTTAATAGATAATTTCTAAACGTGTTGACACTCCTAATATTATTTTCGAATCTTACAGACGATTCTTATTTGTCAATGTCGTGATACGTTACGGTTAAAACATATTTACATTATAAGGTCTATAAATGTTTATAGGTACATGGTGTTTAAATTATCCCATTTGTCTCTTTGTGCCATTATTTCAAATATATTTGTCTATAGTGATATTATATGTATATGTACTTAATGTGTTTCAAGCGATTCGCTTTTATATTTATAACAATTATTTATGATTACTCTCATTGTTAGATTTTTATAAATAAGAGAAAAATTATAAAAAAAATGCATTTTGTTCATGCATGCAACTTCGATGAGCTAGAATAAAATGACATACTCGTAAATGTGATATAATTTAGAAAAAGTAAAAAAAAATGCTTATAAGCGTAGATGTATTTATAAAATACATACACTAGTTTTAAAGTGTCGCGGGGACGGATGATTGTATTTATTATTAAAATGTTTGTGTCTATTGATATCAGTGTATTGATGTTTTTATTGTGAATTGTTGTTTGTCTTTAGCTTATAATATACTTTGTCTCAATTTGTGAAATTCATAGATATCGTGAATGCAAATATCAGTTAATATTAGGAACTCACTACCTAACATTATTTTGTTGAAGTATAATAATTTATTTAAGTAAATGTATATTCCTAGTTATTTGCCTCAATTTAATCAACATTTAACTCTATAATTATTATTGTGCCTTCTTATTTGATATATCGAGGGACAACACGCTGTGTTTGTCACCAACTGTAGTGTTACAAACGATACGCGTTGCTTATAGTAAATTTCTTCATAAGAGTTCTTTTTTTTAAAGTTCGAAGGTTTTCGAAAGCCGATTTTTAAAGAAAGTTCGTTAAGATATAAGAACGAGTATTTAAAAAAAATTGGGGTGCTACTTATTAGCGATGTGGTGGCGTTTTGGATGCAAATCATTAGTAGGTATATATAGTATTGGCAGTTAAAAGTAAGATGAAATGAAGATATCTGGGGATGTTTGCGTAAATAAGTGAGTCCATACACCGGCAATATTAAATTTTAGAATCAATTAAATAGGTACTTACACCGTCCGCCATGTTATGGAACGCTTTCGTTTTTGATGCTTAATTTTGTTTTTCACTACCTATCGACTCTTAGTATATTGCCAGAAAATAAAATGAGCACATTGTATTGTTTAGGAGTGAGCAAATTATAAGTAAAATGAGAAACATGTTCATATTCTAGAGAAATAACGCTTTCCAATAGTATATTCTAAAACGATGGTTTATTAACAGGATTCTTATAGATTGTAGAATCAATTGATTCACGAAAACAAATTTGTTACATACGGTCGCTATTTCTATTGCGATCAGTAAGAAGAGTAAAGAGTTTGTCCACACAATATTTGTCTGCGTCTCTTTCTTACAAAGTAGACGTTCTTAATACAGTAAAGAAGAACCAGTTCCAAATGGTTTTGTTTCATTTTTATGTTACATACGGCACATCGTTAAATCATTTTCGTCTGCTTCTCTTTCTAATAAAGTAAACATCCTTACGCTTAAATAGAGAAGAGCATATTCCAAATTGTTTCGGTTCGGTTTTATACAAAACACAGCACCACTTTTATTTATGTGAAACAAGTTGGAACTGTTTTATTCGATGCATAAATGACGATTTCTAGGCTTCTTTTTTTTTAATCATTTATTTCTTTTTTATTTAAATTGTTCAGATAAATTTCTTAACTCCTAAGCACTACTAAGTGTGGCATCTATTTAAAGACGTGGCATAGTAAGAAATTATGTTAAAGAGAAAGAAATAATTAACATAAGGTAATTTGTGCATGGACTCATTTGTCCGCACGTGTTGCATTGTAAGAATAAGTAATGTTACGATTACGGTGCTCAACGGGTATAAAGTGTGATATTTGGATTAAAAAAAGAGTATAGTATGACTACCAAAGAAAAATGACATTTTAATATTTGATAAGATATGTTTATAACGCGATGCGATGTTCAAAATATTTGGGATTCCATCTGACAGTGATTGTTATTATTAAAATTAAACTCATAATAATTGCGAGACAAAGATGTGAAGCATTAAATTTTTTTTTATAAATTAATTCTGTGATTTATTTATCTTTGCACGGGGGCATATGTAGCTTAAATTTAAATGAAAAATAAGTACATTATGTTAACAACATAGTTTCTTCAATTCGTTTATGATTTCAAAGGAAAACTTCAACTTACAAGTATTAACTAATCACCTCTGTTCCTTGTTGGAAGTGCCAAGTTCAGCGTCTGATTATAACAGAAGTAACTCGGGACCCCGTGCCTAAAGCATTTCTTAGTGTTTTCAAATATTATGAACACTGCACTTAGCAGAAATATATGTGAAGTCCAGATAGGCGATTAATTTTTTGTGTTGTCTTCTACAAATTTGCTCACGTTTTTGATTAAAGGCTGGATTAACACATCTCTTGTGGGCCCTACGACGCCCTCCAGCTCTTAGTGCTTACCTTCCTAGTTACGTACTACGTAAAAACAATGTGATAGCAGAAGTTTTTAAAATGTCATCATCGAAATAGCAAATTCAGATAATATATTATCCATAATATAAACTTTTCTTAATAAACTTACCTGTAGGAAGCTTTTGGTATTATGTTTAGAAAGGTATAGATTGCTAAAGGCTTGATTATATCTTGTACATGGTATGGAATTTGGTATTTTGAAATTAGATATTTCTGTTATCGATTTGCTCTTGCGCAAAACTTAATTGGGGGACAGAACAATTGCACTGCCCCAATTATTATTATATATAAGGACAACATTTCGCTGCAGGTAAAGCCATAAAGCATATTTTACATACTTACTTACATACGTGGAGGCGGTATACTACCGACATGAAAGTGGTTGGAGGAGGTGACTTATGCTCAGTCTAACGCGCGAACATTAATCGAAAGTATGGCAACGCGTAATTTGATTTCATTGCGTATTTGGATATTTAAAAAGATGGAAGGTTCTCGGTATTAAACTTTTACTCCACTAGCCATTGCCAGAAGAGCCAAAACTACAAGGAGTGTACCATATATTCCGTTCTTCTCATACATTTAACCCTGCCTCTGTAACGAGATTTTGTTCCTAGTTATAGTATAGGTAAAGAGAGCCCTTAATATTTATGGTTATTCATTTATAAAATTATAATAGTAAGGTGTGTTTCGCAATACAATGATACAAAATGTAAAAAATGGAGTGTGATTCTTTTATGTATAGTTTAAAATTATCATAATTTATTGAAGATTTGTTTGTTTTAACATGCATGTATGTAACTTATTATAAAAGAGCGAGTATGACGATAACGGCTCAATATTATTATACATAGGTACAATATGTGTATTTTGGAATATTTTGTTAATTTTCTGTGTGTAATTTTGTTTATTGTTGTAACTCGTTTTTGTAATTTGATTTTTTATGTGGAACCGTTCGTTTCGGTTACGGTAATTTTTCTGACGTAATTTCATATCGGAACGCGTTAGAATTTTCATTTAAGACTGATAGTGATGGATTGTTTTTGTTATTTTTTATTTTTAAATTTAAATAAATGAGATAGGATTGATTGGTGTGCCTTTTAAATCTTTTACCGAAATTATAGAGGATTTCGAATTTGCTTTACTTCGTTTATTTGTGAATAGTTGCGTCCAGTTGCTGAAAGAGGGAGGGAGCTAATTGTACCCCTACACTATTATTATATTAATGAATATATCACAATTATAAAAGAAGACTAACTAAAAACTAGTAGATCAGTCTTCATTCTTATTTTTTGGAATAACCACTAAAATTATTGAATTAAATAATAAAATTGTTATCGAAGTAAAAAAAATCCGGTTAAACATTTTATTTCCTGATTATTCTGATTGTCAATTAAAATGACCAATTTTAAAAATTGTTGATTAGAGATGGTAGTTAGGTTTGGATCGATATTGTAAAAAAATGCGCAAGAAGCCTTATTAAAATTAAATTTTAGGGTGCTCTTACTCGCCTAAATTTTGTCATAGCACTTGTTACCATAAAGAATATGTATCCAGTATTAACATTTCGTTGACTAAATTGTATGCAAGGATTACATAGTTAATAATAGTTTTTGCAGTGAAACTTCTTATGGGAGAGGTTTTGAAATTCTCATTCGCAACCATTTTGTGTGACGAAAAGTGATATGGGTAAACACATGTATCGGGTAAAGTGTTGAAAACACCGGTTCTCGTCCCGTCACCAAATTTAGACAACGTCAGGCGTGTTCAGTACTTGGATGGGTGACCACCTGGAAACACCGCATGACGGATTTTTGTTGTACTTTTTATAAAGAAGTTTTCATTTCTTACGTGGGGTCATAAGCGCACGCATACACTTTTTTTCAATAATCAAGGTCTTAGCTCTATAGACTTCCTTTTGTAAGTACAGTTGCCATCTTTTCCTTGAGCATATAAAGTATTTTGATTATTAGAAAAAAGTACATAGTATTAAAATAAACTATATCATAAGATGAATGAACATGTATAGTAAACAAGTATGGTAGTTCTTGTATTCTCTTTTATTACGCGTTGAATGAATATTAAATCAGGGCCATTCATAAATTACGTCATACAGGTTTCATGAATTTTAGAGCGCCTCGTTCTTGTAATAGGTGGTCACAATTGCGTCATCGCCTAGCGGCACATATTTGCAATTTTTAATTAAAACAGGATTACTAAATTTATTAATATATTTCTGTAATGACATATTTTCGTTATAATTTATTAGTGCTATTTGTGACATCATGAATCCTATAACTAGCTGCTCCTTTTGTTGCTTTTTGTTGAGCCCTTCCTTCTCTTAACCTATGACGTATTTTGTGGGTGACTCCAATAAAAATAATTTATTTCTTTTGCAGACTTTTGTTGTAGTTAAAATTTAGGACAGTTTGGAACTGAGCTTCCATTGTTCTGTTTGGTTACTGTAGTCTTGTGGTATTACGATTTTTTTAAATCATTGATTTGTTAATGAAATATTAGAAAAAATAAACTGTTTGAAAAAAAGGATTTTTAAGTACTTTATTGTTGATATAAACTAGAATTGTCCCGAAATAATAAACAATACTTTACTATAAATTAGAAAATACCAGAGATAATCTTATTTGTGAGTGATAAAAAAACTGGAGTTTCCAAAGATTGTATTAATTTTTGATGAGTCTATCTATACCTTAAGTGAGAGCACCTTTCTGTTATATTTTGTTCAAACTGTTTTTTATTATCATTGTTGTGTATTTTTGAGGTACGAAACAGTACAGTGCGGAACTTACAGTTGTGTATGTTAAAGTGTGGCTCGATTGTATTTTTTTTTAAATAATACCCCTATGAGACCCCTACATATGCCATTGAAATTTATTTCATACGATATTGTTCTAAATGTGCATTAAGACTTTTTCTATACTTAAGATCAATGTGTGTATGTATGTATATAAGGCTGCTTTGTCCACAATATGTCCAGTGATATTTATATGAAGGAAACATATGTATATTGGGACATTCGTGTGCCTATCAAGTAGAATATCGTTGAGAATATACTGACAGCCCTGGACCTACGAATATGCCAAACGGAAAAGAACATCATATCGCCCTTCCAGTGTTTGAAATTGACATACCACGGGAATTTCGCTGTCAGAGATATTATGTACGCGTTCGAAAATAGGCTTCAAATCGATACCAAACATTTATTGAAAAATTTTCCTTTGAAATTTATGAATATGGTGTTCCTTTTAATTGGGATCCGGGTTAGGTTCCTCGGTGTGCCCTCCTAGATCCGGGGCTGGAAATCGGTATATTAGGCGCTTCATGTCATCGACAATGTGGAGTTGTGGTCAAAAGTTGCACATAGATTAATTGATGTACTATTAAAATTGGTGTTAATTACCGGCTTGATTCAGGGTCCTGCCTTCCATTGTTAGTGGTGGGTTTATATGTGTTATTATAATATAACGCAATAATATAAAATGTTTGTGGACATTGTAAACATGATTAATAAAATTACCAGTGTTGATAATAAAGAGAAATGACAACTGAATTGTTTATTTATTTAGATTACCACACATTTTTACTAGATATGATCCTATTTACAAACAATTAAGATGCTAATTATAAAAATATTAAAGTAATTACAAATGAACTCGTAACATATTGAGAAATTATATAATATTCAATTAATAAGAATTATTCAGAAAAGTGTATACTTGAAAATCACAATCGTTCTAAATTTTGAATTGCTAAGAGCATATGATTTCTTAATAGTCGTAATGGTTTTGAAGAAAATATCTACCTTAGTTGTAGTAATAATCTTAAATGCAGTGTTATATTGTCAGATTAGACTATTTATTAAGGAGGAATGACTGACCCAGATTCTTGCGAGATACGTTTTGCACAAAATAGTTTAAAAGTTCTTGATCGCGGTATTCGAGAAGGTAACGTAATAGTCACGATAGAAGTAGTTGCACATCCAGGATGCCGTTTAAGAATTGGAACAGAAATACCCTATCCAAAAGTTCCATTCGATCCCTAAGGGTTGACATATTAAAATATTTAACCGTTCGGAATAGCTTTTGAGTTTATTATTGAGATTACAACTGTATGTTAAGTGTCATAAGAATCTTTTCTGCACGCTTTCTAAGCAACTTTCATGGACGTCATAATGCGGATTCCAAACCGTACTACGGTATTCCACTCTAGATCTAACAAGAGTGTTGTATGTCAGGATTTTAGTCTGAGGATTTCTAAACCGTACTTCGGTATTCCACTCTAGATCTAACAAGAGTGTTGTATAGCAGGATTTTAGTCTGAGGATTTCTAAACTCTTTACTATTCCTCAGGACAGACTCCTATATTCTGAAAGAGTTTCTTACGATTATATCGATATGTTTCTTGATTTGTGGCTTAGAATCGTGTTGTTCCTAGGTCCCGAATTGAATCTGAAGTTTTCATTGTAGCACCGTTTATGGTATATGATCTTGAACTTTTTATTTTTTTACGTGAGAAACTGACGTAACAACTTTTATCAACATTAAGAGCAATTTCATTGTCAAAGCAGCGATTCCTCAAACAGTTTAAACGTCTTAATTAAATAATTATTTCATTAAATAATTCGTATTATAATTAAATTATATATTATAATTAAATAATTCGTAATTAAATAATTCGTAAGTAAATAATTAGGGGACTTGATGGTTTTTAAGACGTCTAAGCTTTAATTAGGGGACTTGATGGTTTTTAAGATCATCATATAGAAAGAACTTGGAATGTTGAAATCACTGGTCAATATCGTTAATAATTATACACTCATCAAAAAAGTCTAAGCAATATGTACTAATTTAAATTTTAGGATGGTTCTTCACATTATAACGTTGTATTTTATTTTTAAAATAATATCTTTAGGGTTCTATGATGTAAAAATAACAGCTGTTGTCTTTATAAGTTCTTTTAATAACAGAAATGAACAATATTAGAATATACTGTAGAAAATAAGATACATAAGAAACTAAACTTTTTTTTACAAAATGAAATTTCTAAAGAAAATGTATTTATTGTGAAAGAATAGAACAATTTAATACAAAGTATGGTCTCCTCTGCTATTTAGAACTTGTCGGCAACGACTATCCATTGAATTAATGAGACTGTTTATGTCATCTTGCGGTATTCGCTCCCAATGGAATTTTAGCAAATCCTTCAGCTGTTGGGTTGTTGTCACTCCGTCCAAGTCCTTCAAAACACGTCTCTGGAGCATGTCCCATGCGTGCTCGATGGAGTTGAGATCTGGCGATTGTGCAGGCCAGGGCAATACCCGGATGTTCTCCGTTGCAAAGTATTCACTGGTTCGCCGAGTTGTATGTGAACGCGCATTGTCATGCATTAACCTAAAATCGGAGCCAAAGGTTTGTGCAAATGGATAGACATAAGGTCTGAGAATATCCTCAATGTAATTTTCAGCATTCATGTTTCCATTTACAAAAACGAGCTCAGTTCGCCTGTTCTTCATAATACCCGCCCATAACATAACTGTTGAGCCGCTGTATGGATGAACTTCCTGAACGCACCTGAGCCTTTCAGTATTTCCGGGCCGACGATACACTCGCACCCTTCTTGTATCAGGCATAAACCCGAATCGCGACTCATCGGAAAACATAATTTTATCCCATTGTTCCTGGGTCCATGTTATGCGTTCTCTACACCATTCATATCGACGAGCGCGATTCCCGTGACGTATCGGTGGGCACCTGTTTGGGCGTCCAGCTCGTAGGCCGTACTCATGCAGTCAATTTCGCACAGTTTGAGGATTTACATCAACACCACTTGAAATTTGTAGCCTCAAACTTATCTCTCGAGCGGTTAACATCGGCTGGCGTCTTGCAGTCAGTTGTATGTACCGGTCTTGCCGAGTGGTTATACTCCTTTTACGGTCTGGATGCTGTTCAGCGGGTTCTCCTGTATTATTGTAGCGCTGCCAAAGACAACAAATAACACTTCTATGAATGCCAAAATGTCGAGATACCTGAGATTGATTACTTCCCGCTTGCAACATCCCTACAGCTCTTTGCATTTCATCTGCCATCAAATGACGTCGCTTCATGACGTAAAGAATATCTAACAATTCAATTTTGTCGCTAACTTTATATAAATGGTTGGTAAAATTATAAAATCAAGACTAAACGTAACAATTAGAACGCACTTAAATTCAAACAAATTCGCAGTCATTTGAATTTTATGAAAAAACAAAACATCATCGAATTTGTTTTTTACAACCAGCCAGTATGTCATTAATAACAAAAAAGTTTACTTACCTACGCACTTTGTTTGAGTAAATACTTAGAAATTAATTAATATAAATGGTAAAATTTGTAATATCACGCATGTTGCTTAGACTTTTTTGATGTGTGTATTAAACATTAAGGGATCCAAATGAGAACCCTGTGGGACAACTGGTTTGTTGTCGAAAGAGACAGAGGACAAGCCATTTATGACAACACGTGATAGCTGAACTGTATAGGGAATGCGATACTGTATGGGAGATAAATTCAATCTCATTTACCACAGACAAACCAACTAGTTTATAAGTGCTGTGCTACACTATTAGTAGAGATGTACCTACCAAGAATCGTCTAGTCGTCAAATAAGATACAAATCAGTCCATCAGTTTTCCTTCAAAACAACGAGCTCGCAACTTATTTATTAAAATACTATGGAGATGCACAATCATACGTCATACTCAAATCAGTGTACACTTTGCTGTGAATCAATGGCGTGACGCAGATATTCTAAGTAACTTACTAGATTTGTACAGGTAGATCGACCTCCGACAAATCCGTGTAGTTGAACCTTGAGAATTTATTTAAAGTGTGAAGATAGCATAGGAAAGATCGTTTTTTCCAGAACTTTAACAAATGTAGTTAAAATAGAAGTAGACCAATAATTCGAAATAAGATTGTCTTTACCGTTATTAGGTAAGGGTATACCTAGAGCTTCTTTACAAGCCGTCGGAAAGACTCCTTCTTTGAAGGATTTATTATAAATTTATGTTAATGTAAAGCTAATGGATCGGCACAATTTATAAGCAATACTTACTGATATAACTTCGGCACCGGCACCTTTGAATACATAGGTCTTTTAACACATTTTTAACTGCACGAATATTAGACATACAGGGTAGAATTTTTTAATGCCACCTGGAGGGAAAGTACTCTAAATAATATAGAGATAGCAAAGTTTACTCCAAAGAAACATTTCTTTATTTTTGAAAAGAAATAAAACTGCATTCAAAGATTTTCGAAAATTCTTTTGCTTCACCCGGGAATTGAACCAACTAAAATCTGTAAAAATTACAGCCTGTAATTTTATTGCATCGATCATTAGGGTCAATCACAAGGATGAAACCTCTCTAACATACTTGGTAAATTTAGTGAAAGGAAATAATTTTAAACATCAATTATTTACACAAGCAATTTTTGTCGGTTATAAGTTTTGATATACCTTTATTTTTCAAATAATAATTTATATACACAATATATCACAAGCCTTTATTATATTTGAATACATACATTACACAAGTAACTTACGAGATTATACGCACTTATAACATGTTTTTATATTTCGTAAGAGGTGCCTCTATATGGCATTGGAGTTCTTATGAAATTAATTAAAAATAGGGAAAATACATTATTTCACACAATTCACTTTTTAGTAGCGAGCTGTTCAAGTAATGACTTTATTTTAGCGTGTTTCATATCCTCGCTCAGAGGACATTTGTTTTGAACGAAAAGTAAAGCGTTTCTGTCTTTCTGCTCAAAAGCGACTTCGGCTCCTTCTTCATAGAAACTGTAACAAATAGAATATCAATTATCATATTTTATTAGATTAAGGCATTTGGTATTTTACTGTTTGTAAGGGGTAATATAATTTATACAATTTAGAACTCTTTTCAAAAGTTTAATTTAAGTGAAAACCTACTACTAATTCGCTTTATTTCTGGCTCTGTTTTTTAAAACAAGTTTACAATTTACAATATTGCAACAACATCGCAATTACTATATTCAATACATAAATAAACTAGTGGATACGTTTTCGTGAAAATACTTCTGTGGTTTCATAGGACATGTATTATTTATCTGGATTATTCATCATTTAATTTTTTTTATTTGCAATTTTGTCATTACTGCTTAGAAAAGTTCTCTATCTGCTAGTTAAAATTGAATTAAAATTAATTTCAACGTTTCGATGATTAGCTTGGATGTATAAAATAAAACATTTCAATTTTATTTACACTATTGATCGTCCAGCGGTGGAAATATGATCCAAAATTCGTAAATTTTCAATTATAAATTATTAAGGAAAAAGTTGAACTATTTCCAAATAATGAAAAAAAGTAAATAAATAAATAACAGTATGAAGGTCATGTAAAAACAAAAAAAAAAAATCAGTTTTGGATATTTTCCAGAAAGAGAAATCTTTTGAATGAGTATTAAAAAAATCTCAAAATTTTGCGATTTGGAGGGTTACTTAAACATATTACAAACTTGAGGAAACCAAAAAAAAATTTTCAAACCATACGATTTTGCTTGGAACACTCCAGATGTATCACAGCGGAAATTGTGTAACTGTTACATTTCCGTTACTCGAACGTTGACCAATCCCTTAAGTTAACAACGTAGACGACCCTAAAGAATATTATAAGTAAAAATATACCATTAAAAGTTACTCACCCAGCTTTTACATAATATTTGACTTTAATATCTTCTCTGCACCGCGGTAAGTATTTCAACGCTTCGTCATTCTTCCTATATTTGAGGCATGCGTCCACAAACGGCTCGTAGCCTACTGGCGATTTCTTCGCCTTCGAAAAACGATCGAGATCAGTCCAATCTGACTTTTTGGCAAGAGTAAGTATCCGGAGCCACCAGTATCTAGATAAAAAAAATATATGATATTAATAAAATATTGTATAATAGTTAGTCATTAGTCTATCAAATGGGTATAGTTAGTCATTAGTCTATCAAATGGGTACATGAAGATATTAAACGAGTATGTAGTCCAAATGATAGTCGGTTATCGTAACGCCACTGTCACCAGATTCAGTGGTTTTAAATGGGTTATCCGATAAGGTCTTTCCCCACGATTATTACTTGGTGTTCTTTAAAAAGGGATTAAAGCACGCTCTTCAAGGTCAGCAACACAACAGTGATACCCCTTGTGTTACATTTGTCCGTAGGCGACGGTGACCATTAACCATCAGAAGAACCGTCTGCGTATTTGTTTTCCATTGGTTAAAGCAAAGAAAAGGCAGTTTAAAAAAATAGTCTGCAGTCTTATTCAGCCCTAGAATATGGGATGATTTCGAATCGGAATACATTAGTATCCCTTTTCATTTGACATTTGTAGACGTAACAGGGATCTTCCTGGTAGAGACTCGACACAAATATACTGCCGCCGTAAGGAAAAGGGTCACATTTAACTTACAAATCTGAGATACGTCAAAAAGTCTGTATCCCCTGTCTTTAGCAAAGTACGTCTGAATTGATCTTTGATTTAAGTATAATTTCAGAACAGACAGGTGAAAAAAAGGTACTGTTAGAGGCCGCCCTCTCTATTTGAACGCATTACAAAATAAATCAAGAATGCGTTTCAAGCTCAAATGTATACAAATATTTTTAGTTTTAAGGATGATTTTAGTGGAAAACCGAAAATTCCAGATAAAAACTACTAATAACCGTAAAAAAAGTAGATAGATTTTTCCAAATTACCTGTTATCGGGCATTTTATATTCAGAGCGCAATTTATCTGCGAGTTTAATTTCGCCTTGTTCGAGAAGCTTCTCTACGGTGTCATGCAATGAAAGCCCTACAAAGCTGGGGTTGTAAGTTTCTTGTAAACTTGACTGTTGTTTGCATAATTTGCGAGCGTCCTCACATATCGATACACCTGGAAAAATGGAATTTCAATATATTTTTCAAATATCTTGTTCTCAAGTTTCAAATATCTATTTGAAATTAAAAATACATCATATAGAAAAGAATAACGAACAATATAAATTTCTGTGGCTATAGAGATGTATAATCCTAAAATGCTAAGTATTAAATGTGACAATTTAAATGTTACAGAAGTTTAAATTTTTTTTTACAGATATGACAATTAAGTTAAATAAGAAAATAAGTTAAAAAAGGTTTTTTTTTTTAAGTTTGCCAAATTACAAATGTTAGTAATGAGTCTTCTAATTGTTTAGCTTAATGAATAAACTTTCTCTTACCGAGGTCATTTCTCCCCTTTTTATAACAATCCCTGGCGGATATGAGTGAGGCTTCCGCACTCCCGGCGTTGGTTTGCGCGAGTGCGTCTCGGATGTGGGAACTCGCTTGAGCCTCGAACTCGTCCTCTTGCACGTAAATTTGCCGAAGAGCCTCGACGTTGTGACTCGCACAGTGTTTTATGTATAGTGCATGTGCTAGGGGGAAGCTTCGTATCGTCACCTGTACATAGCATAATCGTCACTTGTAAATAACGCAATCGTCACCTGAGAATACCGTAATCGTCACCTGTAAATACATAGTATTTACATTATAAAATCGTCACTGGTACATAAAGTAATAGTCATTTGTAAATAACGTAATTGTCACCTGAGGATACCATAATCGTCAACTATACATACTGTATTCGTCACCTGAAAATAATATAATCGTTACGTGTAAATGATTATTACTTGACAAATGTAATTTATTAAAATGATCACTAATGAATGAAAAGACGCACAAGGAACTGAAAATGTATATACAAATACATAGTAGTCTGTGGTATGTTTTACAGTTTAAATTCAAATAATGAGTGCCAACGTTTAGTAAATAGTTTTGGTTTGTTTCCAATTAACTATTATCTTTCGTGTAATGACAATTCTATTCGATGTTAAGCTACCACTGTGGCCAAAATGTTAGACTGGCTTTGGAGTACAGCTAGGTTTAAACACACCTATCTGGCTTAGGAGTACAGCTGTTTAAATGTGCTCGTGGCACTGGACAAAGCTTTTTTAGTTTATTAAATTTGCGCGGAACCTTACTTTTTTGTGAAAAGTAGTTTTAGTTACTTCTACTTATTAGAGTTACATCAAAATCAGTCCAACCATTTCAGAGATTAGACGGAACAAACAGACAGACGGACAAAATATTTAAAAATTGGTTCTTTGATAAAACTACCATATACTTTCATATCAAAAGCTGTTATTTTGACAATACGAACAGACAATTCAATTCTTTTTAATTGGAGTAAATTTGGTACATACTAAGAATTCGTGTTTCCCCATCTTTTCCTTCAGATGCAAGAGTACTATGTAAACCAGATCTGTGTCACCGCTAGCTGTAGCTTTCAACAAAGCCGTTGAACCTTCCCCTAGAGATAATAGTAACGGCACCTGCAGCTTGCTGTGAGTCTCGTACTCTAGAATCTGTGAAAAAAATATTTTAAGGCCAGTAACTGTATTTTATGGAACTTCTCGACATAATATTTACAGTACGTGTGAGAGTTCCCAAAAATCTGCCACTATTGTCTCGTGATATAATAATATACCGAAATAAAACAAAGTGTGAGGTGTGTGGGTACAATGAAAATTTTTATTCGTAAATCTAGCAAACACTATATTAAAACGCCAACGATCTTGACACCGCAATGCAGGCGTCGAATAGCGACATCTATCGTCGCATAGAAGAAGCATCATAGCAATGAACATCCCGCCCGCCATGGACAGAATGTCCATTCACAAGTGTAAAATACAAAATTGTTGAATTACGTTAATCAAATTATACTAAATTAAAGATTATACAAAATCATTAAATTAAAATCAAAGTAGTTACATACACCTTCCGTTATAATGGACTGTAATTAACAAAGAAATAAGCAAAATATATAACATACCTTAAAACAATAAATAATATTAAAACTAACAATTTTTATTCGGCAATTGGCAATACAATCAGTTTTGACACAGGTCGTTTGATTATAGAACTCTTGCAACGCAAGGATACCACTCGTGTCACACCATCAGAACCAGTATGTTTATCTGTGATTAATCCATACAGCCAACGTGCTGGAGGTAGATTGTCCTCTGCCACTAAAACGACATCACCCACATTGAGTTCTGGCGTATGGTGCGACCATTTGTGCCGTTGTTGAAGCTGGTTGAGATATTCTCGTGACCATCTTCGCCAAAAGTCTTGCGTTAGACGTTGCGTTAAATGCCACCTCTTGAGCGAGCTGATGTTTGAATTTTCGTAGCTGCTTTCGGGTATGAGTAACAAAGGTTCACCTATCAACAGATGACCTGGTGTGAGTGGACTAGAATCTTCTGCGTGATTACTGATCTGACTAATAGGCCTCGAATTCAAGCACGCTTCTATTTGGGCTAGTACAGTGGTCATTTCTTCAAATGTGAGGGTGTGGGTACCTATCACTCGCTTCA
This sequence comes from Antheraea assamensis, assembly GCA_035772565.1. Lineage (NCBI taxonomy): Eukaryota > Metazoa > Arthropoda > Insecta > Lepidoptera > Saturniidae > Antheraea > Antheraea assamensis. Next base: position 1,397,391 of record JAQQSE010000160.1, read on the forward strand.
AATGGTATTTCGTGGACTTCACTCCCGCCTCCCAAAGTCCTCCAAAGTTTGGAGAGTGAGGTGGAATGAAGTTCCATTTGGTACCATTCATAACCAACCAGTCGGCAATTTCAGCTGCCACAGATGATTTTTCTTGGGAGAACAACGCCTTCAACTCCCTGTCAGCGCCAACAAAGGTAGTCCCGTTGTCACTCCACAGCTCACCACAATTACCTCTACGAGCGGTGAAACGTTTGAAAGCTGCGATGAACGCCTTTGATGTCATGTCACTCACAACTTCAATGTGTATGGCACGTGAGACCATGCAAATGAATAAGCAAATGTAACCTTTAGTGGAATGATAACCGCGACCCTTCGTTGGTCTAATGCTGATAGGTCCTGCGTAATCAACTCCACTTTGGTAGAAAGGTCTCCCAGCATTCACTCTGACTGACGGTAATTGACCCATTAATGGAGTATTGCTTCGAGGCGAATTCCGAAGGCAAGTCACACATTTGCGAAAATATTGTCGAACAGCACTTTTAGCGTTAATGATCCAATATTTGGACCTCAAGTAATTGAGCATCAATTGGGGCCCTCCGTGTAATGTGCGTTCATGAGCGTCAGCAATTAATAATGTTGTAAAGTGTGATCTTTGAGGAATAATCACAGGGTGCTTCATGTCTTCAAGGATATCTGCCCTCTGCAATCTACCACCCACTCTCAAGATCTGATCGTCGTCGAGGTAAGGATTAAGTGAGGTAAGTTTACATTTCTTATTTAATTTTCCTGTCTTTTTCAGACTATTCATTTCAACCTCAAAATGTTGACATTGACACATCCTTATGCAGGTAAGTATTGCTTTATTTATTTCTATATGAGTTAAGTTATTTGTAGGGTTCATCTCTTTCGGTTTTAAAAATCTTCTACAGTACGAAATAACTCTAATCATCCTTCTTAATGATGAAAATCTAGACATTATATCATCTTTAGACTTATCTGTTACTACATAACAATTGACCTTTGTCCCTTTTTTTTCTTCCAAATTGGTTTCCTCTTTTATAACCTTGCCGTAACCTATTGGATCATTTTTTAACCATACAGGGCCATTTTTCCACAGATTAAACTGCAAACATTCTGCGGGTTCAATACCTCTTGATGCACAATCCGCAGGATTGTCTTTGGATTGCACGTGCGACCATTGGGAGTTATCCATGACGGTGAGTATTTCTGAAACTCTATTACCAACAAAAGTTTTCCACCTGCTGGGGTGGCTGCTCAGCCATGCAAGCACGACTGTAGAGTCAGTCCACGCGTGTACATGTTCCTTAGGAACATTCAAGGTGTCCGCAACCTCACAAACTAACCGTGAGAGAAGTACCGCGCTGCACAATTCCAGACGCGGAACTGATATTTGTTTGACCGGAGCAACCTTAGTTTTTGATGTCACGAGACTGATTTGAATATGACCATTGCTGTCAATAGACCGTGCATAGACAACTGCGGCATAAGCGGTGGTCGATGCATCACAAAAACCATGCAATTCGAGACATCTATCAGACTCCCGAGTTTGAATCCATCTAGGGAGAGTGAAATTTGCAAGTTCATGAAGATTGTTTCGAAATTTGATCCAATCCGTTAATAGAGAAGAAGGCAACTCATCATCCCAACCGATTCCTGATAACCATAGACGTTGGATAAACACCTTAGCGGTGGTAATCACCGGAGCTATCCAACCGAGAGGATCGTACAAACGGCCAATATCGGATATAACTCGTCGCTTAGTCACTGGAGTTTCCAATTGCAAAAGTTTTACAGAATATTGAAACTCATCTAACTTTCTATTCCAAGTTAATCCTAATATTTTTGTAATTGTATCAATCTTAAACTCTACAATTTCTTCTATTTCTGAATTGCTAGTACTCTTAATTTTATTCAAAAGTTCATCACTGTTACTTGACCACTTTTGCAATTGAAAACCTCCGCGATCAAGCAGTTGATTCATTTGGTGGTATATTTTTTCGCCTTCATCAACTGATTGGCAACCGGTCATCAGATCATCGACGTAAAAATCCGTTAATATGCGGTTTGACACGAGTGGAAAAGCAATTCCCTCGTCGTAGGCTACTTGTTGGAGAGAACGTACAGCCAAATAAGGAGCTGAGGAAGTACCGAATGTGACGCGCAACAATCGGTAATGTTGTAACTCAGAATCAGGGTTACTTCGCCACAGAATCCGCTGATAATCTACATCTTCCTCAGATACCTTCACCTGCCGGTACATTTTGATAATGTCCGCAGAAAGGCAAATGGGATGGCAGCGCCACCTCATGATGATTTGACGCAAGTCTGGTTGCAAATTAGGGCCAACCATTAAATTATCGTTTAATGAAACACCATTGCCTGCTGAACAAGATGCGTCAAAAACAACCCTAACTTTGGTTGTACTTTTATCAGTACGAACCACTGCATGATGCGGTAAATATACGGCGTCAATTTTTTGTAATTCCGCTTGTGGAACTAATTCAAGGTGACCTAATTGAATATATTCATTAATCACAGAACAATACTCCAGTTTGAGTTGAGGGGATTTTAGCAGTCTTCGTTCTAGCATGAGAAATCGTTTCCAAGCTACCGCTTCAGTGTCACCGTATTTAAATTTTGGATCATTGGACTTAAACGGTAACTTGACAACGTAGCGGCCAGTTTCATCTCTTTTGAACGTATTGGAGTAGAATTTTTCACAATTCTGTTCCTCTTCAGTCAACAATTTACGAACTGGAGTTGAATCAGACTCCAATTCCCAAAACTTCTTCAAAAGATCGTTGACTTCTGGTCTAACTATCGCGTTACAGACCACTGGAATGGTTGGTGGATTGATTTCACCTGATAAAATCCAACCCAACTTGGTTTTCTGGGCCACGAGCGTATCTGGTGAACCCTTGACTAAGCCATCCAACATAATGGCACCCACTATTCGCGTGCTCAACAACAAATCTATTTTACCTGGTAAATAATAAGTTGGATCAGCTAGGTCGAGTCTTGAAAAAGGTTGTAAAACTTGCACAATCTTCCTCTCGGGAAGATGTGAAGTGAGTTTCTTTAACACATAAGCATCGACATATAAAACAAAGGAAGGATCTAAGCGTGACTGTAATTTAAATTTGACTATCCATCTTGAAGGAAGAGCAACTCCCTCGTCATCGCCTAGTCGAGATATGTCAATGTGAATCGGAGATTTCTTTAGACCGAGAAGCTGTACTGCAGCCTCCGTGATGAAGGAGACTTGAGAACCTTGATCTATCAAGGCTCTTAAAACAATATTAGTCCCAGCTTGTGACTCGACCTTGACCAAGGCTGTTGGTAACAACCCTTGGTTGGGAATATTAACATAACAACATATATTATTTTGGGAACCCTGATTTTGCATAGCAGAACTGGCTACTGTAGCAGTTGCTGTCTTTCTTTGAACAGAATCATCAACAACTTCAGATGAATTGATTTTCTTCGGGTGGAGAAGTGAGTGATGTCGCTTGTGGCAAATACGACAATTTGTATTTTGACGGCAAGAATAAACTGTGTGACCTTGTGCTAGACAGTTAAAACATATTTTATTTGTTCGAACGAATTCGCGACGATCGTCAGTATCCTTCTTTGCAAATTGTTTGCAATTGCATAATTTATGATCAGCCGAACATAATATACATCCTTGAGAAGCAACATGAAAAGTTTTAAGATTAATATTGCGATTAACATTTGATCTGGTAGGCTTGGGATCCAAAAATTCAAGTGACCGAAAACGTTGTTCTAGGAATTCGCTAAATAGAACATACGTAGGAATTTCAGTACCACAATCTACATTAACCTTAACTTCCCATAATCTACGAGACTCGTTGTCCAATTTGTTACTAATTATATGCACGATTATGACGTCCCAGGTACTGATATCGATATCTAAACCTTGTAGCCCCTTGAGACATTCACTAGTAATATCCAATAATAATTTAATGGCGTTTGCTGATTCTGAAGTTAACGTTCTTTGATTTAACATTTTTTGCAATATACAATTAGCAAGATGACGTTTATTGTGATATCTGTGTTCTAACTGATCCCAGCATACCTGATAATTCGCTGATGTAATTGGCACATGTCGCACTAATTGTTCAGCTTCGCCCTTTAAATATCCCTTTAAATAGTGAAGCTTTTGCACACTGTCTAAACTATTATTTTTGTGAATTAAGGATAAAAATAGATCGCGGAAACTTGTCCACTCGGTATAGTTACCACTAAACGATGGGATTGATATTTTTGGCAACTGTACTGAACAATGAGTTTGACCATCGGCTTCTTTAGCAACAGGACTGACATGTAGTGAAGGCAATTTAGCTTTAAGTTCAGACTTATACATGATATATTCTTCTTCAGTGAACTCATAAATATTATCTTTACAGTAATTAGATTTTTCCAATTCATCTGAATCATACTTAGTGATTATTTGTTGGTGTGTATCTTCGAACTTATTCCAGTAACTATCCAACACTTCTATACGCGTTTCAATGTAAGTTACAGTCACTCTGTCTTTAGGACTCTTTTTAAAATTTGACCTAGCATTAACAATCTTCGACTTAATGTTGTTTTGTATATTAAAGTAGGAATCCATCTTAAACTATGATATCAAACAAATACAAAGTTCAAGACAAAAGGAAAGTAAGGTTGGAAATTATAATCTAAAGTACACAAAGCTTGAAAATCAATCGTATTATTAAAAATACAATTTGAATAACAAAAAGGTGAAACAAGTTCGATGGTTATTTATAACTAGTGTCCGAAGTATTAAGTCTTTTGAAATACAATCACGAATATTTTCTAAGTCGCTGACGAATTTACAAAAAATTTCTAAGTGTTTGACGAATTCACAAACTTCAGTAAAAAATCGGGCATAGGTTCCCCGTCGTAACACGATTTCTTGAATTATTCTAAGTCCCATTAATTTTTAAGACACAATAAAACATTTAAAAGTACTCACAGTTTTTATGTTACACTCACTCACTCAAATTTGTAACTCCAACACCAAATGCGACTCACTCAAACTTGTAACTCCAACACCAAATGCGACTCACTCAAACTTGTAACTCCAACACCAAATGCGGTGACTCGCTTGCGCCTGTAGCTCCACTGACGTTGTGTGACTGCACCCACTCTGGATGCTTTTCTCCTGATGTCTAGTTGACACCTCAACGACAGTTTCCGCTGTTGCTGTGGCCGTACACGTTCTCGGTTAGCTTTGAGTAACTCCAACGTCATCAGCAGCAATCCACCACTATGTCGACGCGAACGCCCTCTTGAGGTTGAACTACTCAATCGGTATTGCTGACACAATTTGGCTCGAACAAGGACCAATGTGAGAGTTCCCAAAAATCTGCCACTATTGTCTCGTGATATAATAATATACCGAAATAAAACAAAGTGTGAGGTGTGTGGGTACAATGAAAATTTTTATTCGTAAATCTAGCAAACACTATATTAAAACGCCAACGATCTTGACACCGCAATGCAGGCGTCGAATAGCGACATCTATCGTCGCATAGAAGAAGCATCATAGCAATGAACAGTACGAGAGTCCGAAATTCGACAATAATTTTTCATGTTTCAATATTAAGGAAAAAACTACCTATTCTAATTTTTTTTTATTGACAACACTAAAGCTCGTCAACATTAAATAACACAAGGTTTTTATATTTTATTCATAACCATGTGTTATTTTACTATATATTTTTAATATTGGTGGCATTTAACATAATATAGCTAGGTTATTATGCATAAGTGAAGTAAATCGAAAATAAATGATGCCACGGAGCATACATTCTGAGATACCACATTAAAAAAAAGTAGTAACATGGAGGCCATCATCTTGTTAGAACATTGACATTATCACAAAACACTTGTAATATTATTACCTACTCGAAAATGGCTGTAATAATCTACAAGATTGGTTGCCAAAAAAAAAAACGTTTGAGAAAGAGAGATAGATGTACGTAACTGTTTTGCGTCTGCCTATTTCTGTGTATGAAATGAGAGTCTGTGTATCGTGTGCTGTGAATATAAATCGTTTACCTTAATAGCGAGTGCTTTTCTCCCCTTTTCTGCGGCTTTTTTAGCGATAGTAGTGTAGGAGACTCCGGGGACGTTGCGGAGTTTTTCTCCTATTTCCCGAGCGGCACTCTCGTTGTCTAAGTGCGGTTGAGTTACCTACAAAATTCTTTATAAACTAACTGTACACACAGTAATAAGATTTAATTCTGGAAATATGTGTCTATCGGCATCTTAATAATGCTGATAGTGGTATATCCTCATTGATGTTATTATTGGCGATAAAAATTCCTCGACAATCATTATTTTGTTCCGTACCAAGCCAATGTTACCTGACATGTCTTTTAGACCATTTGATATTTGGACTAAAAATTTATATATATTATCATATAATGTTACAGTACAATATTAATACACAAGTCATTCTTTCGTTTTCAGTAGTTATCCTCTAATTGTAAGTAAGTAAGTGGAGTAAGTATCACATCCCAAGTGTGTGGTTAATGTTAAATGTTAAAGTTTAATGTCTACCACCGGTGGTACACGTGGCCTAAAGATCAAGCTTAACATGTACCACCGGTGGTACACGTGGCACGGAACGTGTCATGTACAGATTCCAAATAAACCATGTCATACGCAAATTTAGAAATGATTAAATCAGAGTTACTAACGTCACTTTTATATATATTAATTATGCATGAACTATATTTGCGAGTTGGATTTGGATAACGGACATGAAATACTGCATATTTGAGTACGATTTAGGAAGTTCAGCATATCGATGTTAAATTATGTTATCTTTTGCTTGGGCATTTCATCTCTTGATCTAGGTTTTTTTAACTTTAGGGTTTAACTACAATCTTCGTAGATATTAAGTGGCGATGTATTCTAAAATAGTAAAACGTTGCACTTCAAGTGTAACTGTGGATTGGTAGTTAGCTTGGAGGCTATGAAATATACTCTATCTTTGATCTATGGTTAGATTACAATGTTTAATGTAATCAGAAGGTTTATTGCGAAATTCTAACATACGTCTATGTCAAAATGGTATCCAAACACGATATCACAATTAAACCTTTAAAAATTCAAAACACCATTTCAAGTTAGAAATACTTCGCCAGCAATTTATTTAGTTCCCGTATGAGAGCCAAAAGTCAAATACAGTCTAAAATCTGAAAATACTTCATCAGGTATTTATGGGTTTATCCAGCAAATACATATGAGGGACAACTTCAAAAAAGTAACATATGGAAGATCTATTAATAAAAGTGTGCGGGTGTAATAAGTTGATTAATAGATATCAGTGCAATGGCAGGTAGTTTTAGCGGATCACCTTATAGCATGCCCAGTGCGAGAGCACCCGGGTTCGACCGTCCTTCAATTGCAGATATGAGGCGATATGTCCTGCAAGACAATGCAGCCGACGCCATATCAACCGGTCCAAAAGTACTCTTTCGGTCAAGTTAGTCATTCTGATTTTATGGTTAAGGTTTTTTAATGTACCATTCTTAGAAAGCAACTCTGTTGCTAATCAAACCAGTATAGTATGTTCTACATTTAAAAGGTAGTGTGTTAGGCTTACTGATAAAGCGTTACAATTTCCATAGAATACATTTATACTGGATATTCTAACAAATAATAAATATTAGGATAAGGGGAATTCCCCACATCAGAATCATGACACTTTTAACTATTTTTTTTCTCTATCGTATAAACTGTAATATATAGGAGCTTTAAATTTAGTATGAATACAGTTCTAACTGTAAAGTTAAATTAACAATTAATTTAAAAACGTCATTTGTGAGTCGTACTCGGATTTTGGGTCCCTAATAGAATGTAAGAAAATATATTTCTTGTGGTAATTGAAAGTAGTCCTGGTAATAATCGAAAAGGATTAAAAAAGCCTGGCAATAGCCAAATTTTTCTCATAAACGATTGTAATAGCCTATTACAGAGTATATATATATTACAATAATTATTTGTTTATTTAGCAATAATTAACATCAATTTGAAACAAATAAATATCTTACATAATATCCTGTTTGATGTGTAGTTAATAAAAGATTAATGGTATAAATATGCCATCTATCAAATTGGGATGAATCTCTGGTGAGTTATCGTGACCAATCCCATGAATGTTTTTAATTTACTACAACTATATTATAATAGATGGCGCACGAGTATGTTCACTTCCAATATAACGGGAATAAGTCTCCGTCGAAAGATAACACATAACATAATCTTAAATTTTTATGTTAAGCCTGTATTTTGAAACTTCTTTAGCCGCGTTGAACGATTTTTGGTTGGGGTAAAATTTATGATATCGACATGCTCGTGACGAATTGCGCTTGCGCCAGACTAGCGAAGCGTAGTATAGTGACCGTGTAAATGTAATATCGATATTTTATATGTAGCTTGTGCAGCCTATTATATCTTAGATTAATTAATAAACTGTATATAATTATTGTTCGCAGTGCCAATAAATGTGAAAACCAAACTAATGATAATAATGTCAATTTAATTATTATGAAATTGAAATAATACAGACTAGTAACTGATTTAAAATTCAAAAAAGAACACAGTTATTCCATTGTTTTGAGTTTTCACTTTTGTCAGCAGTCCTTATGACTGCTACGACTTTTTCTTGAAAAGCACTAATTTTCAGATTAACATAGATCTGAACTCTATTCCAGTGCTTTTCAATAAGGGTTAAAAATAAACGTATTAGCGGGCGCAAGTTACTTTTCAATATAAAGGATACTGCTCAGATGTAAGTGGTATTGCCACCTTCGGATCCCTCACTGCATTCAGGACCCTGAGTTTCCTGCAGGTCTTCACGTATAGATTCGTCAGTTCCGGGTCCATGAGGAAACACTTCCCGAACTGAGCGGCTCTGATGAGCCTCTTCTGTACATCAGTATTAAACTCAAAGGCGGCCGCTTCTATACAGTCTTGTACTGCTGTGGCCAAATCAGGCTTCACCAATCTTATGTATTCGTCGGCTCTGTGACTACGTTTCTGTTAGGAAATTTTCATTTAATAGTCATGTAGTAGGCTCCTTTTACCATATTTGAGTATACACACTTACTTATCTGCCTGTTAATTATATTATGATAACGACTCAGTGATTAGCGTGTTCGGAAACTGTGTCAATCGACGTAGGTTCGAAACGTTGCGAATGAGCCGGAACTTTCGGTGAAGGAAATCATTGTGATGAAACCCACAGCATGATGGTAGGGTTCTTTGTAAGTCCGCCGCTCGCTAGTTAAAATCTGTCGCCCAGCACGTGGTGTTGTTTTCCGGTTGATTGTTACGTTACGCTTGTCTGTTCGCACATTGGGATAACACCAGCCGAGCATTGGCATTGCCAATATTAACAACCGGTCAAGGGATAATCAACGACAGTATAATTATGTCTTTAATAGCTCTAATAGTATGAGTTTGTTTGTTACGTTTTCACACATAACTAATGAACTGATCCACTTCAAATTTTGCATACCCATTGTCAGGACTACAGAAAGGTCCAGAAAGTGTACCGTGGCTGAGGCTTCGTTCAAATCTATATTAACACGAGCGAAGTCGTGGGCAAAAATAGTCTAGTCATTAGTACAAATGTACTACTACATCACATATTCTGGAAAAAATAGGTTGCAGTAAATCACCTGAAATTGTCTAGATGCTTCTACCAAATAAGATCCAGGGGCGGTGCTATTTATTCTGAATATTTTCTCGACTACAAACGGAACCTTCTGTATTAATTCGTGAGATATTTCGGAGACTACTCGAACGCAGTCCATTTCTTGAATAAGATGGAATGGTCCATCGTAGGGGTACGATACAGAGCTGCTATCCTTTGTACCATATATGCTAAGAGTGTCAGAGTCCCAGTGAGCCACTATGGCTTGGGATCCACACCTGTAATTGATAACATTCATATAATTCTGAATAAAGAAAATGATGAAAGCCTACCGCTCTACGTACTTTATATACATTATTGTAGAGTTTCTAGGAAATTTTGGTCCCAATTACACAGACAGTGGAGACACAACATTTTTTTTAAATTCATGTACATTTACTAAATCTAAATTTTATACTATCGGGGTTGACAAGAAACACCGTGAGGAAATGAAACCTTGAGAGATAATCTAGTATTATCACCATATGTAGGAAAAGTTTGGAACTCTGATAAGATTTCTCTGTTTTTGAAACGGGCAACGTTTTGTGGGCTGACATATAAATTATGCCCGTTTTTATTGAGAATTTGACCTTTTATTTTGTAGTGGGACTCTTCAGTCTCAGTCTAAAACGAACTTTGAATCCGTTAGCATGGTCAGTAAAATAAAAGCATTATGTGTTTACGAAAAAGTTTGTAGGTTATGTGTAATAAAGAAGAAAAGAGAAGAGTGTTGTTGAGTGCTTGTGTTCCTTGAGTCTTGTTACAAAGAATTTACACAATATAATATATAATACGAACCATAATAATTCCTTCGGCTGTTTGATATTCTCAGTGTCAATTTCGGAGTACTTGATCTTGAAGTCCGAAGAGCCTATCCAGAGGTATCCAGAGTCGGTGAAGAAAGCCACATGTTTCCCGTTTTGAGATACCACTATAGAGAGTATTTGCGTGTACGGATTCTTTATTTCGGGATGCTGAAAATTCACCATAATATCCATTGGTATAGGTTTTAGAAAAAGTCGTGGTGGCCTGGTGGTTTGACTGGTGGAATATCAATCCGATGTCCGCAAGTTCGAATCGCGGCATGTACCATCGAATTTTTTATAATTCGCGTATATTTACTAATTTAAATTGTTAACACTATCGGCTGACGGTGGAGGAAAACATCACGAGGAAACCTAAACCTAAGAAATATTCTTGTAGTACCACCATATGGGGTTAAAATATGCAACTGTGGATTTCTCAGTTTAAAATCGCCTATATATTGGCTTGTCGACAGATTTTCAACTTGAGAGTAGTAGCGAGCAAGGTGGGCTTAGTGATGATGTCTTAGTTAATAGCTTGTTCGGATACCTTGTCGATCGACGTAGGGTCGAATCCTTGCAACTGATTCGGGGGTGTCGGTGAAGGAACACATCGACACGAAACCATAGCTTGCTGGTAGCGCTTTTTTCTAAATCCGGGTGGCCGAAAAGTTGAAAATTTGTCACCAAGCATCTGCTGATATCGTTTCGGGAGCTGCCTTTTTGAGCCAATACATCTTTAGGTTTAGCGAGTTTACCATCTTAAAGCACGTTGTCATTTAACATCAGATGGTATTGTGGTCAAATACTAAAGTAAACTCAGAAAGTATAAAATTGTAGATCGGTAGGGCCTTTTCAAGTCCACCTGCCTGCCTACCACTCTCAAGTTAAAATCTGTCGCCAAGCACCTGTTGGTGTATTTCGGCAGCTGCAATTGAGAACCGTGATTACCATATTAGACCAGATGAGATTGTAGCCAAACGCTAATCTATAAAGTATAAAAAAGCCCTTACCGACATATTGAATGAAATCACATTGTTTTATATGTAGAATCGATATAAGTAAATAAGATGATAAAGGTCTGCTGTTGCGCCCATATCATTCAAAAATTACTAAATAGATTTTGATAAAAAAATAATATTTCTTACTTCTTACACATTAGGTCCTCACTTAAAAAAAATTATTACGTGAACTTCAATTAATATACACTAATTAAAGTTTTAAGAAATTACATTTTTTATCAGCACAACGCGTACAGGGACATGTGCCTTCTTACCGCGGAGAAGTGGGGGCAAGCGATGTGGTGCGCATTCACAGGATAGGGGAATTAATCGGTAACATTGTTTACAAAGCAATTTAGTAAGCAAATTATATTTTTGTTTTCATATATTTATTCATTTACTCATATCATAATAAAAAAGCAGACGAAGTTGCGGATATCAGCTAGTGTATTAATATAAAAATACTATGTAAAATATATTTATATATGAAAATGCCGTAGTCCGGTGGAACTGTAGAGGCCTTGCCAGGCTAGCAGTGTAGGTCAGTTCGAAAAAAAAATATTTATATATATGAAAATAAATTTTGGTATATACATGTAGCAATGATAATTTCCGAAGTTTAAGTTGCCACAGTTAAGTGTTGCATGGAGAAAATTGTATACTACATATTTTACAATAACTCGGATTCAATAATTCAATAATAGTTGGCTCTGTAAATTAACTTGATCACTGTTCAAGTGGTAATAATGAAAATTTGTTTCTTTAGATTTTTAATGCGCGAATATTTACTATAAGAAACTATAATAAAACGCGTGCGAATCCACGAACACAGCTAGTAAGATATAAAAGTAATATTATTTATTAAATTGTGCAATTAATGTTTTTAAACCACTTCACTATCATTAACAAAAAACATTTTTTTTTCTATAATACTGAAAATCAAATTACCATCAGTACAGCTCTTGGTTCGCCTGGTGCACTTTTGAAGATTTCCTTATCGCGACACACGAGGAATCCAGAATTAAGGGCACACCAGCATGATATTGGTTCAATAGCTCCTAAAAATATTTTAAACATATTCAGTATAGACAGTCTATGTGTGTCTCATAATGAATCAATGAAGTTAACTACTGGCGTTTGATTTTCTAAATCAGTGTTGCCTAGATATTCTGTTATAGATATAGAGTTTCTCCCTAAATAAAGGCCTAGTTAGAAATTTAGGGGACAAAATATTCACCGCATTTACGATATGTCATAAAGCAGATGCATTCAGGTTTTTTCTTTATAGACAAATCAGTTGATTTCCGCTCGTTTCGTTGGGAATTAACAAAATGGCAAAGGATAAATCGAGTCCAAAAACAAGTAGCCTAGAACCATCTAAAAGAAAAATCGCATTGAATAGTCAGTCATATATCGACGCATTCATTAGTTTTTATGCAATTGATCCTTATAGGAACTGTATTTTCATTTAATACATAGAGATAAGTCATTTAGAATATACGTTTTGTTATATTTGGCATGGATATAAATACATTTTCTTGAAAGATTAAGAAGCCATACACAGATATGTTTTATTCAAACAATCCTATGAGACTACAAAAGTTTCTAATAGTAACATTAAGTGACAAGAGTTTTATATATAAAACTTGAGTTTTAGTGGATTTTTAATCCTCCAATATCCAGAATTATGACAATATCACCATCTGGTAGGAATCTCCCCAAATCGACTTCATTCATTCATGAGGCAAAACAATATAAATACTCACTAGGTAAATCTGGCGCTGATCTAACTTTGGGTTCAGATACATTACTGACTAGAAACATGCGATTTGTAGTGGTTAGAACCGCTAAGCCAATACCATGTTGGTTTGGGAAAAATTGTGCCTTACACACCTGAAACCAATAATAGTATTAATATGTATAAAAGTACACCAACAGTGTTGCCATATTCAGCGACTGCAAGATATAGTTGGCAACATATACTAGCATATAAGCATCCATTATTACAGTTTTTAGCAGTTGAAACACACATGTAGAAAAAATAATTACAATTTGCCGTTTTTCTTATACAAAATTTAATATGGTTACAATAACAACATAAAAAGAAGGCTAATAATAATAGAGGAATGTTACTTGACCTGAACTAACTTTAAACAGATTAAAGGAAATAAGAAACCAAATAGGTTATACTTTGTATGAGGCTTTAAAATGCCTACCATGGCTTCGAAGATAAATATTCACATACGATTTATACCTGCCTTTGTATCTCTAACTTCTTGTCCCATATTAAATGTTTTTTGATATGCACCAAACATATTATAGATCAATACATCACCGCTTTCCTGGACACATAATAGCTGTTCATCATTCGACCAGCCCATATGAATCAACTCACCACTGTTCCACTGAAAAACATGTACAAAATATTTGTAAAAATAATCTTCAATCGCTATTTTATCAAGCTGAATTCTGAAACTACATAAGTTTACTCTGAGACCGATGAATTCAGTATGGCACATATAGTAAATGTTACTAGCTTTGTATGATTATAAAATAAGTGAGGAAATTTAGAGAAAGCTACTAAAAATATATCATCCTCTACTCTCCTTTGTAGCTCACACATGTTTTGACTCTTCTGCTTTAGGCTCTTGGCCTCTAGAAGTGTGGGAAATAAAGTATTTACTAATTTTGCTTTATTTTGTAATTTGATATACAATGAATAAATGTTTTATATCTTATTCTGTATATTCATATTCTATAACTTATTTTTTAGATTTGATGTTACAATTTTATTTGAATGTTTGATAAAGTGGGTAGAAATCAGCTAGTATCTATATCTATCTGAGATTGATGAACTTCAATATCAATTGATTGATTATTATGGAAATTGTTACATCTAAGTGTTTTTCTTGAAGAAGGTTTTTGTGTTATCCATTTTATCATAATTATAGCTAGATCCTCTATGTTGTTTTATTGTGATTAAGTTTTAATCCATCATTTAACTCTGACTAAAACTTTAGCTGAAATGCAAACAAGTTCATCAAAATATAATGGTCTATAGAAGAGGTCATGATTAACAAGTCAATTTAGGTTGAACACTTAGGATAGCTTAACTTAGAAACCTATTTAACTTCATGATAAATAAAGACACTAATTTAGGATCCAACTTAATCAATTTATGTAGCAAACATACTTATTTTTATTGTACCAATTATTATTCATTCTTACATATACAATATATCAGAATTATAAGTATATAAACTTTAAAGGAACCAATTAAATACTCCCAAAAAAAACCCTATATAGATGGTTGATCTCCCATTCTCCCAAAGAGAGACCAATTTTATTGTCTTGTATATATAATCTTGTTTTAAATTCATATATCTATTTGAATCAGCATTTTCATACAGAAAATTAATGAACATTACAAAATGTTGTCAGGTTTTTTTGCCATACTGAAGACTCATTATTATATTATTATGCTAGGGTATATAACTAACATGTATTGAATAGTCAGACACATGCAAACTAACTTTTCACAAATAACTATTAAGGTTTATAAGATAAATTTGAAGCCTGATTTAAACTGACTTAATATTACCATTAATTATTCAATTTGTTTTTATAAAGGTATATGTACATATATTTTTCTTATCTAACAAAAGCCCACAACAATTTATTTTAACAATTTACCTCATACTGAATCACAGTATATTTGACCACTCTTCCTACTTACTTATATTATGCATATGGAAATAAGCTTGTTACATATTCTTAAGCCGAAAATTAGATCTTACACACAACACACAAAGGTTGGCCACATCTAGAACAGGTGTAGGGAACAAATTGTTTATACAAATAAATAATATATTTACTTCCTAAGGCTCAAGCTATAATGATCAAGATGAGTTTAAAACTCAGTGTTCAATATCTTGTACAATATGTTTTTACATGTTCCGGCCCATTGCTTTTTAATCTTTTTTTTAATGTAAAACTCAACCAATGTTTTTTATCTCTTGTTCATTAAAATGCACATTAAGAGTTTAGATGATCCTGAGTTTTAAATGCAAGAACATTTTTAGACAATCTATTATTGAATAATATGGTATTAATCACAATATTAGGTGAGATTATAGTTGGCGCAACACTTTAATAAAAAAATTCATAAAAGTTGAATGTACATCATATTGTACACTGGACTTTTAGGAGGTGATTTTTTTTAATTTGGGCATGAATGTTATGTGTTAATTTGTACAATAATTGTACATTAGGTCTTACGAAGTTAAGTCATGGTGGTTCAGTAATTTAAGTAACAGCATATTAATTTCATGTCTACAGATTGTACCCATAATTTTTCAGAATTCTGGTATATTTACACATTCTAATTTTTTACACTAATGGTTGATAAAAACACAGTAAAGATATCAAACTCTACGAGATATTCTCATATTACTATAATATGTAGAAAAAGTATAGAACTATGGTAAGATTTCTGTTTTTGAAACGGTGTAGTGGGCTGGCATGAAAATTATGCGTTTTTACTTAGAAACAGGCCTTTTGCCCAGCAGTGGGATTATTACATGTGATAATTATTATTATTTACATAAATTTTATTTAGTCAATAACATTTTAAGACAAGTAATCCATGAATTGTTCAATAAACTATATTATATTCTAGAATAATCTCTCACCAATATTTTTGATATCACATTGCCTGCACAATTGAAGATGGTGATAACTGGTTTAGTTGTTGTTTTGTTTTGTATATATTGTTTTCTATCTCTTACTGCAGCCATTGGTCCTCCATAGGGTGCTCCAATTACAATCATGTTCCCCAATCCATCATCCATTGACCAGTTCATTGTGTAAAGGTCTAGCTTTCTGTACATACAAAATTATAACAGAAATAATTTTCAAAGTAAATTCTGATTATTTGCTTATTTGTTTTGTTATTGTTTGAATATGGCTACCAGGTATTAAATTAGAATATATTGTATATTTATCTTCCATTAGACACTATGTTATTATTTGATTATGGCACGAATGCTATTTTATTAAAACCATTACCTTATCTCTTATTTATAAAATTGAACAAAAATAAATATAATTACCTGTAATAGGAGTCCAAAAGAAACCAATCCGCAGTCAATAATGCCGACATTTTAATTGTTTTTGTCTTCTAAATGTAGATATATATGAGAGGATAATGGGAAACAATTGGATTTGGATTGAAATATTTAAAAAATCATATTCCAATCCTAAACAAATTCCAATAATATATAGCAATTCGAGTACATTTATTATAAGTTTTCCTGATTTTTTGTACTAGGTATATATCGTTTTGCAATAAGCATTCAAAACAGAAAACTTTCGGTATACGACACAAGTAATAAATCGTCATCAAATAGGTCCCACTTCCAGATTACTCAGCTTATAAAATCTATTCTCTCATTTCCTTCTCTACTATGACATATTTTTATTTCATAATTTATTTTGTTCTTTTTCAGTTCCTACACTTGTCAGTTATTTGACACTAATGACATTACGAATCAAATATTTTATGCGTTCAGATATAGTACAAAAAATTAAAATATTGTTATATGTATATAAATATTAGTATGTATATAAGTATCATATATGAGTAGATACGAAACATCAATCTTTTACAAATCGTGTAGTGCGTATTTGATTTAAATAATTATATAATGATAAAATATTGATTCTATCTCCTGCAACTAATTAATTATTAATTTCAAATCCGGATGCAGTCTTCTAGCGTTTTAAATTAATTATTCAATTCACAATTTGCGTCGCAAAAGAAACAATTTTTTAATTATGTATCGTTCTAACGATGACTTATATAATTATAAGGTTGATTTATATTAGTAAAAAATCTAACCGAATAAGGGTTAGGATAGAACGCATAACGTTATACTGTCTATATGTAGTCAGTATTCGTAAGAAAAACATGTTAGCGTTACTTTGCGCAATAATTTTAGATAACAATAATAATTAAAACAACAATAACAATTATAATTAGAGATGAAACGGATATCCGGTATCCGGGCTATCCGGCTGTTTTAACTATCCAAATCAAATCAAATCAAAAATACTTTATTCAGTTTAGGCCCTGAAGGCGCTTATGAACGTCAAAGTTACCACCGGTTCGGAAAACAACCTAGTCATCGAGAAGAACCGGCAAGAAACTCGATCTGTTTTATCTTTTCATTAACATATTATAACTCACATTTTTAAAACATAGTTATAAATAATTACATTCGATTTTGGTGGATGCACAGAGAGGGCGTCATTTCCAGACGTCACCGTCGTTCACATATTGATCCACCCTGTAATAGCCTTTAGATATTAAAACCTGCTTGACATGATGCTTGAAATTAGTATCCGGCAGATCGGTAACGTGTTTTGGAATTTTATTATAAAACCTAACACTATTACCTAAAAAACTGTTACCGGTCCTAGTGAGCCTAAAACATGGAATGACCAATTTGTTATTATTTCTTGTATCTTTAGGTTTATATCGATGTATGTGGATACCGTATAGTAATTCAGTATCCGGCCGGATTTCGGATAGTAAAATTTTAAAAATATTATGGTTATACAAAAGGCAAATCATACCACAATAGGTTATGGACAACTTTTATTTTCATTATCGCACATCAAAAGTGATTGTTTTAGTTTGTTTAATACTCAAAATTAACAAGTAGCAAATTGTGGTGAATGAATACCAAATTTTCCGCATTTGTTGGTAACAAACGACTCCGATTGGCTTCGTATACCAGACCCGCTTCTATTAACTACTACTATTTTTATTAACTATTTGGAAGTTATTTTGTAGTTCGGCTAAACTGCAGAGACCTTGCCAGGTCAACAACAGTGTAGACAGTTCGAAAAAAGGAAGCTATTTTGTTTTATCTGAATAATTAAAATAATATAATGAATTAATAATATGAATATAATAAATTCGGTTATATAAATTTGCAAAATTATTGTGATACGAGAATATGTATTATACCATGATGTTAGCTGTTAGTGGAGTTTATGATTATTATAGTGAACATTACTGTGGTGATAGACGTAGGAATGGTAACCAATACGTATGAAATATATAACAGATATTTCCTTATTGCATAAACACTACACACTAAGACGCACTATTTACACATATATGATTATGTTTAGTTTGGGGTCATGTAGATGTTTTTAGTTCCTATAATGAATATTTACTTACATGGGTACGAAATTAGTTAAAACAATAAATTTGAATGCCATAATTTGTACGCGAGCTTTACTGATAGAAATGTGTATTTCTTAAGTATGTTTTTCGTGTTTTAAATAAAAGTATGTTAGTATTAACTTGCTTGATTGAATAGTATTAGCGGAATGCCTGTAAGATTGAAATATTAGACTTAGGTTTCACTTTTTGTAATAAAAGGAAATACATGCATATGGCTAGAATTACTACTTTCAACGTAAACTTAGTCTTGGAATATTGTATAAAACAGATTCCTATTCGAGAAAAAGAATTTAAATACTGGAAGTTTCATTTGTAAAATATGTAGGTGCGTTTATCAGAATTATAATTTCAGTATGCAGCTTGCAGATAAAGATAATTACGGATTTGGCTAATAACAATAACCAATATTCATAATTTCTATTAAATCTCGTAAAAGAGCAACAACATGAGTATTAAAGAAGTATTACATATATATTAATGCAATTTAGGATAAACATCATCTCTCCTATTATTGTGAAAAAGTATTTTTTATAGGATGTCTCTAGAATCACTTATCCGATGCTAGGAATTTTTTCGCTAACAAGAAGCTAAATTTTTGTAAATGATATAGGCTACATATTTTCTTATATCACATAATAAAATGTTTTATATTTCGATTGAAATCATTTGAAGATTGGGTATTTTTTATGTATTTGCCATGATTCTGTGGTCTACTCGTGTTTATTCTATGCTATTGGTGCGGTTAAAAACAATTGAGTTAAAGTTATTATTATTGAACACCTTTTTGTTTTCCTTCCCATTCATTTATTTTAGAGAGGCATAGAGGTTCATACTTATCGTACCGAGCTGTGCAAACTTTTCGGCTTAAAAATATGTAACAAGCTTATTTCCATAAGCATAATATAAGTAAGTAGGAAGAGTGGTCAAATATACATGGTAAATGGTTAAACAATTAATATTATACATATAAAGATATATATTTTATGGTTGCTATTGAACTGTTTTATATCGCAAAGGAATTTGTAAATTGAGTAAGTGGTTTTTCACCTACTGGAATTTTCGCATGGATTAATAATATTGGTATCTTAGTGGTACATTCGTAGCCACAATATTCTCACGATTCGCCTCTTCCTTATAGACTATTAAGTAGCATAAGGAATTTGAAATTTTAATGATGGTAGGTTTCTCTCTGTTACATAGATACAATGTTAATTTCTCAATAGAGTGACTTTATTATGAGCATCAAGTTTCATACATCCATCGGTCGTTTAACGATAAAGTTTTCAAAATGATGATCATAATTTATTTGTATAATTTATTTTATTACTCTCCCTTTCACACTAACTGATTTTTACATAATGCTTGCTTGTTTTTAGGTCATTGCTATTGCCATAATAGTATTGACAAGATAATCAACGACCCAATATATACCTTAATCTAATTCAACACCAACGGTTCCTCTAGCCTAGTTCTTTAATGGCTATTAAATCTGTAGTTAAATTGATGAGAAGTTACAAGCATCACCAGTACGAATAACGATAATATAGATATCTGAAAATAATAAACCGTATAGATAATGATTTCATCTTCAATATGTTATTCATTGCGTAGAAATAAGGTATTATTACAAAATTATTTGTTTAATTACCACCTTTGTCTCTGACATAGCCATTCACAGTTCGATCATTCTCGACAATGGTCGAATCTGGTTAGGCAATTTGTTACCCTTGAACCCCTACACTCTACACCGCGCAATATTTTCGTTTAACACACAGTTGATAATTGTTGAAAGGTATTGATTTTGTCTCGCTCTTATCAGTCGTAGCGTAATATTATATAACTTAAATATAAATTCTTAACAATGGTAGAAATGTGAATGTGTGTTTGTTATGCTTTAATTACGCAACCGATCATCAAGAAATTTTGAAAACACTTTATCAAGAGTACAGCAAAGGACATAGGATACCTTTCACCCAGAAAAAAGAATTGTTCCCGAAGGATCAAATCTATAATAATGTGAGCGAGCCGCGGGCAAAAACTAGTAGTAGGTAGGTTATTATATGTTATTTTTTTTTAATCTGATAAGAAATAGAAGTGAAAAAATATCAAACTGCCAGTATTTTTGTTAACACATGAAAGTATTAATTATTATATTATGCCCATTTGTATTACGCATGGTGTCTATTTACAAATAAATACATATTCGGCGCTAAATAACTACTTATAAAAACTTCTCAACAAAACCTGTTTTTTTTTAAGATCTAAATCAACATTACGAATCGACACCTGTCAATGGAACTTATTTCTGGAGCAATTTCTATGATAAATTGCCCACTCACTTGCTTCTGACAATTTATTTTTTCGTACTCCAATTTTATTAAACAAAATTGGAACGCGATAGTACTGCCTGTTGTTTATTTATGGAATAAAAAATTTCCACAACCTGGCGTTTGAAGAATTCAAATGAAATATTTCAAGCATATTATATAATCCGGGTTGCTAATATTTTCCGCTGGGGATTACAAGCTACACTCGCTCCTCGGTTAAAAATTACAAATATTTCAACTCTTTACTGCAATAGAATATTTTTACTACTGAATCAATTACGTCAATTACAAATTTGAATGAATGTTTTTAACATTTGTTTGTGAATATACATTACAAATGTTGTATATAAACATTTGTAAGATATTACAAATAGTAGCAATACATCTAGGTTTCAAGATACTTTTTGGGGTCACGTCTGTTCTACCAGTTTTGGGTGTACAGTGCACAGTATGTGACTTTCCTTTTATAAAGTCGAGTGTGCATAAATGGTCTTAATGGCTAGTACGCTATAATACTAAGGTTTAATATAAGGTAGTTACCCATCCCGACTTTGCATAAGTGCAATGTAGGTACATTCATTCTTTATTATAATAATAC
This sequence comes from Antheraea assamensis, assembly GCA_035772565.1. NCBI lineage: Eukaryota > Metazoa > Arthropoda > Insecta > Lepidoptera > Saturniidae > Antheraea > Antheraea assamensis. Next base: position 1,419,117 of record JAQQSE010000160.1, read on the forward strand.
ATATTATTGTAGCGTCATAAGTATTTAAGGGATATAGATATTTATAATCCTCGTCCATCTCTTTCGCCGTTCTGAATATAGCCGTTAGTTCGGGCTTTCGCATAATATAGTCAAGAGTTTAATATGAAACAAAGTTAAAATAATAAACATCAGAATCTAAAAGTGATATTTATTTATCCTTCACTTGTCTCGATGTTATTATACGTATAATATAATATGTATTTATACTTAAACTTGTATTATGAACACCTATATTCAAAGCGGTCAAAAAGTATGGCGAGAAAGTACTATACGATTAATTTCTTGTCACTTTGTCAGTTAAAATTTAAAAGATACAAGGCTTCGTAAGTCCATCACACAAATAACTTTTTCGGTTGTGCGTAAATTTTGATTTATACGAAATGGCCAGTTTAATTGACTTATTAATGGGACAAGGATGATCAATACATTTTTCGAACTGACTACACTGTTGGCTTATTAGGCCGCTACAGTTTCACCGGACTACAAATCACTACATCGATATAAACAGCATAGTAAGTAATCCAATATTTTTTGTTAACACCTAAAAGATGACAATTGTTATTGTGGGTTAACCTTAGGATATGTACAAATTCGTAGATCCGATCCCCCAGAGTGGAGCTCTCAAGTACAATGCTAGTGCGGTACACTGATATTGAATGTTTTCACTCACTAGCTTAACAGACACAGCACAGTCCACCCCCACATACGTCCACACACACGGTACATATATGGTAGTAGGGTTTATTGGTTTTTCCCTTATTTTCCGAACTTGCTTAGTTTACATTAGCCGAGTTGACAAATACAAAATACAGATTTGAGTTCGTACGGCACACATGTGTGCTTCACTAATTCGTATATGTATGATTAACTTAGATTGATTCGCATTTTTGCATCCAAGGCAACAGCCCAAGCCAAGGTTCGGCAATTTGGCACCCTTGAGCTTGTTGCCAAGCGGCCTATTAGTCTGGTGATGCTGTGAAAGCTCTTGAAGCCAACAACGTATAGTCAGTCCAAAAAAAAACAAATTATACAATCTTACCACCTATTCTGTAAGGCTCTTTAATGTACATAATTTCATAGTATATTACTTTGGTATATCCCATAAGATTTAGTTAACCCAAAAAAATACATTCACTTTTAGTGTTAGTGACAATAGTATCAAACTCCGTTGCGCAGTTTACAAGAACAACAGGGACAGCTATAAGTAGGTACAGCGACTTTGTTTTATGTTAATTATTCATTATAATACATATCTCTAGAACAGATAATGTCACATGTAATACTTAGCTCTTTTTAAATATATTACTGTACAAATAAGAGAAATTTATTTTATCAGGCTAAAGTTAAATAAATCAGCCAACTTTTATTTATTGGAATTATGAGTACGAGGTGAACTTTTCTGAAGACGTATTTGATGCAACACTGATGAAGATAACTGAGCAAAGTTTAATATCTTCTTTCCACTCACAGGTGCAAAAGTTTTCACATCAATCAGGTGCGCATTGTGATACATTTCAACGAGAAGTTTATACTGCTTTTTGGAACTTAAAAGGGATTTCCGGTTGAGATTTGTGCATCTTTGTTGCTGCAAATATTGGAATACTGTTTTTTGACATCGGTAGTAAAGCATCATTAGTTTTGACAGAAGGATTTTTTCATGAAATAATATAAAGGAGTGAACTTTTCCACATAAAAATAATTGTAAACATTTTTTTTCCTTTTTGGCAACCACTCTTCTAGTAGCTTATCGCTGATATTGTCGAGTAGGTAATGATGATATTACAAGTTCATTGCGATCGTTACAATGATTTAACAAAATGGCGGCCGTCTACAACTTTCCAGATAGTTTTTGTGGCAAGTCAGAATCTATGTTCCGTGGCATTATTTCTCATCCACTTCACTTGTGCACAATAACCAAACTATATTACGTAAAATGCAACAAATATTATAAAAATAACACAAGATTATGAATAAAATATAATAAAATCCACAACATGACATTCGAAGATCCCGCACAAATCTTTTTTTTGGTTATTTTTATGTTCATTTGCGGTTAGGGTTACTAAACACTAATTTTCCTGACATGTTCTGAATTTCCTCTGTCACAGAACTAGGGTATAGTGTTATTTTTCTTATCGATTTTAGAAATATAAGCAATTAAAAGATATTTATATTTAAATTTAAATTGTAAAATTAAGTGTGCGATGTATGTTCTGATCATTTCTCTCTGGTTTCACAAACAGCGTTTAACTTGTAATTGTTAAGAAATTAATCGAAAATCTGGGAATCTTTTCAGAAAATTTTATTATTTTATCTTGTAATCCTACTCGCGCCAGATAAAATAGTAATCATTATACCAACCCATAGAAATAAATAAGGCTACATTTTCAATCCGACTGTATAGAAGAAGGGTAATGCTAATAGAGTGTAAACATTTACGTATAAATGTAAGTATTTTAAATGTGTATGTCTTGATACACTCTATAGCCTAAACGGTTTATTGGATTTTAACGTATGAAGAGTATTTATATTCGTCTTAACTGTAAACATAAACTATGTAATATTCGATTATGACATCTGTGAACAAAAAAAAGACGGTCTGTATTCGAGTTTTGTGTATCCTCTTATTAATAATTCCACTTCTTGTGACTAATACAGGATACGAATATGATTTTGTATTTAATAAACGAACGAGTTAATTTTGTAATTTCTATGAAACACCTACATAAGGTGAGGGTACTGAGGCTATTAGTATTCCGAAGAAGCAAACTGCATGCTGTTACATGTTATATATTAGCATAAATAGTGGTACAATAATACCTGAGTGTTATGCGACTGGAATCCCAATAAGCAGGTCTAATTGAATTTAGTAGATGTTTTTGTATAGGTGATAAAAATGGTGTCTGTAATTACGTGGCGAGTAATTTTACTTTATTATTTCTTTGCTAAAATAATATATCTGCATTTATTAGTTATCGTTATCAAATGACAAGCATTTGTGATGGAGATCATGAACGGTTAACCAGGTTTTATTTTTAATTTGATTATGCTTTCTGATTATTTAATTAAAACTTATTGATACTCGCAATTTGAGTAGTAAAATGTTTTCTTTTGTTACATAAGAACTACCGTTTTTTGTCTGTATTAATCGTAGGCCATTTTTTTTTGTCATTTCTGTTTAAATCCCTTTACCGTTTTTAAGGTATTTTTATTGTTACATTTATTGTTTATAGAAAATGGAAAAGCGTAATGATATATAGCGTCGACAACACTCTGAAAGTTACCAGTAATTCTTTTCAAAATTGGTTCAGCTGTTTTTGAGATAAGCTCAGACCAAACTACAGACATTTCTATTTTTTTTATGTACTAGCCGATACCCGCGGCTGTGTCTGCGTCGTTTTTTTATTTATTGGGTATATTTTATGCAGGGAAAAAACATCAATAGTACATGGCTTGCCCCATTTCTATACGGCAAGTAGAACGCGTAGCGCTAATAAAAGTCGTAGTTTTTTTTAAGCTTTAATAACTATATATTCAATTAAGTTATTGTGATAATCTTCTTTTTAGATAAGGACCACATGTCTAAGAAGTAAAACTAAAAAATAATATCAAAATCTATTCATAACTTTTTAAATAATATGCGTACAACGGCAGATCTCATCATTTTATTTATATTATGTATATAGGTTGTGTAGATAATTTTTTTCGTTTAGCATCAGCCTGTAAACAACCCACTACAGGGCCATAGGCCTCTTCCCGAAGAAAGGTATGAGCATAATCACCACGCCAGCCTACGACATGTTGACGATTTCAAGCTCTGAGAAATTCACAATTCTATATTTTTTCCTCCATACGGGAGTACTACGAGAACATATCTTTGGTTCAGGTTTCCTTTCGATGTTTTCCTTCACCGTCAGCCGAAAGTGTTACCAATTTCAATTAGTAAATGTACACGAATTCAGAATAATGTGTTGGTCCATGCCAGGGTTGGAATCTGCGGATATTGGATAAATATTCCACCGGTCAAACCACTAGACCACTACGAGTTGTCCAGATTAGATTCATCGTCAAAATCAAATAATTTCCTATCCTTGGTAAAGTGTAAATAAAATCACTATTGACGACGAATTACTTTTATTTTATCTTATCTATTTGTTTTATTCAAAAGATGTTTAGAATACGTTTCGAAGAATTGGGAAGATTTTGGAGGCGCTGCACGCAAATTGTCACTAATGCGTCAGGATCTGATAAACGGATTCAACTCTCAGCGAAACTGAACGAATTTCTTTCGAAGTTCAGAGCTCTGCTTGAGAGCTTTGTAACTTACTTTCCAGAATGGTCTTATTATGTAAATAATATGGTGGGTAACGATAGTGATCGATTCGAATCGTTTGATAAAAAAATGAAATGAATTATGAGCAAAGGTTTTGATTTTAAAGTCTATTTTACAATGTTTCCATTTTACTGAATAAGTGATTATTCTTAAGAGGAAACGCGGTGTGATATAAATTTGAAGAATTGGTTGAAACAGGAGTCTATTGCTATCACATTCCGCCTGATGTATCAAATAGAGCGCGAGAGAGATGGTTACTGCTCGGACTGATTATGTCTAAATATAATTGGTAAATATTGTATTCCCCTGTTTCCACCTTCGAAACTGAAACGGTTTTTTTGTTGAACGTTAAATTAAGGAGGTTGGCCGTGTTCATATGTTTTTATTTCATCTATTACATTCAGCATGTTTGTTTGCTGAATATTGGAAAACGGCAATATAATTGGGTAATTTCAGTACTTTTAGAAGATTCCTAGGTCTTATAATAACTAATTAATATTAAGTATGAAAATATGTGCTTGATTTCCACTACAGGCAAAACAGCGTAGTCAGTTCGAAAAAAAATTCCATATTTAAAGAATAAAACAGAGGAATATGTTCGTAAGAAATAAGCGCCACCCGGGTTAATTATATGTGGTAGGTGGCTTGGACACCGCTTCTAAAGGCATGACTTATACTCCTTCACGGTGTTAGGTATTTTTAGGAGCTCACCATTATAGTCTTTATCATTATGAAGTACAATTAAGGTCCAAATGTTTTCTGATAGTCATATCGAATGACCGCACTGTTTTAATTTTTTCGAACTGACCACACTGTTGGCTTGTTAGGGCCGCTACAGTTTCACCGGACTACATTTTAATGTGTTACAGCGATTGTAGACATACTATAGTTTTTAAAATAAGCAAACGAAAAAAACACCATTTAAAAAATGTTATTACAATGCCTGATCATTTCACTGCACGGAATAAGAGCAGAGTTTATCTGTCAATTATCAAGGTAATTGTGAGATAGCAATTGCCAAAATAGAACTTTTGATGTCTGTGTTAATAACTACAAACGAATGACAACGACATGAAGTAATAAAATAGTTTGAAAATGTCAAAGTCGTCAAAGCCTGTTCGGTTCGACCTCCTCCCACTTACGACTTTGAGCAACGGTACTAGTGTGTCGGCAGTCGGCGCCGGCGCAGTGTTGCGTGCACTGAGGTCTCTGCCCTCTTCCGAACAGACTTATTATAATACGGCTATTACAAACCTCCCTTGTAATAAAATCGACAAAAAAAAGTATTTGATAACACACTTAAACTTGTATATCCAATCGAATGATTCGATAGATATTCTCAGTGTATCCATAAAAGCACATAGATAAAACTTTGGTATCTTTTAAAAGCTATAGACCCTGCTCGAGTCAAATGTGATTTGTGAAATGTCGCGAATTGTCGAGTTTTTACACTATCGCATCTACATTGTGGTTATTTATAGTCCTTGAAATCGTTCAGTGGTTGTGAGTGAAATATTAAACTTAATATACTTGTTTGGAACATTTAACTTGGAACTTAACACGAGAAATACAAGGTAAGCTTCAACAATTATCACTCACTACTTTACACAAGAAAGTGTGGTGTTATATGACATTGTTACTTTCAGAATATTTTGTAGTGAATTGATATATTCCTAAACTTCATGTATTGGGCAAACTATTTTTTATATTGGTTTTCAGCATTTTCTAATAATTACGTTAAAAATAACGGCAAATATCATACTGTAATTACATTATACGTCATTTTTGTAGTTGCATCTATAGTTTTTGTCCTTGTATGGTTTTATACGAGTCACTGAATAAGAGATCAACTTTAGACGCTGTTAACCTTGAAGAAATTTATAAATAAAGAAAAAATATTGTATCTTGGTAGTGAATATAACTAAAAGCGTAAATGTTATTTATTTACGTTAAAAACAGATAACGTAATACAAATATTAAATAATGGTTCTTATTGTATGCTTTAATGAATATAATTTATTACAGTTTAAAGTTTGGTGTTTACTCCTAGGTACAAGTTATAGGTAACATACCTATTAAATATTTTATGTAGTATTTCATTTTGACAGTGGAAGCGAATTAAAAATGAAGCCGGCACCGTAAACAAGTCTATTGGACTAAATATTATGAAACTGCAATTTGCTTTGCTTTCGTCACGTTAATTTTGAACGTATTCAACCGCAAAATCGTTACAGCGCTATGTTGCGATTACTTCCTTGTTCAGAATCGACTTATTAGAAACGTGTTTACCTATTTACATTTTAAGGTCTAGTTAGGGATGTTAGGAATTTGTACTCGAGCAGATCGCGATTATCGTGCTTTTCCGAACTGATTAAACGATGTTGGCCTGACGAGCCTTTACAGACTCACCAGGATTTTTTGGGTAAACGCTTATAACACTGACCCGTATGACAACAAGCTCAAGGGCGCCAAAGTGGCCGAACCTTGGCTTGGGCTGTTGCTTTCAATGCAACATCACGAATTTGTCTTAGTTAATCATAAATATATGAGTTAGCGAGATACACATTTGTACCAGTATGTGTGCCTCAGTAAAACAAACATGTGCTTTGAATATAATAATCTGACTATACTAACCAAATTTAAAAAAATAGGAGAAAAAAATACGCTTTAACTATATGTGTACCTACGGGATGTATGTGCACGTATGGGGGGTGATTTAAATTGTGAGGTTATCATGCACATGGGAATAAGTCCGTTGTAGCAACTCTATTTACAATGTCGGGTTTCGGAATCACCCAGTCTATGTGCACCTGCATGACAGCGACGGTCAGTGATAGATAGCAAATATTTCGATGGCAACCAATTTTAGGTGGTTTATTTTTGAATTGTTTTATGTTTACAATAAGGTAGAAAAGCCACTTTTTCATGTCACTAGAAAAAAACTGGCATCAAAAAATGTAATCTAGTTTTAGCTTTATCTTCAGTTCAGATGTGCCAAATATATCGTGTTCAATATTAATACTTGTTCAAAGATTTAAAACTTGTTTAAAGTCTTGGTGCAAGCCCCCCGAAAAATGTCGTATTACTAAAATATTGTCTAATTATCTACCAACTTCAATTTCAAACAGTATGACAGTTGTTTTGTCTAGATGTGATTAAAGTTTGATTCCATTTGGAATACAATATATTAACAAAAAAAAATTACCTCGTCTAGTAAAATATTGACTAAGTATTCTTTTGTCTGTTCAATGGTACGCAGGTGACGCAGTGGATTCTTTACATAATAATTTTCAAAATTCATTATATATCATTATATAAAGAAGAAGGAAGGCGACTATTAAGTTGAGCTTAAAAATATTACTTCAGAATATTGCTAAAAGACTTGTCATTTAAATTAATTTTTTATCTTTGGTGTCGGGCAAATCTTAACATTGAATATTCTTAAAACGGAAGTTTCTTATTCATAGTTAACGAGATGAGGTAACTTAACGATCAAACGAAACAGAGGTGCTACCGCCTTCGGCAAGTGACGCGTTTTGTTTGATGTTAACTTTAAGAGAAATTATTTATGACTCCTTGTTGATAGAAGCTTAATAGGTTTAGTAAAGTTACGTGTACATATAAATGGTGTTTGTTACTTAATGTATTGTTTCTTCATATTGGCATATCTTGTTTGACTACCTGCCAGTGTTTGTAAGGTTTATTTTAAAAAACGCTATTTTTAAATAGTAACAACGGTCTAAACATGTTGTTGCCATCCAAGAAATTATGCTTGTTACCAAGTTAACTGTAAATTACTGCTATTGCTATGTTGTCTATATGTAGCTCAATTTAAATACTAGTTTGACTGCTCACTATGGAATAACAGAGTTGATTATGTTTAAAATCTGAATTATCATTGTAGTAGTGAAAATATTATTCTACTGTATTTTTTTTTCGAATTGACCTACACTGTTAGCCTGGCAAGGCCGCTACAGTTCCACCGGACTACTAAGGGGAGCGCTTAATGCACTTACCCGATTTGTTCAGGCGATTAGCGCAAGGGCACTCGGTGCGCCTCGGCTTGAACTGTCGCCGAATTTCCCAATCTGACTAAGCTAAGCTAAGCTATCTATCCATTTCATACACATATGAATTCGTGAAAAAAACATGTATGACCATGTTTCACGATTGTATATGTGTATTTTGTATCTGACTACTATGTTGTATGACCTATTTCAGTCCGAAAAGGGCAAAAAAACAGCCCGCCACTATGTGTACCTAGGTGTGCACGTGTGTGGGGTGATCTGTGTAAATGAAAAACTAGCGTGAGTCACTGTATTCGCGCGAGTAACATACTCGAGGGCTCCACACCGAGGGACAAACCTAGGCTCGAGATGGTACAAGAAAAACGCGACGAGTGTGCGGGATCGTATCTTCACACCCCGCTCACGGCGGCGTGAGCACAGTGAGTCGCGGGCGTTGGTGTAAACACGCATCTTTTAAGAGGACATCGAGCGAAAAATAAAGAACAACATATACATTTACGTACGAGTTCCTAAATATATATGAACACGCGGGTGCGAACTGATATTTTCATTAACGCGAATTTATTTATGCGCGGCGCGGGTTAGACGTTGTAACGTATTCGCAACGGCCGGGAAAGCTGAGATCGCGTTTAAGAGCCCGAGCTCAGACGTACTATTGACAAGCGCGTTGAACGCGAGTATTTCTTGTACATCGTGTACCAAAAGAAGTTGAGCTATGCAGTCGATACCAGTGGTCGATACTGAGGACGCGGTAGGTGGCGCAGGAGTGGACTGAGCATTCTGAGGCTGGGGCTTGCCTTTAGGAGCCGAGGGAGCTATAGGGGAATGCCTTACGCACCAATAGAGCGCACTCGGCGTGGGTGCGGGTGCTGCCTGTGCACTGGAGGTGCCCGGCAGGTCAGGGAAAACCTTCTGGCTTTGTATAGGCGGAGGCGGTGGCGGTTGCATCCGAGACGACGGGGCGTGCGACATGAAGTGGGTCGCACGTCCGCCGCGGCAGGAACGGGTTGTGCGGGGCGCGCGGGGACATCCGCGATAGTTCGCGGTATGACCCGGTTGCTCACAGAGGACGCAGCTGGGGGGCTCGGTGGACCCAGGAGTGCGGCTGCACTCCCTAGTGGAGTGATCCCCGAGACACTTAACACACCTGGGACGCAGGTGACAGTGCCGGGCGGAATGACCGTACACCTGCAGTTGTGACACTGCGAGGGTACATAGGACTTGCGAGGGGCTCTACGAATACACGGGAGAGGCCGCACACAGAGGTGAGGATCAAAATGGCCTTACCTTCCACACTACGGTCCAGTGTGACCAGAACCAAGTTGAAGGGGGCCTTCGTACGGGGGTGGTACATGCAATGTACACTCCGGACTGGGAAGTCCTGACCGTTCAGGCAATCGGAGATATAGTAGGTAGAGAGTTCTGAAGGAACTTCATGAATGGCGGCACGGAGGAGGCGCTCATCCTCAAAAGCGTGAGCGAAGAAAGGGAGTTTTCGCTCCCAGAAGTACTTGGTGAGCTGGCGATGCTCATCGGGGGTCGAGACTCTAATAGAAATGCCGGCAACGGTGTTGACAGCGGACATGTAGGTGGTAGAGCTACGCTGAAGCTATTATTGGTTTCAGCATGAATGGGTCAGCTCGCCCGGGGTAGTACCACCCTCTCACAGAAAACCGACGTGAAGTAACAGTGGTTGCACTATTGCGTCTCGTTCGGTCAGTGAGAGCGCCGGAGGCCCACATATTTAAAAGGCCGGCAACGCACTTGCGACTCCCCTGGTGTTGCTAGTGTCTATGGACGGCGGTGATCATTTACCATCAGGTGACCCACCTGTTCGTTTGCCCCCTATAATATAAAAAAAAGAAATCTGTTTGGACTTAAGGTTTTCCGAGATTTCTACCCAACGAGCTTTGTCACGGAAGGTGACGGGAGGCGGTGGGCATGGCTTCTTAGCCGTGACCGCAGGTTCCGCTGCCGGAGCTTTAGCCAAAGTTGAGGCAGAGGGCGCGGGAGAGGCTCGGGGCACCCGAGCGCCACCTACATTTGACTGCTTTGGGACGGAAAGTCCCGCAGCCGAGTCACTATTGGTCGGATTCGCGGTGCGTGGGCGTTTACTGCGGCGCATAACGGTTGTAAAACCGTCGTCATCGGCGGGCGAGCGCGGGAGCGGTCGCGGGCACGGTCGCGGGCACGATCGCGTACACGGTTACCGTCGCGGGAATGGGCGCGGGCGCGGCCGCGGGAACGACGTTGAGGTCCATGTCGGAATCGTCATCGGAGTCAGCGTCCGAGAGAGCCGCGAACGGATTTTCCGAAAAGCAGCATGGCTTATAGCTAGAAGGATTGCGCGCGAAAACTTTGCGGAGTCTATTGTGTTCAGAGACCAGTAGAGGGTCCTCCTTCGACACGAACATGTGGAACCGGAGTAGTTGCTCGATATGAGCGCCATCTTCTAGGGCCGGATGGGCCGGAGGGGCACACGGGGGCGCGAGGATGGACATGACTAACCTCCCTGCCTGAGGGGCAGGGGGGTGCGCCTAATTAAAATGTAACGGACAGTGCGTGTCCAGGCCAAAGGGAGACGCGACGCGAAATCTTCTCTCTTTGTATCTGCACACACGGCGCGGCACGAAGAACGACGCGCTGCACGGCACACGTCGCGCTGCACGACTCTCGAAGCGCAGCACGAAGCACGCCGCGTTGCACGGCGACTCGACGCACTGCACACAGTGTGCACTGCTTCGCACCGAAAAGTGCGGTTTAATGGTACACTGGTAGAAGTTTAACATAATATACTAACAATTTTTTTTAGGCAAATTTACTAACAATATTGACAAATTTTAAAAACTGTGTCTTTTTGGAATATGGAATAAATGGCTTTATTATTATTTTTATATGTATATGTCATACCATTTTTTTTATTTTATTGATGTTATGTATCTATGGATAAGAATAAATTAAATTATGTAGGTCATTCATGCAACTCTATAATGAGTGCCAACTATAAAATCTATTTATTTTTATTTAGAAAGATATTATATAATTATAGATTTTGTAGATGTTACTGATATTTTGCAGGAGTTATACATACGTATATGATAAGTGTGTTTTATAATTGTGAATAGTAATATCTAAATATTCAAACAATCAACTATAATAATACAGTTATAATAATAAATGTTGTAATACATTTAAATTATGTATTCTTTATTCATCTATATTTTGCTTAAAAACGTATGTTTTTTTGGAGTATTCCAAAAAAGATAAGATCTGGAAGGTCGTCTACAAAAATAATCATTACTTACACGAGAAGTAATTTTACAAAGAAAACGGGCGATAAGTAAAGACAATATCTCGTTTCACCGTTTCACATGACATTAAGTAAAAGTGCCATGTGATAAGTTTTCTTGATTATTGTAGGCGTTAACTCGATATATTACACGTTTGACGGAACAATGAGCATATGAGAGAGTATGTGTTAGTGGAATTATTTTCATTGTGACTATTATGAACGACAGTGATCATGTTATGTCACCATCTATTTCTTTTCCCAATAAATTTTTACTAGTAAACTGTTATTACACTATTGACGCAAATGGATGTCTAATAAACACCAAAAGTTGTAGAAAAATAATTAAAGCCAGGCTTTTGCCAAGCTTCATCAGCGCTGTTGGCAAATATAATATGTCATATAGTAAGTTGTATCTAATTAGCTCAGTTATTCATAGCTTATACCGCTGCGGATCGAGGTTGCTACGGCTCTGAGAACCTGGTGCCTTCGTGCCTGCAGCCTTCCGGACATCCCTGTCGCCCTGGCGCCGCAGGTAAATGCCTATATGAAAAGCAAGGTTCTGTTTTCAATCAAATTGTGATTAAATTTGAGGCAGTGATTGCTGTTTCCATTTCATCGTAAACGTATAATATTTATTTATTCATCTATTACTAGCTTTTTTTCGCGGCTTCATTCGCGCTAATGTAGATTTTGAAAATAAAATGGATTGTAATTATGTTACTCAATATAATGGAGCTTTCTATAGGTGAAATAATTTTTCAAGTATTTTTTAAATTTATTTATTACCAACACAACATTCAAATTATTTCTCTTTAGAACAGTACTTTAGATAGAATCACTAACAGATATCACAGAATACATTAGCAATAATAAGTCAGAATGTGTCAGAAATTTTATTTAAAACTAGAGGGGTTGTTGAATACATGTAGGTTAATATTTTCAAGATTTTGTTCAGAGTAAATCATATTATTCTACTATACAAGATCCTAGTGTCGAATTATATCCTTCACAGTTAGTAGAACATCTAATTTCCAAGTTAAGTTCGAGCTTTGGTGTTAAGCAACTTTAGCGTATAGGTATTGGTTTGCGAAATCACAGTGTTGTTACTTTGTAAATGCATTTAACTAAAAGATTTTACCTTGAGTATGACAGACTACTGTGGTGAAGTTTTTGAAGGTGAAGGTAACCGTTGTGAAGGAATTTGAACCATTGAGAAATATCTTTGTACATCAACATCTATTAGAATAATCATCGTATTTTAAGTTGTCAATATATTATAAGAGGCTGGTGCGACAATTAATCTTTTGCATTCCTTAACAATAATCGGAGAACGTTAACAAAACATTAAACAGGCTTCAAAAAATCTATACTAAAACGTGCACCAAAACGTCCTTGTTCAAAGTTATGTACTTACCTAGTCTCAGACTGTCATAAACCTACCAATATCTTGTTGACTGTATATTTCCTATTCAATTTTGAGAAGTTACTTGGTGTATCTTCAGAATTGAAGGTCTAATACTAATAAAATTAAAATAGGACTCCTTAGAAATATCCTTATTCCAATAAAAAAGGATGTTCCAAATTGGATTAAAAATGTGGTTATAACATTTAAATAAAGCCGAATTGATAATCTCTTCCTTTTTGAAGTCCGTTAAAAAGGTCTTTTACGGTCTTATGAATAATACATGCAATGCATCGGTAACAAATTCTGATGAAAACTATAATAAATATCGGCGTTATTCTTCAGTTGTATTGCTTTTATTTTAATGAATTTGTGTAAAAAAATAAACTTCATAATTTCCTATCAGTTGTGAGAACTGAACTTTTTAATCGTCATAGAATTAGAAAAGTTCACAGCATAAATGAATCGTGGAGGCATTCCCTGCACTGATATGCATGACCGGTCGCCGTTAAAATAATTACACTCGAGGTAATTATGTACTTCCATCGTATGTCAGGTTAGGGTTGTCACCTATACTTTGTATTAAAGTATTTTACGTTGTTTACAACATTACAACATTCTAGTGGTCGAAATTCAACCATAATGCATTACTTATTTTATTATAGTTTAATTTTTAGTATTAATTTTTTTTTAAAGAATGTACACATGTTCTAGATTAGTAGACGTAAGTATCATGTGGTATAATGAATAGAGACTTCAAATCGTCGATGGCAAGAAAATAGACGGTTTCAATTTTTTTAACGCTGTGGATCGTCAATAGCTACTGAATAAAAGCAAATCGGTTGACAAACAGAAAAGAAAATGGTAATGATCTGTTTTAGCTTTGCTTTTGTTTATATATATAGACACTTCATTAGAACAATACAGTACATGAAAGTAAATCAACAAACCATTAAAAAAATTGATAAAACACATTGGCTTATTGACCGAATTGAACAATGGAATTAGTATTCCGAGTTGGTGTTAGATTTTGAACGCCTTTGAGTGTAACTCAATGGAAAGTCATGGTTTAATGAAATTTGAATACTCATTACTATATGTCATAAATATAAAAGAAAGACCTTTTAATTCTGGCATGATTTATATTTTACGATATATTTTCATTTGCTTAAATGTAAGAAGACAACCCTATGCTAGACACGGTGCTGGGTTAAAATTTCCGCTTGAATGCCGTTTGGATACGATATAAAATATATAATTAAGTGCACGATGTATTAAAAGCACTATTTAATCATATCAAAAGATTGCAAATTTTAATTTATGGTTGAATTTAGACGTAATTTTTACTAATGATCAAGGAATATGAAGAAATATTTGTTTTACATAGATAGAGACATGTCATAAATAAATCAGTGAAGTATGAAATTTTTAAGATACCTGCTTTTGCCCTCGGCTTCATTCGCGTTAGTGTAGATTTGACCAATTTGACCTTTACGTACAACTCTTTTTTCTTGGATGAAAGGTAACTTTTATGTCCTTTTCTGTAGTACTTTTGATAACGCGTATGCAAAGTTTCGTCGATTAGTTGAGTAGTTAAGGTATAATAAACAAACGAACATAGATTCTCGTATACTGAGCTTTCCTAAAGGTTCAAGAAACGATAGATGATTTATAATTTGGAGAAACAGTTTAAGTAGTCGAACAATCCAATCTTCTAGTAGTTTATTACTGCCATTGTCGAGTAGGTTATGATATTACAAGTTTCTTGCGATCATTTCAATGAACTAACAAGATGATGGCCGTCTTGTTAGAACTTCCCAGTAAGTTTTTCTAGCAAGTCAGAAAGCATGCACCGTGGCATTATTTCACATCCACCTCACTTGTGCACAAAAATCAAACTATATTACGTATAACGCCATCTATATTACAAAATATAGAGCCAAGTAAGACAAGATTATGAATAAAATATAAAATCCACTACATGACATTCCAAGAGCCCGCTAAAAACTCCTATATAGCAATTTTTATAACGTAAATTTCAGAAATAATATGATTAGTTATAATTTAAGAAACGATAAATCTGATATAATTATAACGTATTAAAAATGAAATACTAAGAATGTCGTTTTAACATGAAAACGGAAAAAAATAGTTACTTAATATAATCATTTGGAATCTTTTAAACGTCAAACGAACTACATTAAAATATATGGCATTGGTTAAATACTTGGTTTTTATACTGCGATTCGTTAATTTAAACGGTTATTGCTTAACGTTATTTCTGCTTAAACAAAGATTGGGCGTTATATTTTGTAGCTATTTCGTTTAAGGGCAAAATATGATTTATAATATAGTAGCATTTATCGCACGCGTAATAAAATTACCATTTCACGGTTAGTGTGCTACGTAAAAATAACATTAATTGTCATCTATATATAGGAATAGTAATCTATTATTATAACTATATATTTATAAACAGCAATAAGCTGCAGTCATTAGTGATTAACTTAGTAGTCAGATGTAAGATACATGTATAAGTTCGTGAAACATACATACTTGGTATACGTGTATGTTACACGAATTCATATATGTATGAAATAATAGTTAGTTTAACTTAGTTAGACTCCGGATATTCGGTGACAGCTCAAGCAGAGGCGCGCCGTGCGCCCTTGTGCTGGTCGCCTATATAAAATCGGGTGAGTGCCTTAAGCGCTCCCCTTAGTAGTCCGGTGAAACTATAGAAGCCTTGCCAGGTCAACAGTGTACAGATCGAAAAAAAAAAAACAGTCATTAGTCATTTATCATCAGGCAACAAGGACTATAACTCAAATAAACAAAAGAAGCTGTTAGTTTAATTAAGAATTACAAAGATATCTTAAAAAAAATGGTTTAAAACTAGTTTACATAACTTTAAGTATGATACAGTAAGTTTCACGCTTGAAGTACCTCGTAGTGGAATCTGGAATGTACACTGTGTATTCATGAGCAACGTCGATTACCATCGCCTGCGGTTACAGTTCCGCTTTTTAAACGTTACGAATAGAGTCTGTGAAAATCATCATTCGCTATCCGGTTATAGATTCTACGAGTCATAATTTTCTTTACTTATCTTCAACTTTAGGAGTTATAATTACTTTATTGGTTATGTTCGATGTAATTTCTTCTATATTTTATGGCATATATAGGTTAACGTTTGAACGTAATTTCACCTGATGTTGATGACGATGTGTTCCGAGCTGGTAAATACGCTAAGCTTAGAGGGGGTGGGGGACCGATTGTCAAATGTACTATCGGAACACATGTACTCGTATAGGTGCTTGGCGACAGATTTTTCGGTTGCGGTTTTAGGACAAGTAACATGCATAAAGTGATAAACATACTTATAATACTTATGCTTCTTTATTAAAAAATAAGTTACGTTTTTTTTTTAAATGCTATATTTACCAGACAGCATAGATAGAGAAAGTAATGTTTTTCAAAATATTTATTTCTTTGGCATGCTCTGTAGCCTAAACTGATTATTGAATTTAAATATGGGAAGTGTCATTAGTTTAGTTTATTAAATTGTGAGAGTGACATATGCTATATACATAGTATTTAAGTTAGACGTCTGAAAGCAGTGATATAAATGATATTTTTAGTTACTAAGAGTCAACTGAACAATTCGTTCATTAATATAACTTCCGCGTTTTTGCAGTACTGATTTTTCGTTTTTATACGTTAATAATTCTACTTGATTTGTTTGATTCTTTGACGAAACAATTACCTTCTCAAAATATACTTTTGTCGGATTTACAGGTATTAACTTGTTCGCTTTTATATAACATCAACAAAAATATATAATATTATGTATTGTATCTTAATCATTTCGGAAGTGAATATTTTGAAATATTTGCTATAAAACTGTACTATAGAAGTCTTTCTATACTTACGTGTCAGTCAGTGTCAAACATAAAGCTCTCATGTTTACATCAGATAATTAAAAGCTTTTTCAGCCAGCTATAATTTTTTTATTGAAGTACTAGCTGATAGTCGTTACTTTGTCTGTGCGTTATTTATTACCTTTTCAATAACTTTTATGTTCAGAGGCAAACATATAATAAAAATTGCAATCATATCATATCTTGTGATCAGAAAATTTCTTTGTATACAATGTTATCCGTTTACTTCCCCTCTCCTGTGCAGGCGCAACACACTGCTTGCCCCACTTCACATATTGCTCAACGCGTAGTGCTTATAAAAAATCGTAGTTTCTTATTACTAATAAATTCATATTAAATTAAGATATTGTGGTATTTTGTTTAGATAAGAACCAAGTGTCTAAATATAAAATTATGCAATGTAATCGATAAATATCTAATAACTTTTGAGTGCCACATGCACACTTTTGTTAAATTAAACAGATTTTTATGAAACATAGATTAAATGTTACTCGAGGATGTGCTTTATGGTTTTCTTTTGAAACGATATATAAAAAACGATATACTTAGGCGGTGATGCGTGCACTAACAAATAGACAGTCATACGTTTCTAGAATGATTTAAATGTATTTAATTACTCATTGTAAGTCATTTGTAGTAATTTTTTTTCACGAATATCTGATAGTACGGACACGTTCAATTTACATTCTTATTATATTTATATTATAATAATATATACATTATAATATATATACATTAATTTTAGCAAACTTTAGTACCATGGAATAGTTTTGTATTTCGTAGACTATGTTACTACATTTGTTGTTCGTTTATAATAAATTTCCCTAATTTTCTTTTTATTAAGCTTACAGTATCCTTAAGCTAAAATTCAGACCAGAATCCGAGCTCAATTGAATTGATTGCATAATAAAGAAATATGTTTTATGTTCTTTTTTTTTTATAATTTTTGGTAATTAATTCAACTTCTGAGCTGTTACTAGGTTATGAATGACCATTGAGATTTCCGCAAACCGCTACAGTTACCTTGACTAATTAAACTACTGTTGGGCACGGTGAAAGAGAGAGCTAGTTACGAGCGGCGATGACATAACAGAGAAGATCATTCGAAACATGGGAATGTTATTATTTTTGAGTAATCGATTGCGTTTGATAATCAATGTTAGGTGAAAGGTTTATATTAAGCAACCTTGGACGCAGTCGTGTCGAGTTATTTTGTCCCGACCCTTTGCGATAAAAGGTCGATTTTGTTCGATAAAAGTCAAGAATTCTTTTAACGAACAAGCAAATATTAACTTTTAATATTTTATGATGTGGTCTTTGTTATCGCCTTTGTGGAATGATCCTGTAATTGATTTTTTTACTCCCTTAATTTATGTTTGCTGACATGCTACTAAATGTATACTGGACTGCTTCGAAAGAGGGTAATGTTTTGAACTATGTAAATGTATCTATTTCTTTAGTACGATTTGTAACGTATTTGGTTTGATAGATTTTAACATATAAGATTCGTTAGATTCGTCTTAAGTGTACAAATGACATAGGCTATATATTTAAGTATGAAGTATGCAATTTTTGCTTACAGATACTCAATTGAACAACTTATTTAATAATAAAAAAAACTAAAACATTTTCGGTGTTTTTGCAGTCGAGTTTTTCCGATATTAGGATAATAATTTTTTTAATTATTTCAACATTAATTATAACGCTATAAAAGGAAATGAAATTTATAATTTGATTTTCTCAATACTTAAGAAAATAGACACGATTTTGAATACATCTCCAGTAAATTACTTATTGCTCTTTGAAGAAAATAATATATTATAATCATTTTATAATATATGAACGTCCCCGTTGGTTTTAATGCGCAGTGATAGATATAATTTAAAAATATAATCTCACAGTGAATTTACATATATTTTCATTAAAAACTTTGATTTACTATTCAGTATTAATATAAGATCAATTTTGATTACATATTCGATTTAAAAAATTGGTTTGAATTTTAAATTAAAATTACAGACGATTCTGTCGCGATGGTAAAGCTTAATTATAATTTAAATATATGAATTGAATTCAGAATACTCGGTACGTATCTCTACAACTAAGACGATTTTATGATAAATTTAATATATAAAAATTTTAAATTATTATTTACGTTTAAAACTTAAGAGTTCATATTTTATACATTATTATAAATTTCATACTATAAAAGCTACAAAGCTTTGGAAATTTTCAACGAAAAAAAAAATGTTAATATTAAGAATTACAAAATTTAAAAAGCAGAAAATTACACCTTTTAATTTTCTTTAAAACTTTTTCTTTCGTGTCAAAAGAAGACAAAGTCTGTCTTACGATAGATAATTAAATTGTGATCTAAAATTAAAGACATTGTTAGTTCATTACTTTTTTTAACTCAATGAAAACATAACAATTCGCTGGCTGAGATTATATTTTTGGCGCTGAAATTTGTATATATAGTGTAAAATTGATTTGGCTACTACAACTTTGTTAAGATTATACAGTCTTCTTGGATGAGTGAGCGGTTATAAATGTAATGAGTTTGAATACCTGTCTGTATATCTTGCCAATAAAGTCTTGGTGGTCGAGTGGTGTGGTTCCGGTGGAATATAAACTCGATGTCCGCGGGTTCAAACCCAAACGGCATGTACCAACGGATTTTTCCAAATTCGCGTGCATTTATTCATTTAAATTGGTAACATTAACGGCTGACGGTGAAGGATAACATTGTGAGGAAACCTGAACCTTAGATTTTTTTTGTAGTACTACCGTATGTGGGTAAATATAGAATTGTAGTCTTGTCTAGTCTTGCTGTTTGAAATTGTCTGTACATCGTGGGCTGGCGCGGTGATCAACATACCTTGCTTCAGGAATAAGCGTATGTATGACTTTGCAGTGAGTCTCGTACAGGCTGATATCTTGTCATAAAATAGAATTGGTTAAACTAGCTAATTCTTGTTCAAGCTTAGTAAAAAACATTTGCACGAAATTTTCTGAAAAAGTTTACAGAATTGATGTAACAATACAAATAATAAGTTAGTAAGTATTTCATAAAAATATATTAAGTTTAAGTAAAAAGATACTTTTATACATACACAATTGCACAATGAAGTATTCAGTTAACATTTATTTTTAACAGACTTCAATTAGTTTTTGTTACTTCGGAACGTCCTTACTTATAAACCGATTTGTATTTTTTTTGTATGCTAAATGGAATATTTTAAAAGATGTCTCTTTTTAATTTCATTAGCACTCAAATACGTACCAGGAAAATTGCCAAAGTCGTATAGGAAATGTGTAATCGTTAAGATAGTGGCAGGATTATGACAATCCAAGTCTAGGTAGGTGCCTACCTAACTACTGTCTAAGGATGTTCTGGTGAATTTTTATTGAAGTCGGTTTTATTTTTTATGTAATAAAATAGTTTCTATAAAAAAAACTTCATGTTATGCGCAAACTTCATACAAATATTTGGTATTAGGATTGAACACAGAAAACAAGTTAACGTACCCGCGCATAATGTATGTATACAATGTCAGTTTAATAATAAAATGGTTTGTATGGGAATAATTAGTGAATACTTTTAAATTTATATTTTTTCCAAATTCTCACGAATACATATATATTTTAAAATGAACTGCTGTTCTATTACACAATTGATCAAACGTATCGACAAGTGTCTATGTGTTTTATGTATTCTAGTAGTCCGGTGAATCTGTAGAGGCCAAAAGAGCCAAAAGGGTAAGTTAGTTCGAAAAAAAAATATTGAACTAGTATTACCATTATATCATTAATTACCATATAACAAGCCTATAAGTTTTATTCGCAAATATTTATACAGTTATCCGTTATGTCGTATTTATTTTATACTAAACCTTTAGTAGGTATTGCCCAAGATTGTCGTTGGACGTGTATTTCTTAACAAAAATCTCAAACTAAGCGATTTCTGTTCTAGTTACATTACATTTGGGAATAGAGAGAATTGCTGTTTTCACGATTCTCCGGCCTCGGTTGGACTTAAAATTACGCTGTTGTCAGTAGTAATGAGTCTCGAGGTGGATCTTTTCACAGGGAATTTAACGATAAATTTATATCTAGTTTGTTTCGCAAACTGTCGTTTAGTTTAATACTTGTTTTATTTTTTTACGGTGGATCTAGTAAATGGCGAATAATTTATCAATATGTGAAATTATATTTACCAATTGTATATATAAAATACAATTATGTACTATTTGTCAGAAAATGAAATTATGAGGACATGTATTCACCATTCACCCGCACATGAAGATCCTCTTCTTCGGGATACCCCGGCTGAGTTTGTGGCTTATGTCGCTGATCTTCTTAACAAGGCACTAGTTTACACTAACACTAGGTTTTATTACGGTTTTCTAGATATTTTTACTATTTTTATAATTGTTTTTCAACTCAGTTACGCTCAGAGTGGTTTGTAAGTTGTGAGATTCAAACGTACTACGTTTAACGTAGCGTTCAAGTAGATTAGTGGGGACAGTGGATACATTCCATTTCATTCATAAAAGTAATATAGAAAAGGATTTGTGATAACATGTACCTAATAAAAATTCCGAACAGTTACTAAAATCATAATTTTTTCTACTCTACTTCTTATCTATTTCTAGATATATTTTAACGAATATTTATATACCAGATTGTCCACAGAATATGGTTCTTACGTACGTTATTGATTTGATAAGCTTTATGGGGGACAACTGCGTAGTTCTAATAGCGAATAACATATGAATATAACTGCATTTTTATTTGTTTGAAGTGAAAGTATATTTCATTTTTTAAGGTAACTTTGTTGAATCGATGCTGTACATATTCTATTAAGTGTAAGAACCATATTAAAAGCCTATTATAAAATTAGACAAGCAATTTTATCCGAAGTTAAATTAATCTACGAAATACTAATTACCGTATAGGGCTGGAAGTGATTCATAGGTATAATAGAATGAACATATAGTTGTACGCATATTTCTTTTAATAAACTCAACTTCTCCAATGACGAATAGGAACGACGAAATGTAAATAAAAGTGGAATATATTTTATACAAACGGGAATATTTGTCCATGCAAAGGTAGTTGACTCGTATTTGACCTTTGGTATTTCGATATTAATATTTGCGTGTTTACCTGCACGAGGAAAGGTTCGGATCGTTGACTTCAAATTGCGCAATATTAGGTGATAAAGTTGCGTCAAAGTGTGGAACTCAGTTTGCCTGCGATTTATAACCTTGATAGTTATTAAATTAAATGAAGAATAACACATCGTATCCATGGTTCATTATCGTATCGTATGAATTACATTACGACTATTTTTAACATGTTAAAAATAAATACAAAGTTTTAAATGAAGAGCGTATACCTTTAGAATATAATGATTTTCTTGTTACAAATAATTAGCTTTACTCTTGGTTCCTTATGCGTTTATAATCTTTTTCTATTATTATCTGTGGTGGTAAATAGTTGAGTTATAGGAAAATTAATATTATTTTCTTAAATATTCTCTGTATTCAAATATCTGCGCTTACTAATGCTTTATAATTATCGAGTGGAAGATAATGAACGAGTTGGTCACCGCGTAAGTTGATACACCGAAGTCTTTTTTTAAAGAGAAGGTTTTAATACAATCAATTTAACTATAATTTGCATCCAAGAGTTGCTGTTCTATATTATATTAACATTAAATTTTATATTGTTGGTAACGCGAACGAAGCTGTCATCGGTTGCTAGTCGGTTTTAAAACTTTGTCTTTGTTGGAAGAATTGGAAATCGCTTCGTTAGTTATAAATTGTTGGTTATATAATCCAATGAGCTATATTTTTAATTCCAGTTTTTTATACGCATATAGCAAGTACTATGTGATTCAACAAGGCGGTACGTTTATCTTTTTCTTTTTTGTGTTTCGATCTTGGCAATTCGATATACTAAGACAATCCTTGTTGTCTTTACGATTCATTTCGTCTGACAACGATGGTGATTCGACTCGAATTTACGATTTTAACACAAAGACTTCTTGTATTACGTTACTTTATATAGGCTTCCGAATAAGTTCTCTTTGTTTGATGAAAATAAGCAAAGTTGAAACAGTATAATTTCAGATGGTTTACTCTGATTATTTATTTCATAAGATACGTAGGTTTATGTTCGTGAATTATTATTATACCGAAAAATATAAGTAATAGTAAGACGAACATAATTTCAACTATACTAAAATGGGGACAGAGTGACTATGACTTTACCATTGATATTGATAAGTTTTGTTTCGTATATTTATTATTATTTGTATATTTATATGCATGTATAAATACATTTGTATTGTGTATCTACTTATTATATCTATTCAATCCATTTATGGTATGTATTTATATTTGTACTTCAGTGTTAATTACCCTTTCATTATTATTTTGTACATTTTTGTTTATATTTGAACTACCTACAATAATATCGTATTTCTCCACAATATCGAAGAAAATACTTTGTGGTATTAATCACGCTAATATCCGAACTAAAGAGTGCAATGTAGTATTCATATACCTATCTTTAAAAGACGGGTATGTCTAGAAAGATTCGTAAACAATTATCTCTCAAAGTAACTATGCTATAACGTAGTAAACAGGCATTTTGTATATAATGGTCACTGCAACCTATAACTATGTCAACTATCTCAAAATAACCTTAACTATAAGGCCTTTTATACAGGTATATCAAAATCAAAATCAAAAATACTTTATTGAGTTTAGGCCCTGAGAAGGCGCTTATGAACGTCAAAGTTACCACCGTTTCGGAAAAAAACCCAGTCATCGAGAAGAACCGGCAAGAAACTCAATCTGGTTTATTTTTCATCAATCATATTATAACTCATATTTTTAAAACATAGTTATAAGCATAGATGCATATAAGTCATAGGTGGTAGAGCTACGCTGAAGCTATTACTGGTTTCAGCATGAATGGGTCGACTCGCCCGGGGTAGTACCACCCTCTCACAGAAAACCGACGTGAAGTAACAGTGCTTGCACTGTTGCGTTTCGTTCGGCCAGTGAGAGCGCCGGAGGCCCACATATTTAAAAGGCCGGCAACGCACTTGCGACTTCCCTGGTGTTGCTAGTGTCTATGGACGGCGGTGATCACTTATCATCAGGTGACCCACCTGTTCGTTTGCCCCCTAAAATATAAAAATATATATATATATATATATATATATATATATATAATTACATTCGGTTTGGTGGATCCACAGAGAGGGCGTCATTTCCAGATGTCACCATCGTTCATATATTGATCCACCTTGTAATAGCCTTTAGACATTAAAACCAGCTTGACATGGTGCTTGATACTTAGTATCCGGCAAATATATACGTGTATACGTAGTTATGCTCACGTACCCGTCAAATCAGAATATAGTAGCGCGGGCACTGCTGATTTGTGACAGGCTTTGATGTGTCGGTTATTAGCGTATTCGGCCACAGCGTCGATCAACATAAAGCCCAATATTTGTGAATGAGCAGAAGCTTTCGGTGAAGGAAAATATCGTGATTATACCATACTATGGTGGTAGCAATATCTTAAGACTTCTAGCCGCTAACTAGCACTCTCAAGTTGCAAATCTGTCGCTATGAGAGCCAATATCTCTAAGTTTGAGAAACTTTGAATCACATCGTCATTTAACATCAGGTAAGGTGGATCAAACGCTAAAAAAGAATAGGTGTGACGATGGTGCTTCAGCACTCGAACCTTGCATAGGCCCCACCACTTTTAGGTAATATAATTGAAGATAAAGTACAATGCATCTAAAATACAGGTCACTGACAAAGCAGGTATAATTTACAATAAGAGAATTACTACCTCGACACAGTATAATGATTACATTTTTGTTAACACATTCACGTTAAGGTCAATGAGAAGCACTAGTAACACAGAAGTTGATAGGTTAGCATAGTATGGGCATGTTATGAGGAGATATGAAAACCATGTAACTAGAGAAGTTTTAAGTATGAACGTGGACGGATATAGGAGTAAAGGGAGGCCGAAGAAGGTATGGGTAGGTTCTGTGAAAAATTGTGTATAAAAGGTGTAAATACTGAGATGACGTTTGACAGGGGAGAATGGAAAAGGAAAACATGTTGTGCTGGCCCTACTTAGGTGGGATAAGGGTAAGAAGATGA
The DNA here is from genome assembly GCA_035772565.1 of Antheraea assamensis. Classification (NCBI taxonomy): domain Eukaryota; kingdom Metazoa; phylum Arthropoda; class Insecta; order Lepidoptera; family Saturniidae; genus Antheraea; species Antheraea assamensis. The sequence continues at coordinate 1,444,335 of JAQQSE010000160.1, forward strand.
TGTTGATTTTTGTACTAATAGATAGAGATTGGTATTATTAATGTATGAAATAATATTGGCCCAATTAGGTGTGTTGCTTGCATCTTTAACTTAGCCTATTCAGTATAAGTAAGATTTCGTTGGCACACGTAATATGCACAATTTTTGTAACACGAACCAGAAATTATTACTTTTAAGAGGTAAGAACGAGTGTCGCTCTCGTTAAGCATCTCTTCACTGGGCATTTCTCTTTCTTGTCACGTGTCCCGTTTCACTCCATATCTACTCGCATTAGCGTTTTTTTTTACGTCGCTCCAGCAATTTAACCATGAATATGTTAAACGGCATTGCCGATAATTCGCTTTTTTTCCGTTTACCGGCGGCGTACCGTCTCATTATTGGATTCTCGGTTCTTTTAAAAAATGTAAGCTAGGATATCGAATATTAAGTTACCGATCTCGTTTGTGATAAGTATTGTCTTATGTTTAACGAGAAAACTGGCTCCGTCATCGAAGTCATAGTGTTTTATATCTTAAAATGTTAATGAGCTATTATATATTAATCACTGAAATAAGCTTTATGATTACAATTCTTTTAACTGGTTAAAAAAACGTTAGCCAATTAGGAGACTGAGTTTAAGCTAATATGAAAACAAATTTATTAACTATCAGATACCTAAAATGTAACCAAAATGCTGTTACAATATTTTGTTTGCTTAAAGAATAATTATCAATCCAAGAAATTACTAGCATAAGTTGAATAGTTTCACACGACGTTTTTACGATCAATTTTTTTAATCTTTTATTGCTTAAAAGTTACTTTAAACTGAGCACCCAGGTCTTTCATTAAAGAGGAACGATTTTATCTTCATTAAAATTGACTCACGAATTTTTAAGTTAGTTCATGAAAATCGCATTACATCCAGATATCATCTAGAGATAGGCACCATTTTTATAACGTTTATTATATTAGAAATTATCTAAGCATTGATGCAATTATTCAATGTAATATTTGTGAGAGGTGAGATATGAGAGATTTTTAATACTATTATATATTTTATTCGGTTATGATCCTAACAAAGAATGCTGTGTTACATGTGTGAGATTCGCCTGGCGATACTATACTTTTTACATACAAAATTCAGAAGTATTTTATTTCTAGTAACATTTGGAGGTTTAGTTTTCATGCAGTAGTTCTGGAACTTCGCAACTTTTAAGGTGGTGGGTTATTAGCTCTTAAATTACCTTAGGCTTCATTGGCCATTGTTTTTCAGGGGCCTGGCCTTCCATGGAAAATTAGGCCAATAAATCGATCAATCTATCTTGACTCCTCGGACTGCAGTCGGGGCCCTCAGAAGGGCCAACACCTGTCGGAGGAGCAGACGTAATGGCCTGGTAGTCCCTGCTCCCCCGGCCAAAAGGTGTAAGAAGGCACCATGGGGCTTTAGTCCGTGCGAATTGTACATAACCCACCTTTGCTGCCCGGCAAGGAGGGTATCTGTTAGGTATTTCCGCATGTGAAATATAAATATATATATAAAAAGGTCAATAAATCGATCTGGGATAAGAACTGAATCCTTTTTCATTCATTATTAGTTGGTTAGAAGACCATGGGTCAGATTGGTCTTTTAATCTTGACAGTAAGAACATTTATTTTCTAGTTACATAAAAGTACTAAATATTATTATGAGTCATTTAATAGATCTAAAAGTGAATGTTTATGTGTGCTTGTGTTTTATTCGTTCACGCATCTTTCACTCGATTTAGTTATAACTTTGTCAAGTCCTTGGCATTTGTGTAAATATTTACGATATAGTGACTATCAACGTATATAGATGACGTGCAATTCAGTATTAATAACAGATTTTCTTATTGTTTTTGATACTTTGAACGTATTTTTCTGGATTAAATAAGAGATAAAGTCCATGCTACATATCGTTACGCTTTTCTATAAGGACTAAACGGTAATAAAATACTTAATCAGTTTTACGTCTACGATGTGACGGGTATCAACAAGAAACAAATTTTTCTTTTGCTTTTTACCCAAATTCAAACACATTATCTTGTAATAAATTACGATACAAAAATCTAATGATACTTTTTGAAACAATTGCTCCGATCTCAGGTTGACATTAACTTCTTTTATTGGACTTCCATAGTAACAATGTCTATTTGTTTACAAATACAATAAGCATTGTTTACGTAATAATAGATCTAGTGACCAGTCTAAGTTGATATCCGTTTTTATTTTATGTCAAGGTAAATTGCCTTTTATTCGCGTACTTTAGTTTTAATATCTAAGGAAAACAATCACTTTACGTGTCATTCTATTCAATTTTTAACCGGAATTGACAGCGGATATAAACGTTAAAATTGCGTCGAAAAGTATGTAAATTATAGTTACGTAAACAATTTACAAGGCTCTAAAATGCTTCGATAATCGTTGTACGTTATAATTTACTGATTTAATCTAAATTATAACAAGCGGTAAATCACCTTTGATGAAGCGAGTCAACAATGACCTCTTTTGAAATTCAAGCCACGTCCCGGTTAATTTCGGAATAATGTAGGCGAAACGATTTTCATCATGTACTTATTCGACACGTAGCCGATCATAACTGGAGAGACGATAGGAGAAGTTAAACGCTGTGAATTAAGGGTTAATGTACTAAATTGTTATATATGTATATTAGCTAATACCCGCCCGCTTCGCTATGCATTAAATAAACTTTTAATTAATAAAAATGGCAAAATATAAATTGTATCCAAGAAATATATGTAAATTACATATACGTAAAAATTCCATGTAGTTATAAATTTCCCTACGACACTAGCTTAAATTTTACAATCGTTACTCGAATTACACTAAAAATACATGATTGAATCTAGGTATTTAAAAGGCACTTAAAAATGTGAAAATACTACCACCGGTTCGCAAAACGTCCTAGTCATCAAAAAGAGTTGGTAAGAAATTTGATCGAGTTTGTTTATAATTTCTTTTTAAATCATAAGCATTGGTTCCAGTCGCATATTATAATTTGTAGTGACTGTACAGAGAGGGTACTTTCAGGCATCGCTATCATTTACATACTGATCCATTATTGTAACCCTTGGACAGTGTAACGCGCTGTACATGTTCCTTTAAATTATTTTCCTGGAACTTGATATTAATGTAGTATCTAACAATAATACTTCAAAAAAAATGGTTTTTCTAAGTCTAAAATCTTAGATGGTTATTTGAAAATTATTTCTAATATTTAAATTGTTCCAGTCGCTTAATATGTAACTTTTGATTGAAATTTGACCAGATTTCAATATTAAGGTAAAAAAGAACTTTTTCTATTATTTTTATCGCTAACACTAAAGCTCGTCAATATAGTTATTTATTTATTTACACAGTTGAACAGGTACACCTTTAGCTATGTAAATCACACGTTTTAAACATAACATGAAAACAAGAACAATGTATATGAATTTATATTACTCAACAAATAACAATGCAAAATGTTGCTGAACAATCAGACTCTACAGTCATTCCAGCTTCTCACAAAATATTCTGAAACTGGCACACGATTCTCTAAAAAAAAATCTAAATATCCACTAAACTAAAAAAATAAATAGAAAATCAGCTGAGAAGCAGAGAAGGTGTAATGTACTTAACTGTTTTGTCTCTATCTAGTTACATATACATAAAGGGATATTAAATGTTATTAATAATAATACTAGTATAAATATCAAATGCGCTGTATAGTATATCTTGTTCGACACACAAAACCGTCGTCGACGCGATTAGCTCATCCACATTCGCAGTTTTAATAGGATAGGATGCGGATTATATGGGTCGGGTTGTGATAGGGGCCTCTCATTTAGCTTATTGCGCTGAGGCGGAAAACTAGGGATCTAGCCTCGGACCCCGTACGACTTGCATGATGAATGCTGTATAACAGGTGTATATGCTGCCGTTAAACTTTAGAAATCAGTTTTTTTTACAGAATGTCTAGGTAACTACACATTGACAAGGGTTATCCGATAAGTGCTGGAAATGTTTTCTTTCTTATTTTGATGCTGTGGTTAGTTTTATAGTCTATTATTTTTGTTAATATTCAGTAGCGAGTTGCTTGGTTAGGTTAGGTTGTATTCTAAGTTCCTCAGCGGAGGCCACCACCTGTGGCCCACATAATTGTGGAGGGCGCCCGTATCAGGGTGGGGACCCAGATGAAGTATCTGGGCCTCACCTTGGACGGGCGATGGCGGTTCCAGCCCCATTTGAAGGGGCTCGGACCGCGGATTGCTGGGGCGGCAGGGGCGCTTGGCTGATTGTTCTCCAATATAGGGGGGCCGTGCGCCGGTTGCCGCAGACTATACATGGGGGTCGTGCGAGCGATGGCCGTCTATGGGGCACCGGTGTGGGCCAACGCCTTCGGTGCTGCCAATGTGCGTGTGCTACGCGCTGTGCAGCGTATTTAGTATTGAGGGCAATACGGGGATACCGCATCGTGTCCTCGTCGCCGGCTCCCTGCCCTGGGAGCTGGAGGCAGGGTTGCTTGTAGCCGTGTACGAGTTCACGGCGGCAAGAAAGCGTTTGGGGGAGCTTCCTGCTCCCAGGGAGATAGAAGAGATGCGGAGAGTGGGGAGGGAGGAAGCAATAGAATGGTGGCGGTAGGACCTGACGGACGCGTGGTATGGCCGTTATACCGTGGATGCCGTCCACCCTGTCCTGCCGGAGTGGGTTGGAAGATGCTGGGGCTCCCTGATGTACCGTCTGGTGCAGGTACTCACCGGATATGGTTGTTTCGGGTGGTACCTGCACCGGATCGCGCTCAGGGAGCCAACCGCCGTATGCCATGAGTGCGGCGCTGAGGGGATTACCGCGCACTCTGTCTAAGTGTGCTGCGTGGGACGGACAGCGCCGCATTCTGGTTGCGGCGGTGGGTGGATATTTGTCGCTGCCGAGCATGTCCGCAACCACGCAAGCACCACGCAGGTCATCTCGCAAAAGGAGACGGCGATTTGCCCCTCTCCTTTGTAATATTATATTACTTTTTACTTAATATTCTTATGTAATAGGTAATGTATTTTTTTTAATACCGTAAATCGTTAATATTCACACTATGAAATATCGATAGGTTTACACAACTGCTGGTGTAAATAATAAGAAATCATTTTGTAAGTATTCAATAATTTGATTCTTACGCGTTAATAAATTTTCACATAATTCTTTACACAATAAAAGGTCTAAAGGAATTAATCTTATTATCCCTCTCCAGATCTCTGCTTTGCAATCTCATATAACTTTCTTAGGAGTCATGTCTTCTCTTTACACATTTATACAAAAGCACGTGAAACAATAACGTCGAGTAAACCTCTTTGTCCAAGACAATACTACGGAGTTTCTAAATCTGAAGATTGTGAGCGGAGTAGATTTCATTTGGTGTGATTCAATTAATTTGAGTAAAGAAATGTTTGGCTTTGTTCTGGATATCGATATCGGGGTATCGAATATTGGTTTTACGACGAACATTTTTACCACGAGAAATTCTATATCCCAAAAACATTATTATTGAAGTCTGTTAAAGGATTATATTTTCAAATTAATGTGATACTCAGAAATAAATATTTGGATAGCGGACCGTTTTATTGTTTTGTAATTTTCGTATTTGATGATTACACGGATGATATCAGGTTTTATTTTAATTAGGTATGAATAAAGTTGATTAATATAAACTGATAGGACAAAATTATAGTTTTTATTTTTTTAATATTACTGTAACATACCTGTACATTTTAAAAATAAGTTTCATAAGATATTATACTGTTTTAGGTACTTAAATATATTCTAGTAATAATGAATGCGCTACATATAAGTAGATTAGTGAATGATTATATTTTTAACCGGCTTCAAAAAGGACGAGGTTCTAAATTGGGTAATTTTATTTAATGTTTGATACCTCAGTACTTCGTCATTTATAAATCGATTTGGAACATTATTTTTTTTATTGTAAGGGGGGTATTTTCTAGGTAGTGTAGGTAGGTAGTAGTACTGAATATTAACAACGGTCAAGTATATGCTGGTGCATTTTTTGAGTAGATATTTTTGTATTATTAAAATGCTCTAATAACATTACATTTTCTACTGTTACTTCTTTTAAATTATAGCATGACAATAATGTTAATACAATTAATGGTAAACGAGGTGCTTTCGGAAGATCTACAATATATCGGCCATTGTCGTGGATATATAAACTGAGTGATCTCGAATTTCGACAATAAAAGAGAGTTAACGTGACGGGTGGTAGTGACTAACTATAGACACCCTACCACTTAATATGATATAATTTAGTTTCAATATGTACGATTTTATGTATATTTAATTAAATCTACATATAAGTAGGCAAAGAAAAAAAAAACATTTCCGTACAATTATCTCCTCTGTTTGTCAACCGAATATTTTTAGTTTTTGTTTATTTCGAAACCAATAACGAGCTTTAGTGTTCTCAATAAATAAAAAAAAATATTTTTTCAGTAACATCGACGAGTCAAAGCCTTTATTTATAAGTCTCTGTTTGTCATACTTCAGATCTTTACATCTACTAATCTAGAATACTGGCACACTCTTTGGCAAAATACCTCGATAATATTGAAACTAAAAACATTAACGGAGTATGGACGAACGTCGACCACTGGATGAATACTAGTGTAACGAATTTTCATATATTAAAGTCTGTTTAAAACAAAAACCGTCTTCTAAAACTATGTTAATCAATTTCAATTAGTGCCAATAACGTAATCAGGTAATTGATTCAAGTTTAAACCTATTTTCTAAATGTCGATGGAATCGTTATTTAATAGTCTATGCAGATGTAGTTATGTTGTTATTATATAATTTCACGGTACACGTTACATTGTTACATGCGACATCAAAGTCGGACATGTTGAGTCGGCACGCCATCCACAAAATTACTGTTTACGTACTCCTGTTAATAGCCACGTAACATAGGAAGCTGGCTTTACTGGCACGCTTCACTTGCTCTTCATTTAACCGTGTCTGAGCTCGTTGGGTAACTGCCACTTTTCTAATTTCACATTTGTGTTATAAAATTCTTTTGTTCAAACTGTTTCGGTGCAGGATTAAGTACCAAAATAGGATATAATTTTGAAACATCCAAGCGTGTAACTATTGTTAGAATCTGATATAACAAGCGTAATTTTTTCACACAGTCAAAACTATTTGGAAATGTACATATCTTTACATGTGAAACTACTATGGCTCATTGGTAAGTGTGGTCGAACATCGCATCGATTGAAGTAAATTTGAATCCATGTGAAAGAGAAGAAAAAATAAAGAAGAAAAAATTTGAAGAAAAAATATCCTGAAGACACCATAGCATGGTCGTAGGGCTTTTTCTAAGCCCACTTGGTTACCTACCGCTCTCAAGTTGCAAATTATCGCCAAGCACCTATGTGTGTGTTCCGGCTGCTGCAATGCAGAGCCGTTCCCTCTTGGTTTAACGTGTTTACCACATCGTCATTTAACGTAAGATTGTGGTCAAACGCTATAAAGAAAAGTATAAAAAGCAATAAACACCGTACATGAATATCTCAAAGAGATAAACCACCATTCGCGCCGTTACATCGCACCTCGATTTTTACAACGAGCCTCACCTGTTTACAAGAAACCGTATCGAAAAGAAAGAACTCGAACTTACCACCCATAGTTTTGTAGGAGTATATATGTATATATGCGAGCCCTAGTCGGACTGGAGTCATAGGTCTGATCCTCCGGAGTGGAACCCTCGACCAGGCTGCTTGCGCGATACAGTGACACTGCATTCACTAGTTTTCCTTCACCTACCACACTAAACTTTAGATACGTGCATACTCATGCAACAGGTATATAGGTTCTGTAAAGAAACTTTTTTGCCTTCTTGGTTAGTTAGTTTGGCAAAAATTATCAGATCCGAAATTCATTTACGCGTTCACGCCGTACAGGTAGATACGCATGTATGTCTCACCAACCTACATACATGTGTATGGTATCTTAGTTTGTACAGGTAGTAGCTTGATTGGCGGTATTGCATGCAAGGCAACAGCCCAAGTCCAGGTTCGGCCACTTTCGCACCCTTCCGTTTTGTTGCAATTTTGGCTGAGTCTATTAAGCGCTCGTCCCAAGGTCCGATGAATTTTTGAAGGCTAGTTATGCTAACTAGAAGCAACAACCCGATGTAATTTCGACTATAGAATAGCACTGAAAGTGTTCATGAGTGTATCTTGGTTTGTCTTCATGTATGTGTGAATAAATTATTTAATCGTTGTTAAAGTGAGTAGGCAAGAGAAAACAGACTTAAAAAATCTACCTAAAAATCACCAGAGAGTTCTTAACCATAGTTAAATACCTACTTAGTCTTGGATTATCATAAACTTACCAACATCTCAGTTACTATATATTTTCTATTCGATTTTGAAAAGTTTCTTGGTGTAACTTTCAAATCCAAGGTTCAATAATAATGAAATTAAAATGAGACCTCCTTGAAAATAACCATAAAAAAGGAACAAAAAGAAGACAACCGAATTGTGAACACCCGAAAAAAAAAGTTGCGTAGGGAGTCTTACCGTCAATCGCAGCATTCACATTTCCTTTGCCTTTTCGATAATGCTCGATTGTCGTCGGGTGTCCAATCCTTCGAATCCCGATACCTCGCATCCTTCCGCCCCGCGCCCGGCCAACTACACTGGTACTTCGTTCGTGTACTTTCTGATCTACATTTTGCGTGATAATTCCTCCTCTCTTAAGGGTCGTAGCATAAGTTTGGATTCCCTATAACCTTTTATAATAAATACACTTTTTATTAAAATAGTAGTTACAGTGATTAATTAGTGCTTTCAAATAATCGGAAAAATCAATATCTTAAGCTTAATTTAATATAAGAATATTAATATAGATTGTACTCGTAGGATGTTAAATTTTTGATTTTATATCTATACTAGAACAATAGTAGAGAACAACACTACAATAAAAATGACTGTTTTAGGCATTTTTATATTACTACCGTTACTGAAGATACTTGGCGCACTCAAGCGAGACTGCGGTTGTAATTTGTCGTACATTGTCAGTCTATGTTGCAAGTTCTATTTAACAAGGTAGCAGCACTCTCCGTGTAATGTCACTGTTGACATTCTTCATGGATTCGCTAACAACATACGAATATGTAGGCAGGCGTAGGCGCAGCGGGCGACCTCGACAGTAAAACTTGACTTTTCTAAAATCGTGACAACTCTGAACAATGCGGATGTCTTATGATTAAGCAAATTGCGCACTGTTTTTCATATTATTAATAATACATAATATTTAATATGGCATTTATTCGTATATGGCAAATTACAAGGTAGGGACTATTTATAATGTATATTGCCTGTCTAATTAGCAGCTTTATATTCACTTGAAACTACTTACTTATTTTGATAAATGAGCAACACTGAATTATTCAATATTTGTTGAAATATTATTTTATAATTGAGTTCGTCTAATGTTATTGAAGAATTACGCTGAAAATGTTGATCGAATTAATTTTTATCAACTTTCCGCATCCAAATACCATGAAAAAAAGTTGTGAATTAATTTTTACATGGAGCATATTATTCATGACCGAAGGCAAGTAAGTTATTATAACATTTTTTTTATTATTAAATGCGAAAATTAGTTTTTTATATCTTTTAATGTTTGAGAATGGAAATTTAAAACCACAAAGTTTTTTATTATTTTATTAATGATCAGTAACTTCGTTTGCATTAAACGAAAATATAAAATGTAGAAGCTTAAAAAGCAGTCAGGCTTAATATAGTTTTCTATTAGAGAAATAATTTTCAGAATCGGATAAGTAGTTCCGGATGTAATATGAATTAGAGACAATATATACAAAAAGTCTCTGGGTTTGCTTCACCAACGCAAACACGTATAGTTAATATATAAAGCTATAAGCTTGGCTATCTTGGTTAGTTAACTCGATTTGCGATTATTGCATCCAAGGCAACAGCTCAACTCGAGGCTCGCTCACTTTGGCGCCGTTGAGCTTGTTGCCATACGGCTGAGTCGCAAAAGTGTTTGTCCAAAAAGCACGGTGAAGCTGTAAGAGCGGTTAGTCAGTTTGAAAAAAAAATCGCTCAGGTTACTTTAAACTGTACCTGATTTTCATTTAAAAATTCTTCCAAATAAAATGTTTGTGCATTTTTGTGAAAATTAAAATATCAGATTACACAGATTTCAAATTCAACCAGAATTCGGATCACGCTCGCTTCCTCAACTCACTTTGATTGTATCTCGAGTACGGATTCTTTGCAAATTGTTTGCGGTTCCGCTAATTTGTGAGATTATATTTTAGCTCGGCTGGTAAACCGAAACGCCTCGAAGCAATGATTATAAATCGCTTATCAAAGAATTTTCGCCGCGAGTTTGTGTTGCGATATTGGAAAAGTTTTAAGGGAATGCTCTGCCATTCGTAAATGTCTGCTGAGATATCAGTCACGAGTGTTTGAGTTAACGAGACAACATTCTTTTGCAAGTTTAAAGCGAGAACTATAGCTCGGAGCAGATTCGTGTTAAATAATTTTAAATTAACTTCGTAAAGAAAGTGACGAATTGAGATTTTTCAACCATTTTCTTTCATACAAACTTTGTCTTAACAATTAACCATACTATAAACCATACCAAACCAATTTATAAAACTATGAATTTTATATGTTAAACAAGTGAGCGAAATCACGGGCAAAAACTAATATCCTATAAGATCTAATATTATAATACCATTCACATGGTCTAAGAATACACATATAAAGCATCTAGTCAATTTGAGTTAAAGCTATTAAAGGGTGTATGTATTTTAGCAACCGTTTTTAAAATTGGTCAAATTACAGTTCTTCTTTATACATTTTATTGAGTACCTAAATAAACTATGCTGAAAACCTTTATAATCTAAAAGGGAAGTTATCTTCCTGATAATGTAAACATTTCAAGTTAAAAAGTAAGAAAGGCGATTATGCGCAATGATGTTTACCATGTAAATAAGCTTTGGGTACGCGGCCAATCTTCTCTCTGCAAATACCGCTGTTCGTATTGGACGAATGAGAGTGTATTTTACGACCGACATGCTTGTGTCGTGACTGGTTTTGGAGAATTCCTGTTTTCAACGTTTATACGTCTGAATATTTCTTTGCGAAAAAAAAATTTGTAAGGCGATGTTTTGTATATTTTTTGCAATATTTGAGTACCACGCCTTATGGAATAATGGAATATAATACAAAAGGAATTATTACGACTCTGAATAATTACTGCCATGGAAATAAAACACTGATAAAAAGTTCAGCGACGTCAATTAAAGTAAGAAGCGGAATAAATTTGTAAAGTAACTTATTGTAAATTAATGTTTCTTAAAGACAACATTCGCACTATTATAAGTATGAAAGCAACTTTGTTTGCTTGTTTGTTTTTCTACCAGTTTTACAACTAAACGTCTCAACCGATCGTATTGAAATTGGCTTGCTTTGGCTGAATGAAATAGGCTATTTTTCTTCCTCAATCTACCATAAAACACGTAGACAAAATCGTGGGAAAATTATTGTTGTAAATACACATATAATCATTCAATAATTATAGATTTCATTGGATTCAGAAATACACAATGCATAATAAAATTGACCGCAAAGTGATATACTTCTTTAAATATAGCATTTTTAACAAAATTATACTTTTTAAATTTTGACAATTTCATATTCTCGTTCAAAATGAAAAATTCTACATTTTTGGTATCACAGAGAAGGATATGTGTCAGTCGATTTTTGATTCGAAATTAGTGAAGAATATGCATTATCAATGATTAAATATTACAAATGAAACTGTGGTCAACCAATGTAAAAACCAGATTAGGAGGAGACGTTTCGCTAATGAACTATCTTTATGGTATTCAATAAATATAAGCATGGTAATTTGTTGAAGGCATCCAGTGTAACGGTAATGTTCGATGGGATATTTTTCAATAGCGGTTGAACGTGCCTCTTCGATCTATCAACGTCCGTACAGGTTACGACGAAATTCGATATCTTTTCACCTTTACGTCCCTGTGGGCTGAAATGAGAAGGTTTGGACCTGGAGCAAGGTTTGATTGAACGGTCAATTTTGTTCTCTTTTATCCTTGATGAGGTAAAGAAACAGATAGTATTTGCTCATTTATCTAAATTTCAAGTTAATTTAAGTTTATTAGTATATCATACGTAACCAACTTTTTAAAATGATTTTATGTAAGATTAATATCTCCTTCTTGGACGTAAAATGATTGTTTCATAAGAATAAAGCCGAATTAATCTGTGACCAGGTAATGAATCCAATTTGATTATTGATTTTTTTTTAGCTTAAAGTATTGGGATATCATGAGTATTTGTGCTATGTTTTGAGCAATTATTAGCAAATTTTTAGAATACATTTATTCTGTTTTATTTGAGTTGATTGCTTTATTTTTCGCACAATAGATACTGATAGGTTTATATCAAATATAGTAATATAGGTAAGACGGACAGCTTACTTCGTTACCGCTCACTCTTCGCGTCCTCACTCCGCAACGTCTCAAGCCTAGGTCCGATCCCCTGACATGGAGCCCTTCACCATGCTGCTTGCGCGATTCACTGACACTGCATTTAGTAGTTGAAAACACACACCACGTAGCAAAGTACATACGTGCACATATATAAGTAAGTACATAGGTTGTGTAAAGGAGTTCTTTTTTATTTTATTAGTTAGTTAGCCGTAGCCAAAATTGTTAGATCCCAAATCCCTGTAAATACTCGTGCGTCATATAAAAAGGTACACATACGTGTGTGTCTCATTAACGTATATATGTTTGGTTAGCTCGTATTGTTAGTTAGCTCTGTTAACGATATTGCATGCAAGGCAACAGTTGAAGCTGAGGTATGGCCATTTTGGCATCCTTGCACTATTTGCTATTTCTTTTGAGTGCCTGGCGCGTTCGCCGCCAAGTCAGTTGATGCTATAAAGGCCTGTCAAGTCAACAGCGTGTAGCTATAGCCGGGTCTCGTTCGAGCAGCGGTCGAGTGCACACGTGCCCCGCTCGCAGCTCTGACGGTCCGTTCGTTCAGCAACTCGCGCGCAGTTGTCTGATATTTTCGTGAGTGTTCGGAAGTATAGTGTGTTCGTACGGCTACTGTCGATCGTTACGCTCTTTTCAGAGTGACGGTGCACCTCCTTTAGTGTACCACTTAAACCGCACTTTTCGGTGCGGAGCCGTGTACACTGTGTGCAGTGCGTCGATTCGCCGTGCTACGCGTCGTGCTTCGTGCTGCGCTTCGAGAGTCGTGCAGCGCGTCGTGTGCCGTGCAGAGCGTCGTTCTTCGCGCCGCGCCGTGTGCAGATTCGAAGAGAGAAGATTTCGCGTCGCGTCTCCCTTTGGCCCGGACACGGATTGTCCGTTAAATTTTAATTAGGCTCACCCCCCTGCATCTCAGGCAGGGAGGTTAGTCATGACTACCCCCGCGCCCCCGCGTGCCCCTTCGGCCCATCCGGCCTTTGAAGATGTCGCCCACATCGAAGAACTACTTCGATTTCATATCTTCGTCGAAAAGGAAGACTATCTACTCGTCTCCGAGTACAACAGACTCCGGAAAGTCTTCGCGCGCAATCCCTCCGGTAAAAAGCCGTGTTGTTTCTCCGCGAACCCGTTCGTAAATCTCTCGGACATCGACTCCGATGACGACTCGGATATGGATCTCGACGCCGTTCCCGCGACCGCGCCCACGACGGTAACCACGGTCGCGGCCGTGACTGCGCCCGCGACCACGCCCGCCGATGACGACGGTTTCACAACCGTTACGCGCCGCGTTAAACGCCCACGCGCCACTAATCCGTCCGACAGTGACTCGGCTGCGGGACTTTCCGTCCCAAAGCAGTCCAATGTAGGTGGCGCTTGGGTGCCCCGAGTCTCTTCCGCGCCCTCTGCCACGAATTCGGCTGAAGCTGCAGCTGCGGAACCCATGGTCGCGGCTAAGAAGCCACGCCCACCGTCTCCCGTCACCTTCCGTGACAAAGCCCGTTGGGTGGAGATCTTGGACGACCTTAAGTCGAAAGAGATTCTCTACAAGTCCGCCGTCAACACTGTTGCCGGCATCTCTATCAGAGTCTAGACCCCCGATGAGCATCGCAAGCTCACTAGGTACTTCCGGGAGCGAAAACTCACTTTCTTCACTCACGCTCTCGAGGAAGAGCGCCTCCTCCATGCCGTCATTCGTGGAGTTCCTTCAGAACTCTCTGAATACGATATCTCCGATTGCCTGAATGGTCAGGAATTCCCAGTCCGGAGCGTACAGCGCATGTACCACCCCCGTACGAAGGCCCCCTTCAACTTGGTGCTGGTCACACTGGACCGTACCGTGGAAGGCAAGCCCATTTTCGGCCTCACCTCTGTGTGCGGCCTGTCTCGTGTCTACGTAGAGCCTCCTCGTAAGTCCCATGTACCCTCGCAGTGTCATAACTGCCAGGTGTACGGTCATTCCGCCCGGCACTGCCACCTGCGTCCCAGGTGTGTAAAGTGTCTCGGGGATCACTCTACTAAGGAGTGCCCCCGCACTCCTGAGTCCACCGAGCCTCCGTGTCCGCCCATACAAAGCCAGAAGGCTTTCCCTGACCTGCCGGGAACTTCCAGTGCACCGGCAGCACCCGCTTCCGCGCCGAGCGCGCTCTCTTGGCGCGTAAGGCCTTCCCCGATAGCTCCCTCGGCTCCTAAAGCCAAGCCCCAGCCTCAGAAGGCTCAGTCCACTCCTTCGCCACCTACCGCGTCCTCAGTATCGACCACCGGTATCGACTGGATAGCTCAACTTCTTTTGGTACACAATGTACAAGAAATACTCGCGTTCAACGCGCTTGTCAATAGTACGTCTGAGCTCGGGTTCTTAAACGCGATCTCAGCTTTCCCGGCCGTTGCGAATACGTTACAACGATTAACCTGCGCCGCGCATAAATAAATTCGCGTTAATCAAAATATCAGTTCGAACCCGCGTGTTCACATACAATAGACCGATACATTAGGAACTCGTACGTAATCGTATAGTTAAGTCGGCACCGTGCCATTGTTCTTTATTTTTCGCTCGATGTCCTCTTAAAAGATGCGTGTTTGCGCCCACGCCCGTGACTCTCTCTGCTCACGCCGCCGTGAGCGAGGGGTGAAGATACGATCCCGCACACTCGTCGCGATTTTTCTTGTAACAACTCGAGCCTAGGTTTGTCCCTCGGTGTGGAGCCCTCGAGTATGTTACTCGCGCGAATACAGTGACTCACGCTTGTTTCTCATTTACACGATCACTCCACACACATGCACACCTAGGCACATAGTGGTGGGCTGTTTTTTTGCCCTTTTCGGACTGAAATAGGTCACACAGCATAGTAGTCAGATGTAAAATACACATATACATTCGTGAAACATGGATGGTCACACATGCATTTTTCACTAATTCATATATGTGTATGAAATGGATAGATAGCTTAGCTTAGTCAGATCGGGAAAGTCGGCGACAGCTCAAGCCGAGGTGCACCGAGTGCCCTTGAGGTGATCGCCTAAAACAAATCGGGTGAGTGCCCTAAGCGCTCCCCTTAGTAGTCCGGTGGAACTGTGAAGGCCTTATTGGCTGGCAATGTAGGTCAGCTTGAAAAAAAAAAATAGTGTAGCTATAGCCCGGTGATGCTGTAGATGCCTGTCAGGTAAATAGCGTAGTCAGTCCGATAAGTGTAGTCAGTTTGGAAAAAATCGCCTAGTTTATGCTAAGGTCTGTAAGTCTGTGTATTTGAATTATGATTAAAAGCTTTTCTGAATTGTGCACGTTTCACGACGTAATAACATGAAAGGAAATAGTAACACAATGTTAAGTCAAATGACCGACAACATTGTTCACATGTAGGTTTACTATGGACGTTGCTTTATTCGAAAAGTGCAAAGCATTTCCCATAACGAATTTCTAAAGATAGTGGTTGTAATAAATGTACATATGATAAAAAAATGAATAAGCTTAAAAAGAATTATGAAAAGAAGCCAAATGAACAAGCTTATGATTCTAAAATATGTTAGCAATGATGAGATATACATATGTAAGAATGTGATGTACAACGTAAGTATTAAATTAAGCCACGTCTAATAATATATGTTATTAGATGTTGCCCGCAGCTCCACATGCGTTTTTTTAATAATTATAAATTACTTCTTATAATATCAGCTATCTGTTAGTGAAAGTTCCGTGAAAAATGGTTCAAACGTTTTGGAGATAATACTGCAAACGAAGCCATGGGTATAAGCTAGTCCAACATTTTTTTTTTTTTTTCGAACTTACCTTCTCTGTTAGCCAATAAGGCCGCTACAGTTCCACCGGACTACTAAGGGGAGCGCTTAGGGCACTCACCCGATTTGTTTAGGCGATTACCTCAAGGGCACTCGGTGCACCTCGGCTTGAGCTGTCGCCGACTTTCCCGATCTGACTAAGCTAGCTAAGCTATCTATTCATTTCATACACATATATGAATTCGTGAAAAATACATGTATGACTACTATGTTGTGTGACCTATTTCAGTCCGAAAAGGGCAAAAAAACAGCCCACCACTGTGTGCGTAGGTGTGCATGTGTGTGGGGTGATTGTATAAATGAAAAACAAGCGTGAGTCACTGTATTCGCGCGAGTAACATACTCGAGGGCTCCACACCGAGGGCCAAACCTAGGCTCGAGTTGTTACAAGAAAAATTGCGACGAGTGTGCGGGATCGTATCTTCACCCCCTGCTCACGGCGGCGTGAGAAGAGAGAATCGCGGGCGTGGGCGCAAACACGCATCTTTTAAGAGGACATCGAGGGAAAAATAAAGAACAATGGCACCCGCTGTTATTTAAACTATCCGTCAGTGAAATTTCTGTCAAAGTCGGTCCAGCCGTTTCAGGCAGAAAGGCATACTGACAAACAAAAATTTTAAAAATAGTATTTTTGTTATCAGTATCGTGTATACGTTCATATCCAATCAGTAAGCTGTCGTTATTTTGATATTACATACATACACTTCATTTTTATTATATGTAATACATTATATCATAATTTCCATGACTTGTAACCTAGGGGCTAATAGTGTGATTATTAATAATATCGTTCCTAAATGTCTGTAATGAATAATAAAGTTGTGTTCAACATTTTACGAATACTAGTAGTCGTGCCGTAGTTAAAATTGTATCATTATAGGGGGTACAAAGTTTTTTCTTCATGTAGTGATTATTACCTGTATTTGTTTCTTTTTTTTTTAAATTAAATGTTAATAACGAATAAGAAGAATAAGAATAGAGGTAGGTATATAAATAAAGATTCGACTCGTCCATGGTAAGGTTATAAAACCGGTTAACATGGTACTTAAACTGTTATCCGACAAATCGGTAATGTACTTTGTGATCGTATTTTTTGTGAGGTGCATTAAAAATTTCCGGAATGAATAAGACTGGTCAAAAAAGAAATTTATTGTTTCTCAAAATATTCTACCTTAGACCGGAATATGAGTCATGTATATAGATTGCAGAGTATAAAAATATTTATTCTAGTTGCATTACCCAGAGATAAAATAGAGGAATACGTTTGTGTGGAATAAACGACGTTCGCGTTTCCTCTTAACTGATGCAATATGAAATTGCGACAAGCATTGAAAGGGTTAAAGTAATAGATAAAACGAATAATTCTCAGACAACAGAACCATTTTCAAGTGTTTCAAGTCACGGCCTCCAAGGAGTATAACATTATGTTTAAATTGTAATGAAATATATTATAATTAAATTGTTTTTTGAACTCGTGTTGAAATTACGTGTTCCACAAAGAGGAAAAACTGTTGCTAATTATTTACACACTCGCCTTTACATTTGTAAAGTCAGAGAAATTCTACGCATCCATTTTTAACCGTTATTCAGGTGAGGTTATTAACTTTGTTGACATATGTATAATAAAATAACAGAGCCACGATAGATATGTTTGCATTTTAATGTCACATACAACTATCATCCGGACGTTCACATCTCTCGGGGCGAGGACAATATTTTAGAAGATTGGTGTTGAGATCCGAACATAAAGCTTTGTAAATGCTCTTTCAGAATACGATTGTGTATTCTGTATTCTTGTACATACGTAAATACTATTTACATTTTCATTGATAACTATTTGAAATTGGATTACACAATGCAGTTACTTAAGAATTAGAGAAAGTTTAATACTATTATATCAATAATATAAGTCTAATGAGATAACCTGTTTTAAGATATTCTAAGATTTGTAATCTGATAAGATTTTTTTAAAGTATAGGGACAAATCTATACTGGGTTAGTATTTGATATTATATTTCATATTAAAAAAAACGAAGCAAAGAGTTCGTAACCATTTTTATCGTTATCTTCGAAGTAGGTAGGATGTTCTGTCACCTTAAAAATAAACTTATCCGTGTTAATTACACATGACGATTGTAGTTATTTCGATGAAATTGTATAAAAATGTGTTTGTTTTTATTATGACACTATAAAGTGAATGCTCTATATATGATGATAAGCATACTTCAAAAATAAAGAGACCACCGAAAAGTCCAGAATTATCAGTAGTGTTCACCGCCAAGCCGACGTATAAGCTTTTCGGCTGCTAGATATGCAGTACCTGGCTTTTGATTTGTCACGTCGGAGAGTAGACTGTGATAGTTGCCTAAATTTACAAAACCTAAGCAAGCTCATTTTAACCAAACATTCACTCTTATCCCCGAAGTGCCAATCAAATTATGGTACACTGATTGATCTCGAAACCTTTTAAACTTTAGGGTAGCAGTTAGAGAAGTAGGTTTTAGAGAAAGTCCTACCACTATGCAAACATATACCATCATACGTACTCATACTATTTTTTTTTACTTTTCATTCAAGCTGATTTGGTTTTATTGTCGGTAAAAAATAAAATTCCTTAACAAGCTCATAAACTAATATCTTTTAAAGACGTAATAATAAAAACAATTGTGTGGTTTTTTGAAACCATGAAGCAAGTGAAACTTTTGAATGTCATGGGCGCTGCTATATTGACTTTGGTTGCATTGCCGAGCGTCTTTCACCTTACCCTTACCTCGCGGCCGGCTGTAATAAGACATGCGATAGATGGACGAGATAAATTGAGGCAATGTAAAATAAGATTCACTTTAATATGTATAAACGTATTTTAAATAACATAAAATTCATGCATAATGAGTTATATTTTACATAACATTTCTTGGTAAGTGGCTTTGTAAATCCAAATTCACAGAATTCGTAACAGTTATCAGTCATTTTATTAAGCAATATTTTGGGACAAGTAATCTAAAGAATTAGATATAAAATAGCGGGCCGACGTACTAACTAGATAATAAATAAGTCAATACAGACGACGTGGAAAGTGTCATTCGTCGGTCGAATCACGAATCCTAAAAAGATACACAAGGTAACAAATTGCCAATAAAAAGCTAACAAAATGCTGTGGGTAAGCATTCCGGTCAAAGCTGTAAATCCCGGGCTGCGTCAATAAATCCCCGGAAAAAATATCGAAAGCCATGTAATACAGTTAGATTCAGATTGTGTTTGGGATAAGGAGCTGCAACCATATTTTGATAGAGTTTTGCGGTCTATATTATGAATATTAAAATCGTTTGAATAATGCCGTTGTTTCTTGTTATTATTATTTTTTATGACATTTTAGACTTCATCTGGGTCGTTTATTATCTTAACAATATATTTTATGTACAGAGGAAAAATATAAGCACAACAACGCTTGCCCCACGTGTCCGCGACAAAAATACAGTATCGCTGAATGCGTAGTATATATTAATTATATGTTACGAGTATCTAGTTGTTCAATAGATAAGTTTAATATATCTTATTTGATAGCCTAAGTTTTAGTAGTCCAGAAAAATCGGCCGATAAATTGTTATCAAAAATAGTTACAAAATAATTGATTCCACTGCGAAATGACTAAGTTACTGCATATTCTATATCTGATGATTTCGAAATAAGACATCCGATGCTGATAGTGAAAATCCTTGAGTTTATTACAGAGATGGCACATTAAAATAATTCGATATCATTGAAAACAAGGCTTCAACGAACATTAATATGATTTGTTTCCTCCTTAATTCCATTCTAAACAATACTTATCATGAATAATGAATGTACTTTGCAGTGTGAAGGTTAATTAACGTCAGCTAGTATTTATCTACAAATGTGGAAATATAAAATTATATGACCATTTCTACGCTACATTATTCTAACGCTATTAATTTAATTATATAACTTATAAATTATTTTTAGACTACTTAGCAGTATAACGTTTGAGGATATGCTTATAGAAGGTAATCTCTTGAGCTATTGTTCTGATACTTAAAATGATCACAATTTATGTGTTTCAAGTCGCGAACAGTTGATAATATGTAATACATTATATTGCTAGTTTCTACGCGCTGCTTCGCTCGTGTTAATGTAGAATTACTCACGGGATCGCTACTATTTTTGAGCAGAAAAGGTACAGCTATGCCCTTTTCTATACCTTTGACAAGATGTATGCAAAATTTCATAATAATCGGTATAGTAGTTTAGACGCTGAATCGGTAACAAACATATAAATTAACATTCGCTTATACAATATTAATTAAGATGAAATAGTTCTATCATAAATTTGGTATTTTAGAATCTAAATACAGCAGAACTTATGTGAATACGTATAATCCTGAAAATATCAATTTTGACGACATCATTTTGTCCATGTTTGAGGGGTACCGTTGGACTCTTGTCGGTTGAGGAAACCTTAATCTTAGTAATGTTCTTGTAGTACCACCGTGTGTGGGAAAAATATAAAAATGTGGATTTCTCATAGTTTGAAATTGCCAATACGTCGTAGGCTGATGTGGTAACTCTGCCTATACTTTCCTTTTGAAGAAGAGGCCTATGGCCCTGCAGTAGGTTTATTACACGCTGATGATGATGATCACCTAGCCTTCGGGAATAGTATATTTTTCTGCTTGAAAGACACTCTCTATCCTTTTTTGTAACTTTGACAATGTTTATGTAAAGAAATTTGATGATGGGTTGAGTAGTTAAGGCGTAAAAATATAACAATCAACCAAGGTCACATTTATAATATTAGTAAGAAGATGACTTTATGTGTTAAGACAGATACGAGTAAAAGGAAATAATTCTAAAATCACATACGAGTACTTTCTCGTATTTCTCGATGGTAGCGGCAAGGTCTCGGACCGGTTTCGTGGGCCAATGTCTCTGATGTGGTCAGCTTTTCACTTCGGTGATCACATATATCAATTCGAGTACAACTTTTGCTAATAACGTTTGTAGGGCTTTTCAGTGTTCTAAATCGCAATTTACGAGTCGTGTATTACTTGCATTTTCTTTAAATTCTTTTACCTTGGTTCGTTTAGAGCAGAGGTCCCCGAACATTATTGTTTCGTGTATCACTTTTCATGTTTCTATTCTGTGTAGGCCCATGAGATATTTTTTTGCAAATTTCTCATCTTCAAATATATGTTTTTTTTCATTGATGTGGATATATGTATCTTTATATTAGAAGGAAGTATTATTTAAGTATATAGTATGTGTATATAGAATTGCTCCATTTATAGAAAGTCGAAATTAAACTCACGACCTGCTTAAATGAGATTCATTATTGTTGACCCACAATTACTTCTCATAAATACCCTTTTTTTACCCGCTTAGGAATTGTGAACTCCTATTTGTTTGTCACGCCAACGTATACCCCCGTCGAGTCTGCCGTGTACCCCTGGAGGTCCACCTGAACCACTTTGGGAACGAAGGGTTTAGGGTTTAAAATTTATAACATTGTTTTTGTTAAAGCATACTGAACATCTCACTAAAATAACTTATGAACTTCAAATTTATATTTAGTGAAGTCTGACAGTTTATAACTTTATTATTAGGGTAAAATAAATAAAGTTCTGAGTTCGGTATACAGAAATGTAAGTTAACGACGATAGCTATAAAACTAAGCTCGTTTTCTCACACATTAACGATTAACAGGATTAGCAAAACGGCACTTGGACCGAACAGTGGAGTAATAGTTAGCCCGTGGAACTTGTATACGTTAAAACTGTGTTGAACACGCCTTTGCTATTTTATTTTAATGTCTGGATGTTTTGAACTCTTTTGACAACACGACATTGGATTAGTGAGTATATATTTGTAATGAATTATTTTGAACAACAGTTGTTCGAATCTTTATCTTGTCATAAAACAGTAATTAGAAATAGTTACTTTTTTTCCTAACCTAATGAGTCTGAGCTTTAGTTTATAAACCTCTATTTAACATACTTCAGATTCTTACATCTTAATATTTGCACACTCTTCAGCAAAACTCAAACATCAATAATATTGAAAATTAAAATAAAAAATTATGATTGAACTTTTACCCACTGGACGATCACTACTAACTATAATTGTGAACTAATATCGTATTTTTAAAATAAATTATTTGTGTTCAATAATAGGTGAGATATCCGACGTATGATAAAATTTCAAGGAACATTTTCATATTAAGAACTGAGATAAAAGTACGTGTATTTAAATAAAGAGTTTTCTTTTTTACAGTTCACCTGATATTGTTTGATAAATTCTGCCTGTAATATGAAATGCACTATCTAGGATAGATATCTGCAAAGTAACGTCTCCATCTATTACATTTCTTCTTTCTCTATATTGGCAATCAACCTTCTCAACGAAAATCAATATGGTCCGTTGTCAATTGGATAAATGTTTCATATTTTAGAGTCAGTAACTTCAGGTGTATTAAATGTTCTTGAGGTTGAGGGTGTACCGTTAATTCGACGAAAAAAAGACCCAATATTAAGTTTTTTTTGGACGCTTCAAGTAATCAAAATTTATTTTAATTGTTGTTACATTATAACAGGACATATAAACAATTTTTTCAAGTAAAATATTAATCATTCACTGGATGGTAGTGAATGTTCAGAAGCGCCTCGGAAAAAAGTTGTTCGTTGGTGAATTGTATAACCCGTGACTGGATTATCTGAAGTAAAGAAATAACAGATATTCAGAAATGTTATTATTTTGAATCCAGTTCAAATGCGCGTAATAACTACACTAGAGAACATTACAACAATAACATTCCGTGAAAATGTCAAGTATAGTTTATTTTTACATAGTGAATGACCAGTTCCATTTCTAGGGTTAACTCGATAACCGTTGAATTAAGATTAAGTATTAATAATCAAGTATTACTGGCGTAAAAATATATAAATAAGTGATTTTAAAGATCAGTTTGTGTTAAAGATTCGAGCTCGTCTATCTAAAACATCGAAAAAAATACAAATTGGAGAGAAGTGTTAGTGGGATAACTTCTCGCTACCACTTGGTCTTGGACTAGAGACTGGAATAGAGATATGGGTATATATAAGATAGAGATTCCGATTTGTATCAATCGTCAATTCGTATTACCAGATTATATGTAATTTTTTCATATGTATCGTATAAATGGCCTACGTAAACAAATTGTAAGATGGATTCTAGATAAATAGTAAGTCGTTCACACCCATTGATGTATATCATTGTAATAAATGTAAAGGAGATAGGTACTACTGGGCGTAATTGTAATAATTTGAAGTATGTGTAGCTTATTTATAATAGGTATAATTTTTGTATTTAAAATGCAATAAACCAACACAATTCACGACAGCACTTTTTTCTAAATTAAAAGTAAACATGTCCTTTTTTGGACCCTTGCCAAGGTATACACAAAATATTATGATAATCGGTTGAATAGTGAAGGCGTGAAAGCGTAACAAACAAACAAACTCATACTTATAATATTAGTTAGGATTACAATGTGTTATAAATTATGCTTGTTACTATAAATAATAAAAAAGTATTTTAAAACAAGTATTTTTATATGAATGTCTATGCGTGAGATTCATTTACGTATTCTCATGTATTAGAGCATTTTGGTAAATATTCGTAAAGGTACACTAGCGCTTCGACGGACGCGCCCAGAGTAATTACCGCTATTGGGGCTTAACCGGAAAGGCAAGCCGACAGATTGAGGCTTGTTTGCCTAACTGTACAGTTCTGCGGTCGCTCGACTTATAATGTACTGTCGACACATACATGAGGTCTTAATTATAGTTGAACCGAGTTTTAAGTTAAATATATATTTTTAACTTTTACATTAATATGTTACTTAAATTAAAAAAAAAATAGCTTACAGATTATATTTTCTAAAGAGAAAATATACATGACTGTATCTCAAAATTCAAAAATACGTTAGTAATGAATAAATTATTCGTTGAATAATTATTATTATGAATAAACTTGAAAATTGTTTATGTAACGGCCAATAAATTACCTTCTATTGTAGACTATAATTACGTAAACTGTAAATAATAACTACAGAATATACTTTAAAATTTATAACAAAGAATTAGTTCGTTTTGTGCTAAATTGCTGACATTATTTCAAGTACAATTTTTATCATGAGGAATATTGTGTTACTTCTTAGTTATACAGTTTCATACATACATTTTTTTATAGCCGCCGTAGCGCAGTTTTCTAAGTCTTTTATAATAGACGCGGCTTCGATCATCGCACACACACATGCGAGCATAATTGTCAGTATTATATATGGGTATTAAATCATTGTTAATATTATAAATGCCTATGTGAGATTGTTTGTTTGTACGCTTTCACGTCTTAACTACTCAACCAATAATTATGAAATTTTGCATACACATTGTCAGGGGTACAGAAAAAGACACTTTTTTTTTTTTTTTTTTTTTTTTCGAACTGACCTACACTGCCGGCTTATTAGGCCTTCACAGTTCCACCGGACTACTAAGCGGAGCGCTTAGGGCACTCACCCGATTGTTTTTTAGGCGAAACATCTCAAGGGCACACGGTGCACCTCGGCTTGAGCTGTCGCCGGATTCCCGAACTAACTAAGTTAGCTAAGCTATCTATCCATACAATACTCATATATGAATTCGTGAAAAATGCATGTGTGACCATGCATGTTTCACGAATGTATATGTGTATTTGGTATCTGACTACTGTGTTACGTGACCTATTTCAGTCCGAAAAGGGCAAAAAAACAGCCCACCACTGAGTGCCTAGGTGTGCAAGAGTGTGGGGTGATCGTGTAAGTGTAGAACATATGTAAATCACTGTATTCGCGCGAGTAACATACTCGAGGGCTCCAGAGCGAGGGACTACCTAGGCTCGAGCTGTTACAAGAAAAATCGCGACGAGTGTGCGGGATCGAATCTTCACCCCCCGCTCACGGAGGCGTGAGCAGAGAGAGTCGCGGGCGTGGGCGCAAACACGCATCTTTTGAGAGGGAATCGAGCTAAAAAATAAAGTACAACGGCACGGTGCCGATTTAACTAAATAATTACGTAACAAATCCTAATGTATCGGTCTATTGTGTATGAACACGCGGGTTCGATCTGATATTTTGATTTACGCGAATTTATTTATGCGCGGCGCGGGTTAGTTGCTGTACCGTGGTCGCGACGGCCGGGAAAGCGGAGATAGCGTTTAAGAGCCCGAGCTCAGACGTACTATTAACTAACGCGTTAAATGCGATTATCTCTTGTACATCGTGTACCAAAAGTAAGCGAGCTAGAAAAAGACACAAAGTATCATCCTGAATAAATATCCTGTTCTCAAGGGTAGATCAAATCTACACTAACAAGGGCGAAGTCGCGTGCACAAGCCACTTATATACAAAGATTATTTATACATGAAACAGTATTTGCGATTCAAATTTCAGAAGCTGAAAAGAGCTTATTACAATATAGGTTTCTAAATTTTGAATGATAAATAACATAATGAAAGAGGAAATGTTTACAAGAACACTTTACGTTGCAAATTTAAACGTTGCGCTGCGTATTTACAAGGTTTCCCATCTTGCCTTTATACTAATTTCTGAATTCTGTTGAATCTTATAAATTCTATGCAACGGTATATTATTAGTATGTAAATTTTTCGGAATATTCAACACCAGGGATTCGTTGAATGTAACGTAAATTTGCAACCGTTTCAATGTTGCGTACGTAATGATCTTGTTTATTTTTAAATGTCAAAAATTTTCAGTATGATTTTTGGGACTTTGTATTTCGTAAAATTAGATCGTAATCAAGTAGAGTAATGTGGTGAAAGTATAATGTTTTCTTGCATGATAGACTTAATTAAAAAAAGTATTTTTATCCTATTACAATATTGATGTAGAAGCTCTTTTTAACATATACAGAATCTTAAAAAAATCATGTTGTAATTTTTTTACATTTAAACAACCAAAAACACTATGTCTACAAGTTTGAAATACATATAGCTGAAGTTTAAATAAATTGTAGTTATTCTTGAGATTGCATAATCACTTATACTAGTTGTCGTCTAGTGTCGATATTTTTCTTAATTTCAATAATATTTCGAAAGGTGTACAAATATTGTGGATTAGTAGATGTAAGGATCTGAAGTATTATTACGAATTGGGGTTTATAAATAGAGGTGTCGTTTCATCAATGATATGAAAAACTAACTGCTTATATTTTATTGGTAACAATAAAACTTCTCAATAGTTACTAAATAAAAAAATAATAAAGAAAATCGGTTGAGGAACAGACGAGGAAAATGTACTATACTGTTTTGCCTCTGCTGAGACACACACACATAATATATATATATAAATATTATGTATTCAATAACAAAAATACCCACTCGTATCTTAAGATGAGATAGCTTAAAGTAGAACCAGTGTGTTTTTCAAAGTCTCTTGCGATAAAGCAACTTGTTAGTGTTGTTGGGCTTTGTTCTGTTTTTATTCGAAATGACAATTTAATTGATGACGGCGTTACTTTGCAGAAAGCCATCATTAAAAAATTAGAGTGGACGTTACTTCGCAATTCCGCTTGGAATTTTTTGGCCGCTGTTACGTCTTACTGCAACTGAAATAACTAAAAATAATTAAAAGCCAACGTTTGGCGGTTGAACTCGACAAGCCAACCAACACAATTAACCAAACCAGCCATAATATCTAACAGCTTTGGCTAGGGTTTTACTGTATATGCAATTTCGCGACATGAAAGTTAAAACGAACTATAAATACCTTCTAGCTGATGTATATTTATGAAGTATTTATACAACCTTCGGTATATTTAACTAGGTAAAAGTACAAAGAATATTATCTTTCACAGAACTTCTACTCAATACCTACAATTTGGGAATTCAGCTGAGAAATGCAATGTAGTATCTGTTACTATAGATTACTACTATATATACTTAATATCAGGTTGACTGTAGCTACCTTCGTTCTATTAATCAAAAGAAAATCACGGCAGAAATAAGTATATAATTTTGCGTAGGCGCGTTTTTACTCATCCGATGACAATGTAAAAATTCGATAAAGTAAACATTAAAAAATCTGAATTGACCAGTGACCAGTTTATAAGTAGGACAATATTGAAAGTAATACTTAAAAGTAATACTTACTTTTAAGTAAGACTTATGAGGTCTTGTAATTTTTTTTATTGTTATACACCTCGCACAATGACGTTGATCCGACGATATCTTAGTGTTAGATCTACCATCTCTGAATTAACTAGCTGTTGCCCGCAGCTCTGCATGTGTTTATAACTGTAAATTACTTCTTATAAGATCAGTTATCTGTTAGTGAAAGTTCCGTTAAAAATGGTTTCAAACGTTTTGGAGATAGTACTGCAAACGAAGGCATGGGTAAAAGCGAGTCCAAAATAAAAAGCTTTAATTACTTTCTATAACGTCAGCTATCTGTCAGTGAAAGTCCCATGACAATAGGTCCAATTCGTTTTGGAGATAGTACTACAGATGAAGCCACGGATGACAGCTAGTGCCAAACTAAAGTAGCCTATGTCACCCGTTGTGATTTTAACTATCCGTCAGTGAAATTTTTGTCAAAATCGATTCAGCCGTTTCGGAGATTACCCGGAACAAACAGACAGACAGACAGACAGACAAAATTTAAAAATTGTGTTTTTGTCATCAGTATCGTGTATACGTTCATATCCAATCAGTAAAAAGTCGTTATTTTGACTATTCCATACAGACACTTCACTTTTATAATATGTATAGATTTCGAATTTATTTAACTAATTTATGTTTATCATTCAAACATGCTATTAATGTCCTTACTCAAACTTTATTAATATCGAAATGAGAACAAAACATTCCATTTGAGTTGTGACTTGGCAAAAAGTTATTTTGGAAGTGACAGTTAACAGTTCATTTGACACTTTATAATTTAAATCACTGCGAAATTTGACGTAAAATTTCAGTCGAATATGATAATAATTGTAATATATACAAAGTTTTGAACTGTTTCATTTTACGTTGAAACGTTGTCACCGCGACGTGACCCTCCTCAGTGCTGAAGCTTTGTGGTTTTTCTTATAATTCTACAGTGGTGTCACGTTTTTCTAAACCTGCAATTTCACACTCAAATATTTGAAGTTGTGATTACGAAAGGAGTGAAATTTATTTTAAACGATTTTGGTATTTGCTCGGTGTTTTGTTACAAAGCTTTATAGTTCGTTTTTTTTTGTGATTTTCACTTAACAAATCGTCCCCATAATTATGTACTTATTTAATTTATCCATCTGAGATATAAATATTATCTATACATATAAATAAAATTGGAGTGTCTGTTTGTAATATCATAATAACGACTTTTTACTGATTGGATAGGAACGTATATACGATACTGATAACAAAAATACAATTTGTAAAACTTTTGTCTGTCTGTTAGTATGTTCCGGGTAATCTCCGATAACGGCTGACCGATTTTGACAGAAACTTCACTGACAGATAGTTAAAATTACAGCGGGTGACAAAAGCTACTTTATTTTATACTAGCTATCATTCGAGGCTTCGTCTGTAGTACTGTCTCCAAAACGATTGGACCTATTTTCATGGGACTTTCACTGACAGATAGCTAACATTATAAAAAGTAAATAAAGCTTTTTTATTTTGGATTAGCCTTTACCAATGGCTTTGTTTGCAGTACTATCTCCAAAACATTTGAACTATTGTTCACGGAACTATCACTAACAGATAGCTGATCATATAAGAAGTAATTTACAATTATAAAAAAACGCATGCGGAGCTGCGGGCAACAGCTAGTAATATATAAAATAATATAAAACGATGATGGCTTAGCGGTTAGCGTCTTTGGCAGCGTGCCGATCGACGTAGGTTCGAATCCTTGCAAATGAGCTGGAGCTTTCGGTGAAACTATAACATGGTTGTAGGGCTTTTTTCTAAGCCCACCTGGCTAGCTACCACCTTTAAATTGAAAATCTGTCGCAAACCGCCTATAGATGTATTGCGGCAGCTGCACTTGAGACCTTGCCAATATAGCTTTAGCGTGTTTACCATATTGGGCCATGGTAGTCATTTAACATCAGAAGAGATTATGATCAAACGCTAAAACCTATATACTATTAAAAAAACCGCTATATATCGGCTTCAGAACAGCAAATTAAGATTATATATGAGCCATTGACCAGGCCGTAGCAAAGCAACGATAGTGCTACCTCTGTTTATGTAATAACGAACTTTCTCTACAAGTCTATTGAGAAGAATGCACATTTTAGTGTATAAGTATTTTCTGAAATTGTAGTCTTGAAGCTATTATTTAGCTGTTTCTGCAATCGTTTTGCTCTTGCATAATACGTAATTATGAGGCCGTTCTGCATGCATGCATTTATCTTTCCGTTCGTAGTGAACTCACAAGATTAATTGTAGCCCACGTTCTTCACAGCAAGTAAAGTAGAAGGTTAGATTTTAAGGTACCTAACTCATCTGTCCATTCATCCTTATTAAATAATGTTTATTAAAATGTTAATCATTTTCACATTTACAATTTAGACTTATAATAAAATACAAAGGTAATTAAAAATAAATTAATATCTGAATATATTTTTAATAACAAGTTTTTATACAAATACGTTAAAATTTCTTTTTTTTTAATATGTACGGTAGCCATTTTGAAATCTGCCATTTTGTTTTTATTTCATTTTAGTGCTGCCACTAGAACTGATCAAACATGCATAATTGAAAAGTCTTAGGTCTAAAGGAACTGGTTCAATTGCAGCTTGTAAGATTTGATCTAAAGAAACTAATAAACATTGCAAGTTAAATAAAAACTTGTAATAAAAAAGAGTCATTAAAATTATTTGACAATTGAGGAAGATATCAATTAATATACATAAAGAAAAAACTAGATAGAGCCGAACATATATCTTCCTGCTTGTTTGAAGTCCGTGAAAATATATTTTGTGAATGTCTATTATTATTATGTATCCTATTTGAATTACAAAAAAAATCTATAATACGTCTCTATACTTTCGACCATTTGTTTTGTTAAATAAGATCTGGCAAATGTTAGATAAATACTTAATTCGTCGATATAAAGAAAACATTATGGTAATATTTAGTAACAGCGCTGTGTGGTTAATAATTATAGCGCTAATATATAATAGGTATTTTAATATAAATTTAGTTTTAATTTAAAAATCAGTGACACGCGGTGTCTGTGATGTGTGTATATTAACTAATGTCATGTGGTTTTTATGAACTGTAAACCATACTTTCTAAAACAGTCAATATTTAATTAAACACACTATCTCTCGTACTTCTTAGGCGCCGTTCATAAAATACGTTATGCGAAATTTTACATTTCCCTCCTCTTTCTCACTTTGTCACATTTTCTGCGATCCTCCGCCTATCAATATTACGTCATGAATATGACCTTTCCCCCGTACATGTACAAATATATGCTTAAAAATATTGATATACTTACAGATATGAAACGAATGACTTTCTATCGTAAAAAAAAAACAATAAAAATAAATCTATACAAAAATTTGTAAGCTTGGTGGAGGAGTTGCGAACGTCACGTTTCTTTAAACAACACTCCTTGGTCCCCTTGTTACACCTTGCTATAATAAACGATACTCCTTTCCTCTCATAAGTGCAAAATATTGTATGAACGGCATCTTAACGAAATATTTCTTAGTAGTCCTGTGGAACTATAGCGGCCTGGTGGCTAACTGTGTAGTCACTTCGAAAAAAAGAAATGTCTCTTGTATATATTTATCTCGACTAAATAAATAAGTGAAGGATTAATCAATTCGTTGAATTCGAAAGCACGATCCCTATTTAAGGTATTATTTTGTTGTGTACTTTCATTGGCTATAAAATTAATAGGTTTCTTTGTGTTGCAAACGCAGGATTATTAGACTAAATCGTTTGATGGTATTCATAGTTACCATACAAGTGCGTCGATGCGGGCAAACTGTAGCCTGACACCGGTTTACCGCTTGATCAAGGTCGCGCAACGGTACGAGATGTTTCATCTTAGTAGGCTTGGTCGAGTTTAAGAGGTGTCCGTCCGCAAGGACGGCGCGCTTCCCAGAAACCGTCGCGGTTGTACCGTTGTTATTGCATTTTTCTAGTTATTTAACTGTGTGACTAGCATTTGTAATTTATTCTATATACTCTAGTCTTTACTTTAATTTATATCCGTTATTTATCCACACTATTATCGAACTTAAAATTTCTAAGAATACCGGTGGTCGCATATTATGATTTTTTTTTAAACGACAAAATAATCTATGATAAACTTTTAACGACATAATTAGGATTTTATTATAAATTGTTATATCAGTGTCTTATATGTAGCTCTGGTATAGAATAAATAGTCTTTCGGTTGGGAGATTACTGCATAAATACGATATCTATAAATATCTATTTGTTCTGAAGTAATTTAGTCGTACTTGGCTCCTCGTTAGGGCTGCCACAGAATAGTGATACTTTTTTACACTATTGTGATATGAAAGTATAACTAACAAAGTACCTGCATAGTGTGTATATTTATACAGAAAGGTTTTATTAGATGTTTTTATTTCAATGCTATCTTTTAGTTGTTGGTGTTAGGTTTTATAATAAAGTCATTAAGCGTATTACCGATTTACGAGACTGTACGTTTAAGCGCCATGTCAAGTGGATTTTCGCGTTAAAAGGCAGGTATTACAGGCTGGATTAATTTGTGAACAATGGTGATGTCTGGAATTGTCACTTCTCTCTGTGCATCCACTAAAAATGATTGTAACGTCGATATTTTTAAAAGATATGTATGTTTAAAAGATAAACTCGATCGCGTTTCATGCCGGTTCTTCTAAATGACTGGGTTGTTTTCCGAACCGGTTGTTGTTTTGACGTTCATAAGCGCCTTCGTAGGGCCTAAGTAGAATAAAGTATTTTTGATTTTTGAACAGTTCTTGTCAGTATTACAGCTCTGATTGTAGCCGTGAGTTCTTAAGAGGTCAAGAGTTTAATAAAAACAAAGTTAAAATATTATTATAGGAATCTATATTTTTAATTTATTTATCTTTAAGTTTTCTACTTTATTTATATTTATTCCTAAATTTGTGTTCTGAACATCTATATTCAGAGCGGCGAGAATTCTATTACAAAAGAAAACAAATCAAGAATTTTTACATAATGAAATTTTAACACATTCCAAAATTGAATTTACTTAATTTGGTTTCAAGTTTTAGCTTTAAAATTACAAATACTTTTTGTCTCTATAGATAAATATTATTTCAGGTATTTCAATTTTATAAGCGTTGCACGTTTCATTTATCCATAAAATGTCATTCAACCAATGAAAACGTCCAACAGACAATTAATTCGTTTCACTTATATTTTGAAGGTTCAATAAACAACAAGTATCAACGGTGTCCCTGATTGTTACTCTAACAATTTTGTAAAATATTCTTCTACTGTTTGCATTTAAAAGGAAATAAATTAATATAAACAATTACTTTCATTGAAATTTATGGAAAAGGTGTAACAAACAACTTATTTCATACTAACTTTTGTCCGCGACTTCGTTCTTTTGTCTTCCAAATGAATCTCCCCATATTTTATGTATTGACAAAAGGTTGCACTATTTATGAGAAATACGCAGATGTGCGTAAATAATTTCACCAAAGTTTTATTGTATTAGATTAATAGCTGTGGGAACGCAAAGAAGACAAAAGAACAATTTTGTATATATACATTCTGCGATAGTCTCTGGTTTTGAAGTCAGCTAGATATTTGCTACAATTTGCAATTCTAATCAGAACAACTTCTTTCATCATACTTTTGGTATAAGAACATAATTCTATGACAATTATAGGATTGTTATTGCTTTTCTCTTTAGGATTACATTTGTATATATCCGCACCAGGTCACGATTTTAAACGTCTACAAATATGTATTTCGGTATTGATCCGACTTTATGGTAGTAACTACAAACCCTTTATCGGAACTTTTGATTTTTAATTGACTGCAAAAGACTACATATGGCACAAGAACGCACGTTCATTATTGAATTTGGTTCATTAAATTTATAGTTGTTTAGGGGTAAATCAGTATTGCAGTCCCACCCCTAGCGTGTAAAATACCAATTTATAGACGTGTTCTGAACGCTAACATTTCAGTCCAGAACTGAATCCGAGTATAAATCTTAAGCTACATGTGTTATATTAGTTCATAGATCTTTGATTGTAACTGCGGCAAAATTGAAATCGCAAAGTATGTAAGTAAAATTGAGCTTAGTAATTAAGTTAGATTATGATTTGTATCTAAGTTAGAATAAGATTAATAAACTAAATTTAATGTATAAATAAGCTTCTTTATACACATAGTAGTAACCGGGAACAATGTGTTTAACAGCGTAGAATTAGTATCAATTTACTGACTGTACTTATGTAACTATTGTGTAAACAATGAAACCTTAAGTTTCAAATATAAAACTTAATAATTAGAATCTGTATTCTTTCAATATACCGAATATTTATAAAAGTCATTCGTTAAAAGTGGTCAAGAATGTAGTTTAAATGAACATAAAATATCCTAGCTAGAGGTAAATTTTGGGACCTGTACATTTTTTAATCCTATGTGGGAACAGTTATTGCAGGATAGCGTAATTGTGTACATAATATATTACACATATTTATGTTTATGCGTTTTTGAGTAATATTTTAAAATCAAGCCAGAAAAATGTAGTTGTATAAACAGACAGCGTGATTTATTGTATAAATGTGATGATAGATTCTAATTAACAAAACCGAAGTATTATTTATTTATGTAGATGAAACATAACGGCTTTTCAAATGAACTATTCGTAGACAAGGTCAGTGAACCGATTCTTAATTATTAACATTTATTATAGCCTCTATCAATTTATGAGTTATGTTCAAATTTTTAATAAATAATAGGATTTTTGGCCCGTTTTTATGCTTAATGAGACTGGTTATGCTCGTGGCTCCGCATGTTTTTATTCCGAAATAGTTTTCAAAAGTTTTCGGAATGCAATATAGTTTCTGTATAAAATATTAAAATTGGTTGTGAATATATAAAAATATTAAATTTTATGACATTATTTTCGATAATTTTTGTAATGTTCTAATTAAGAAGCAATATCTGTTTACTGGGTACAAAATTAAAAAAAAAGCTTTGTTCTTTTTTGGGTTAAATACAGACAGACGATATTTAAAAAAAGTGTGTGTGTGTACTTATATACACGCGTTAGAAGTTATACTTCTTTGGCGTAACAAGATAAAAATATTTTCAAAAGTTTTGTCTTTCGCCTTAATGTACGTTTGTAGAAAAAAGGACACTAACAATAGAAAAAAGGTATTTAATACATACATACTTTTTTTTTTAGATATGACAATACCAGTTGATTGAATAGTAAAATTAAAATTTGACTCAAAATACAACAAACATCGTATTTCCTTAAGTATAAATATTTTTTAAATGTATACAATAAATTAATCTCTCAGCGTATATATAAAAAATATAATTATTTATAGATATTTACAGTACATGAACGGATTAAGATAATCTATAATTTAAAATGTTATCCACGAGTTATCTTTTAACTATGCTTGTATAGTTTTTCTTGTCTATTAACTAATAACTTGCCCTTTCGATGTTTAATTTTTACAGATATGTGTCGAATATGACCAAATAATTTTAGAATACAAACTTACCACGTTAGCATGGCAACTATTAACATGTTAATGGTTACTATAGCAACGGTAACGCGTAGCGCATAAGTACAAATATAAAATGTTGACTATAGCTAACTTCAGGGTGTAGGTTTTTCGTTACAGTGTGCGCGCGCATCTTAAAAATTTACTCTCATCGTTTTTTTCTAACGCGCCAAAAGAAGTATAACTTCAATAAATATTATAAATATGAAAACAGTGATCAGAGGCGAGGAGCGTGCCAACATGCACAACTAATAGAGGTTCTATTTTTATTTTGTTGGTAGCTTTTTTTTCGAGACGCAGTTTTGCGGATAGCTTCAACCTGTAGATTTCGTGTCACACTGCTGCGCGCGCATCATAAAAATTCACTCTCATCATTTTTCATAACGCGCCTAAAGAAGTATAACTTCAATAAATGTCATATTCATTATGAATTTCCTTTCTAGCACAACATTTGAATAAAAATCGCGTGTACAGAGAAAAATAAAGATTTATTAAACATAGATAATGTATTTAAATATACCTATAATGTACTCGGCGACTGGGTCCGCGTTTGAATGTAGAACACGTTTGGTTACCATAATAGTAAATCGTATTTATATTTTTACTAATATTAGTAAAAAGCCGTGAGCTCGATCCGATTTCCATAAATATTCTAGCTGCCTATGCGATATAAGGATCTTCTGTACAACATTTGATATTTCTAGATCAACTGATTTAAGCTGAGTTAATCCATTACCTTATGAATTTTATTAAGAGGAAACGTGGGTCCCGTTTATTCCATACAAACGTAGTCTTCAGTTTTATACCCAGATAATGAAACTAGATGAAATATATTTATACCAAACAATCTACTCGTATATGTATCATTGTCATATATTTTTTATTTTTCTACAAATTATATGTTATTCAAACTAGAAGTCTTCTAAAAGTACTAAAATTACCCAATTATATCTTCGTTTTCAGATATTTAATATAGTAAATGTATGAATCACATACAAGTGTTTCTTAAATTAATTTAGAAAAAGAATTAAAATTGACGTAGTTTCGGAACAGGAATCAGGGGAATATAAAATCATGATTTCATCTGTTTTATGTAGGTACAATCAATCCGAATTGTAGTTGTCTCTTTCGCGCTCTATTTATATATATATATATGTTATTTTAAAATTTTCTCGCAGACCGCCTTATTATTTTGTGTAAAAAGGTTTAATGTTGGGTCTCCCTACATTGTACAATTAACTAATTATACTTTTTGAGATTTTGGGATTTCCGAATACCTTTTATAGACTTTGCTGAAAATCTTTAAATGTTATTTCATTTAATAAAACTAACTGATACCTTCATCTGCCTTACTTATTATCTTAACAATATACTTTATGTAGCAAGATCCACACAAAAAATTGAAAGTAAGCATATACTTTGCGTACAAAATTTCTTCGTAAACAATGCTGTCTGTTTATTTCTCCTCTCCTGCGCAAGCGCACCGCACCATTTGCCTCACTTCCCAGATCGTTGAACGCGTAGTGCTCATAAAAATCATGGTTTGTTAAAACTTTCATAACTGTATTAAATGAAGACATCGTGATCATTATTCTTTTAGATAAGCACCAAGTGTCTCTGAAGTAACTAAAACAAAATTGGTAGAAATCTATGCAGCAGTTTTTGAGTAATTCGCGCACAACCGCAAATTTGTATCTCTTTATTTAATTTATTATTAATTGATAAAAAAATAATATAACCAGATTACATTTTTTATGTTCAAAGTTATTTTTCCAATAATATATCAAAAACTTAAAAACTATAGGATTGATGTATGTTTAGTTTTGTTATATACCTAATAAAAAAAACTCCGATACTTTCGTGGTATAAAAATGGCAGCAAAATATATTGTCGTTATATAGGTATTTTATAGATTAGGAATATTTACATCTCAAATATCAATATTCAATGTTGAAAGGTTATCAATTTCTAAGAAGATCAATGAACCCAGGGTATTTAGCATTTTCTTTATTTTGTAATTTTACGTGAGTCTTTTCGATCGATACGCGGCCATTTTTTATTTACGTCACTAGCTTTAATGTTCACCTAAAACATATGATCTTAAACTTATTGAGCGAACCGATACTTTGAGATAGTGTTGCACAAATGCAAGACCATGGAAGTCTTGCTATTTGTCGTGCCTCAATACGTCTGGTCTTGGTCTTGGTTTTGGTATTGCGCTCTCAGTCTTGGCCGTGGTCTTGCAAATATGTAAGACCAAGACCGATTTTGGTCAATAGTACTTTGAGAATAAAACACCTGTTATCGCCCCCAAAAATCGTGTGATTAATTTTCTTTGTTGAACCTCCGGGATAACGTATTAAAAATGATTTTTCCATATTTTTAGTCTGCAAATACCTCTCTAGATTGTCTTGAAGGTTCTTTATTTTCTCTAGGACTTCTGAAAACCTCCTGCGCCCACAAATTGGATTAATTAGGGTTAAGCAAATATCTATACATAAATAGGCGATGATGAAACCTTTTTAAGTAACTTTATTTCGTCTGTTTCTCAATCGATTTTATTTATTTATTTGTTTTTTGGTTTAGTAACTATTGACGAAATTTAGTATTATCATACAAAAATGGAAACAGGTTTTCTCATTACTATCGATGAATGTTTCGTAGTTTTCAATTATAAGTCTCTAATTGTTATATTTCGCAAAAATTGTACACCTTTGGAAAAAAGTGTCCTTAATATTAAAATTTAAATATGGTCCAATTTCGACCACTAGTCTATATAATTACATATATGGTTGCAATTATGGTCGAATAATATTTAATAATTATATATACATGACTGTATGCTGCAACCCTATTTTGGAAGCATGTAAAATGCATTCGCATAATACAAGTATGTCTTTGAGAATGTTAAGCGATCTATTCTTTGTCACGAACGAAAGTGTCGAGTTCTCGTTCCATTTCGATCATGAATATACTGGTTGCGGTTTATGTTTTATTGATATGCGCTGGGAGACTGTTACTCACGTAGCGTTCGCGTGTAGACTACCAACTCAATTAAATCGTTTGATTACTTGGATATCTGATGTGAAACTGGTAAATTAGTTGGATTGTGTCTGGGGTATAAATTAGTGTTGAATTATAAAGGTTTGTTCTTTTGTTTTATTTTTTTTAAGAAATGAGTTTTTATCAATTAGTATTTGACATTTAATTTTATACCTTCGTTTAATATTTGTAGTAATTAATTTTAGCACGAAGTACCTAATTAATTATGGAAAAAATAATATTAATATAATTTTTGTGATTATAATTCTATGATTTCTACAATTTATTTTATGATATATTGTACTAGATAAAGATATCATCTATAACAAAATTTTGAAAAAATTACAATTTTGGAATACGTTACATGTACAATTATAATAAACCTCTATTAATATAGATAATCAGTGGCATTTCCAGAATTCTTTGATAATATAGAATTTACATGGTGGTAGAGCTATTTCTAAGTCCCGGCCAGAATATGTTGTTCTATATCGGCAACTGCATTTGTCACACAGTCACCTCTTGGTTTAACATGTTTGTTAATAGAAGCAATTATAGTATAGCATATACGTCTGATATTTTTTTGTTAAGTTTGTTAAATGGTTATTATATATATTCAACTGGTTTATTCGATGTTGATGATCAGATTCTTCATTTAATCAATATTTTGAATTAAAGTGATACTTTCAGTTAGAATTACAGTAAGCCTTGTATGGAAACTAATTTTCTTGGAAATAAGTAAGAAAATACCTTATTTAGTTTCAAGTGATGAAAAAATTGATTATACATTAAATATGCTATTATAAATTGACTAAAGATTTGGACGCATGTTGATTATATTGGAAGTTGTATTGCGGTCAGAACCGCAAAATGAATTACCATCGTGATTGCTGCTATTGTATATCTTGCGAAGGAAGTCAGTCTATGTTAATAGTTACATTGAAAACATTCTCATTTTAAAACTATAGCTTAATGAAAATCTTTATATAATATGTTTCATGGACTGAATATCTGTTTATGTGGACAAAGTAATGATAACATCTCAGATAGATTTCATTGAGTTAAAATAATTATTTAATTTAGCTTGGCAACATTAGACTTTCTATGTACGATATAAAGTAGGCCATATATGTGCTTTTTACTTAACTCAACAGGTTTCACAATTTCTCTGATTCTATATTAATGATTATAATATTTTGGGTTCGGTTAAGGAGCAAGTATTAAGGGTTTACTTGAATGCGCAATAGTATCCAGTGCGTCATTGTTCACTGGTGTATCTTAAGTTCGGCTATAGGATTTTTTATGATTGATTCTTCAAATTACCAATCTTTATAATAATATTTCAGCTCCAAAGTATGAAGTAATAAGAATTTATTATTATCATGAATTAATATTCATGAATTACTACTGGTTGACGATGTTTCTATAATGTACACAACGATAGGTAAGAAGATTATAATAATATAGTGTAGCCGGAATATCAGTAGCCAACACAGATGTTAAGCGGGCTCATTTTGACAACTATGACTTGAATGTTTTTTAATAATATTTGAGCTTCAGTGTATGAGGTAATAAGAATTTAATATAAGATAATGAATTAGTATTAGATGTCGATGTATCTATAATCTACACAACGATAACTAACAATGCTATTATAAATATATAGCGGAATACTAAAATATCAGTAAACAAGACAGATGATAAGCTTAGTTTGATAACTCCGTGGTAAAACTTTTTTAATAAAATTTTAGTTTCAGAGTATGACATGATAAGAATTTATTATAAAATAATAAATGAATATTGGATAATTTATGTTTCTACAATGTACAAAATGATAGGCTAAGAAGGCTAAAATAATATAGTGTAATATCAGACTCGAGTAAGGTACAATACCAACACAGATGTTAAGCGGGCTTACTTTGACAATTCCGTCTTGAGGCTTAGGAGTGTTGTAATTGTTTCTCGTGTAACTTTGTTCAACGTCTCACCAAGTTGGAGTGCCGATTCAATCGACTTTACAATACTTTGATGAACCAAGTCACGTTCCTGTGGGCTTGATATATTTCACACAAAAATTTCGTAGACTTACCTTATACATTAGATTTATTTAGATTTCTATGTACGTAGTTTTATTGTTTAAAATTGCATGTTTATATTTAGTTTTAAACGTTGTCTCACCGAGACGGTTGTTTCAGTAATTACGTGTTTGTTATTTTTTATGTATACTTTTTTAGTTCGATAATATGTTTGTCATATTATATTATATAGTGTATAATAGACTGTAATGGATATGATAAAATAAATACTAAAGTATTATGACGAAAATTATTAATAAAATTGAAGTGAAACGACTTCGAGTATAATTGTAGACATTAAACTGCAATTATGACATTTAAATTGTTTTTCGATAACTTACGATATGCAAAAACTGAAAATCATATATTTTTTATGTTCGACATAACCTTTTAATAATGAAATAAGAAATCAATCATTCATTCTTGTTATCATGCCAACAGAAACTTCACACAACGCGTGACGTCACTGCTTCCGAAACATTGTTTTGACACTATGATGTATATATTTATATGACATAACGTATATTCAACCGAAGAAAAATACCGGTACTTAGCATAGAGTAACGTTAATTCAACGCCATAATTGGCATCATGATACATTTTTTTTTTTTGTAGATATAATCAAAACTAACATTATAAATGCGAATGCCAGTTTGTTTGTTCCGCACGCTTTCACGTCTTAACTACTCAACCAATCATAATGAAATTTTGCTTAGATATTGTCAGGGGTGCAAAACTAGAAATAGGCTATAATAAAAAAAAGTATTGTATACTTTTTAGACTCATGCTGTAAGTAGAGGTCTAATATATCTCGTATAAAGTCTCGGCAAAATCTAGTACACATATAACCATCGTCACATCACATCAGGATGTCAGAGACTCACTGTAGGGCGCTAGGGCGCTTTTCCAAGGGCCAATATATGGGCATAATTCCCATGCCAGCTCACGATGTATAGGCATTATCTAACTCTGAGAAATGCACAGTTCTATATTTTTCCACATACGATGGTACTAGAAGAATTTTTCAGGCTTTCTTTCGATGTTTTCCTTCACCGTCAGTCAATAGTGTTACCGATTTCAATTAGTAAATTTACGCGAATTCCGAAAAATTCGTTGGTTCATGCTAGCTATATATTATAACCATAAGTTATAATATATAATCATAGTATAATGAAGAACATCCTGTTAAATTATCTTTGTATCTAGTCGTTACTTCTTAGTTTTATGCTAAATAGTTAAGTACTTGCTGTCGCAGACAATTAGAAAACTCTGAAACTCCGTTTCTCAAGTTGGAACATGTTACATCTTAGCTATATGGTAATGAGTAGTTTGTTAATGAGTTGAATTTAATGAAATGCCTTTTACTCTCCACGTTGGTTTCTCCGTTTCACATCTTTACATAATATTATTGTT
The DNA here is from genome assembly GCA_035772565.1 of Antheraea assamensis. Lineage (NCBI taxonomy): Eukaryota > Metazoa > Arthropoda > Insecta > Lepidoptera > Saturniidae > Antheraea > Antheraea assamensis. The sequence goes on from JAQQSE010000160.1 coordinate 1,486,019, forward strand.
ATGATAATTATTTTGCATAGATTGTTTAATTTTTGAAACGGGTTGTACCTCGTTTTTACTTTGTTTTTGTAAAGTTATTTTAAAAATAAATATAATATAGAGTTAATTAATTATGTTTATTATTCTGAACTAGTAGTACCTCGCACCTTGGTCTGCGTTTGTATTTTTACAAAAAAATATATTTACGCTGTACTCTTTTTTTTAAGTTCTAAGTTATTCCTTATAATATTAACTTTCAGCCATTAAAAGTGCCGTTAAAATTGTCAAAAGATTAGCCGGATCAAACAGTAAACAATTGTAAAAATTGTTTTTATGTTGAAGTGATAACTTCTTACAGGAGGGTACACCGCTTTGTTACGTTATGCGTTACGGCGCCAGGCTGTCTGGCTTACCTTTCTCTGGCGCATACGGCAGCGGTAGGCAGGCTCCTCCTCATACGCCAATTGTTACTTTAGTAGAATTAAATAATTATACTAATAATGTACATACACGAAATTTAAATGTAGATATTCAGGAAATGTAACTAAGAATAAAAAATATTTTATAATCAATCACTACATAGTATAAAACAAAGTCGCTTTCTCTGTCCCTATATCCCTATGTATGCTTAAATCTTTAAAATTACGCAACGGATTTTGATGCGTTTTTTTTATAGATAGAGTGATCGAAGAGGAAGGTTTATATGTATAATAACATAAATTAAATAGTGGAGAATACTGTTATTTTTGAGATTACTCCAAATTTAATGCCTGCGGGCCACGGGCAGTAATGACTAATCAAAACTACTGGATCGATTTTAATCATTTTGTCAGTGAAAGACATAGGCTATATATTTTATACCCGTGCGAAGCCGGAGCGGGCCGCTAGTTAATTATATAATAATAAAATATTATTTTGTATTCAATAAAATATTTAATTAATAAATAACTTTTCCTTACATTATCATATTAATATACATAAAATTTAAGTAATAACCTAGGTCTTTCTCAAGTTAAACAATTTCAATATTAAATAGTTCAACTCTGATAACTTCAACTAAGTTATCACTCCTGTCGGGCGTTCCGTGATGCCCATTTTTTTATAAGTACTGTATATAGTTTTAATTTAGTAAATATCATTATTATGACATAACAAACTGGACACTTCTATTTTTTTTTGTATAGATGGGTTTGTTTCCGTAAATTCTGATCCATTTGTGATGATCTGTCTGATGGTCATTTGTTATTTTTATTACGCTGCATAATGTAACCAAGGCTAATGGAGTCGTAGGCGATTGTTAGGTGTTATTTTTATTGACAAAATATGTGTAAATACTTTTAATTAATTACCTTTCAGTTGATATTACTCAAATTAATGATATTATATTTTTGTTGCAGATTTTTATGTGCGGTAAAATTAAATAAAAGGTGAGTCAAAGCGATTAGGAAATTTATTATATTCTAGGCCACGTCATTATACTTTACGAGACCGCACGATACTATAACATTGATCTCGATTGTCTTTCGAACCGATAAGTTAAGTGAAAAATTCCTATAAAAGAACCATATGTTTTGTAGCTGTACCTATTTATGTAGGCAGCTTACAAAATTATAAAGAACGAGATGAACTTTTCACATGTTATTTCTATTTAAGACTTCGCGTGCTATAGGGCCTGGATTAATATTAAAATTAAGGGCTGTAACTTGGACAGAATGTTTTTTTATAGGTTTGGTACCGATTTAGGACTACTGTGAAATATTTTTTAGAAATAATCAAAATTAGCGTGATTCTATATGATAACACTTAGCATATTAATTATCTATTAAATATATGAGGTTTTCAATTATTTCATATATATGGATAGATTTTATGTCAGAAAGCGGAACGAGATACTAATAAGAATTGTTAATTACAAAAAATGAAAACCCAACTACATAAATAATAAACATTTATTTAATGTATTAATGTAATAAATATTCACTTATACTTAACTCCTGGACTTTCCAAAACTACCAAGGTTCAAGTTCCATACAAACGGATGTACACCTCTTGAGGCACAGGTCAACAGAATGTTGGCAGCATAAGCTTAAAAAAATACCTGATTTATTACAAAACTTTGAAAAATAATAAATTATGTATTGCACAATTATAATTATTACGTAAAATGTATTTTTAATTTAATTTATCATTTGTACAAACTTTTTGTTACTAATCCATGAAATTTACAAAGTACGATGTCGTGAAATAAAAAAAATATTACAAACTTAATCCACCGTTTTGAGATTTGGGTCGTAAACAATCAGCCGAGCGGATTAAATTGTAATGTACTGTATCACTTCCACAATTAAGAAGAGTCTGTCATGGCTACAGAGCGTGGTAAAGAAATGGACATTGGTTTGACAGGTGGAATATAAATCCGATGTCCGCAAGTTCGAACCCCGGCATGTACCAATGAATTTTTCGGAATTCGCGTACATTTAATACATTAGTATATTAATTTGTTTATACATTGTGTACATACATTAATTTAAATTGGTAACACTACGTGAGAAAACGTGAACCTGAGAAATGTTCTTGTAGTACTACTGTATGTGAGAATAAGATATAGAAGTGTAGATTTTTCACAGTTTGAAATTGCCAATACGTTGTAGGCTGGAGTGGTGATTATGCCCCTACCTTTCTTCGGGAAGAGGTCTATGGCCTTGCAGTGAGTCTCTTACAAGCTGCTGATGATGATGATGATAACATATTAACATTGATCTTCATTGATGGATGTAAACTGCTATAAATTTCTTCCTACGAAATTGTTAGTCAATATATAATTTAAGTTTTATATTGAAAATGTACTCGGCGGAATAGCTTTTGAATAGCCTACGGTGACAATAGCGAAGAAACTTGGAGCGTGAAGTACGGGAGACAATATATGACGTACACAACGTTTGCACACTATTGTGTGTTATCGAGCGAGGTTATAGAACTATGGCTGAAAATGTCCGGCATCGTAAGATATCTACCACAAAACACAGTTATAGAACTGTAATATATTTTTTGTGTTAGAAACTAGCTTTTTATTATGTTACTTAATTCCAAGCGACAATCTTGTTACCAATGTGAAGTAAATAAGTTTATAAATTTTAGCTAACAGATGACACCGACTACATCTTGCTTAGTCTCAAATTTTGTACTGATTTGTAGCAAGATTAAAAATAACATTAGAAAATATTACATTTAAAATTAAAATGATTAAAAACTGTATTTATTAGAAATCCTAAAATATCAGTTTTATTTATTCTATTATTTTCGTTTTTCAAACGATATTTTACTATAATTTCACGAGGATGTTAACTTTTAACGACGCTAAAGGTGGTAACATACTAAGCTTAAAAGCAAGGCTGTCAAGTGCAACTCCCGGAACACACCTAAAATACTTCTACAAAAGGTTAGCGACAAATGTTTAATTTTAGAGTGTTTACTACTCGGGCAGGTATTACAAAGGACCTTACAATCACGTTTTTCCTTCATCGAAAACCAAGTTACCTTCATTCTGAAGAACTTGTAAGAGATATAGTGAAGACTATTTTTGTAGGTGGTAGAGCTACGCTGAAGCTATTACTGGTTTCAGCATGAATGGGTCGGCTCGCCCGGGGTAGTACCACCCTCTCACAGAATACCGACGTGAAGTAACAGTGCTTGCACTGTTGCGTTTCGTTCGGTCAGTGAGAGCTCCGGAGGCCCACATATATTAAAAGGCGGGCAACGCACTTGCGACTCCCCTGGTGTTGCTAGTGTCTATGGACGGCGGTGATCACTTACCATCAGGTGACCCACCTGTCCGTTTGTCCCCTATAACATAAAAAAAAAAAAAAAAAAAGTGAAATTTTACGTCCTATGTTATGAATTTATAGATAATCTGTTTAAATAGTACTAAATAATAAGGAATCTGTTGTGTGTTATATGACATATATTGCTTCTTTATATAGGCTCAATCTAGTCAATGTATCGGTATAGGAGTAAGACCATTCGATGCGAAAATTTTCGTAGATTATTTTTGGTTACAATTTTTTAGATTCCATTGATCCTTTGCCATTTTTTTACAAGTTAATATCAGCTGGTTAAAACATAATAATAATGGTATAATGGATAAATCCAATAATTATTCAAAACATGAACCAACGTTTTACGTGAAGAAAACTATATATAAACTATAATTCTACCTGAAAATTGCATAACAATTATTTAAATGACAATTTCACAGTTCTTTGAATAATAATAAATATAATTAATAATATTTTATATGGTTTTAAAACATATAAATGAAATCTGACATTCCACCTATATTTGACCTATGTATCAAGTGATAATGTCTTCAAATAATTCTGTTTTAAAGCTATAAAAAGTAGGTTACTTTTTGTATATCAGCTACTAAGTTATTCGTCTGCTCGGACCATCCTTCAAAAAATTTCCGTAGACTGGTTAAACGTTATCCTAAGCTAGTGAAATTCAAGAAGGTTTGCTGTTTACGGACGTTTGATAGCTGTAGAGAATCTTTAGAATCAAAGGAGTTGAGACGATTTAATGATTCTCTATTAAAGAGGATTAAGAAAATTACTAAGGGGCCGTAGTGCGTGGGAATTCCTTCAGTGAATTGATGTTTATTTTGAATTAAGAACAGGATTGTTTTCTAAACACTATGAAATGTAATAATTTTCTACAATATTCTACCTATTCTTGATATGTATACTTAAATTTGTAAAATTAGTTAAATAACATCTGTTTTTTAAAGATTTAATATATTTATAGGGAATTTATAGATGTATTGTAAGAATATTTTAGAGGTAAATAATAATAACCCAAATTATCTATACCAATATTTAAAAGGTAAGTAGTTTGTTTATTTTTAACAAACTTATAAAGAAACTTATACTCTACTTACTGGCGAAGGTTATAGGTAACCATTTGCATACTACCATGGTTAGAGATAGACCAATTATAATACACATTTTAGGCCAGAATGTATGCTAAGTGAGTATCAAATAATAGTATGGGTAAACCGCGGGGTACGGCGGAGAGTATCGGGAAACGATGGTGGCATGGTTATCCGACGAGATTCGAAGATTGCCGAGAGTTTCGACCCGAAATGAAAATGCGAATTGTTACATATAGAAATAGAAAACTGTGTTGGTGTAAAGCTACAGCTTATGCTAAGTTGCCTGTTATACCATGTATGATACGCAGTTATAAATATGTTACAACTTTAAAGTTCTATGTGTAATGCTTTTAAAATATGGAAAGATTTGTCTTTGAATTCTACGTTTAATGTCTTGATGTAGCCTGAAGTATGTCATTCTCTAGTATTCTTTTGATTCATCACTATTCTGAAATTGACAGTAGGCCGTGAAGTGTGTTCGATCAGCTATATTTGAAATACATTTCTTGTATTACGACACAGGATCATCTCAGTAGTCTACACGTACTACACATAAATTATTTTATTGTTGAAGCTAGATTTGTAGGAACTCTATTCTCTTTTTATAAGCACTATTAACCTTTTTTGTCCAACACGCACAGCATGGTACAAGAATATAAAAATAACGTAAAAAACAATATATTGAAGTCTGCAATGCCATGAGTTAAAAAAATCTCTCATTCATAATTTATTTTGTTAGCATATAGATGAATAATGTTTTGCTAAAAGTTTATTTAGATTAAAAGAAAACATTACAAATTACACGTAGGTATATATATTATGTAAGTGACTAGCTGAAATCTGCGACTTGTTCTGTGTCGTTTATTATTTTAAAGATATATTTTTATGTATACAGGAAAAATGATAAGCACTATATCGCTTGACCCGTTTCTCCATGAGAAGAAGACATACATCGCGTCGTTGAACGAGTAGTACTTATAAAAATCGTACTTTTTAAACTTAAATAGCTTTGTATTAAATGAACTATCGAGATATTTGTATAGGACTAAATGTCTAAGAAGTATAACTACATAAAATTGACCTAATTCTGTCCAGTAATTTTGAGTGATGTGCGCACAACGGTAGAAATTAATCATTGTATTTATATAAGATATAAAATATAATACTATGTTTGCACTTTAATCTTCAAGGTTAGTGACAGTCTTGGGTATAAGTTTCTTGTAAAAACGCTCTTTCAAGCACTAGTCAACTTGCTCGGGTAACCAATATTATTTTAGGACCGAGGGTCATATTTGAACTAATATTGTCCAACTTTGCAATAACATTCATAAATGTAAAAGTTCTTGAACTGTATATATATGATAGTTGTCTGTAGTTGTTGGAGTAGTAATTCTATTTGTGAATTTTTGTGGCTCTGTATTATTGTTTTAAGCTCTGGTAATTTTGTTGCGTAGATGAATGATATACTGTATTCCACTGATGTTGTTTAAGAATTAAGTAACTAAGACTGTTTACTTTTTACTGTTGTCATAGATTTTTTTTTAGAATTGCCATAACCGTATCAAAAGTTGTTTATCCGAATCCCTACTAATATTATAAAAGTGAATATGAGTTTATTTGTTACGCTTGTACTTTAACTATTCAAGCCCTCATATTGAAATCTTGCATACATGTTGTCAGAGACGTAGAAAAGGACTTACGCTGCCTGTCATCCAGAAAAAAGTACTGCTTTTTAGCTTAATGTATATTAACGCAATCAAAGTCGCGGGCAAAGGGTAGGATATTATATAGCACTTTTTGCGTTACGTTATTTTCTCGGTGCCAGTTTGGCTTAGTAATAACTATACATTATGTGCTAATTATTATAATTTTGGTTAGATACTAATCCCCTGTTATTTGAATTCGCTCTTTATTGTTGTGCTATTATAAAAATATATTTTTAGTATTTTACTGATTAATCTATCGTAAACATATATTTTGAAAACGAAATCAGTGTAACAAACCGATTGCTAGTATATTGTGTATGCTATAATAAAAAATTAAAAGTTCCTAATTAAAAAAAAACCTATGGATAATAGTTGACATATTTGGAATAACAACGAATATAATTATCATTTTATTCCATTTTAAGTAAATGTCGTATTATCATTATCTTGTATCGAAAATATTGTATTCGATTAAAGTACGACACAAGTAGCGTCGATATAGGCGTTAGATAACTAACAGAACGTCACTATTATAGTCCACGCCAAACTTATTGACCGTTTTGAACATAGATGCGCAGAAAACAAATTTAGGTATGAACACGTATTTTTATTTGTTTAGATCCCTACAACAATACTATAACTTTGTTTTGTAATTACTTTTTTTTCGAATTGACTACACTGTTGACCTGGCAAGGTCTCTACAGTTTCACCGGACTATATTTTTTGTAATTAACTTTTGACTATTCTATGCGCAAGCCACTTACGGCTATATTCAGAGTGGCCAATAATATTGACGAAGACTGTTATAACAAATAGAAAATAAAATAGTGAAAAGTGTAGTATATATTGACATGTTAAAATACATTAGTGGAGTATAGTTTAGTTAAGGATATTTGTGAGCAGCGACTGTTAAGAAACTAAAATTGTCTATGTAGTTTAATCTGTATCTATGCAAACACTCTATGTAGTATGTGGTTCATTTTATTCAATTACAAAATTGTACGAATGGAGAAGTGTTTTATTCTGTGTAAACTAATTAACTTCAATAGCGACGATTCTGTATCGAACTGGACAGTGGGCGGAATCTATTTGCGATCATATATTCTTGTATTATTTCTAAATTCCTTATATTCTTTCTTTTAGTATAACTGTATTAAAGTAATTAACAATTAACTGTCTTTTTTGTAATTATGGATTATAATTATAAATTTGATAGTTAAAAAAATATACGAAATGTTATATTTAAAAGAAAATTCCCTGTCCATTTTATTTGTACTAGAGAAAATAAATATCGACATTGGCGACTTCATTTTGTCCGTGTTCGAGAGGTATCGTTGGATCCTTGTCGGTTCGTAGCCAGAGTAGAAAACGGATTGCAGCTCAAATCTAGCGTAAATAGATTTATATCACAAGTAAAGATTTTTGTGTAATAAGAAAATAGGTTTTTCATCTGAACTGATTACTTATTGTCTTTATACCCTTACTCTTATTGTATTCGAATAAACAAGTTTTGTTAACTATGTGATTTCATACTTATATAATAAGAATATTAACGAATACTATAAATGTTTAATTGTTTCTTACGCTTTCACGCCTTAGCTACTCGACGGATCGTCATGAAATTCACTATAGACGTTGTCCAGGGGTCTATAAAAGGACATAGGGTGGGTACCTTTCATCAAGAAAAAGTTCTGTTTCCGAGGGATAGTTTACATTTTCATTAACGAGAGTTAAACCGCGAGTTGGTACTATTTTTATTATAATTCATTATAAGGTGACACTAGTACTACATATTGATTTATTTTGTATGAGTAAATCATAATAGTTTGTATTCAACGAAATCAGTTGACAATTTATCCTTAGAATTCGTTGGAAATCTACACATCAGATACAATTGAAATTATTTTTGTTTTTGTGGAATAATTTCCGAAACACATCTGAATCAATTATGACGAGATTTTTACTGGGAGATAGAGGAATTTTCAGAGTATTACCGTTAAGCATTTCCATAGAGATGTATTAATAATAACATTTTACAGAGAACATTTGAAATCGATATAATGGTTAACGGGGTTAAGTAGTAATGACCAAAGTACAATTTAAAAAATATGAGATTATTCACACTGAACGAACAAAAAACCAAAAAAAATGGTAGGCTGTAAAGTTGGTTTACGGACTATCATTTTACGTGATTACATCATAAGAAAACATTGATGAAATATTGCATACTTTTTGCCGCAATTGTTATAGTAATAAATAATGGAAGCCACATTAACTTTTCACTTCACTTTATAAACAATTGACAAAACAGTTCAGTCGTAGGTTATGTGCTGTCGCTGTCTCTCTTCTACTCGGGTGCATCGGCCGATGGAGTGAAAGAGAGATAGATGCGTTACAAGCCGAATGCTTAGGCCGATCGTACCTCTCTATCGCTTGCTCCGCGCTCTCACTTACGCGCTCGGCTCAGGCGGAACGTGAAAATGAGACATGCTTTTTCGTGTCTGCAGCCGGCGTTATTCGATTTATAAGACGTTATAACGTCAAAAACAATTTTTACGAAAGCAAAGTCGACGATAACATCTAGTTTAGAATAATTTGACAAAATATTAATCGGACAAAACACATTTAATTTATATTCCTGTATTTGTAATAGTCAATTGTCACAGAAGCTAATATCTTAATGTATCATTTTATCCACGATTAAAATATAACTCCACATTCCCTTAACAATTTGTTGATTAAAAACTAGGAGTGTGGAAGCAACAAAAGCAATGATCATTTGGAAGAGCTACACTGTAAAATGTTACAAAATATACGTTCCTGGGAAATTGAAAACCGGTGCAGTATCGGCACTCAGTGCTACACGTGTCAAGGGAGCTTTTGTGTTCGTGAGGATATCATATGAGAGCTTTCTTGTCCTCGTCAGCAACACGCCCCCTGTGGGGTTGACGCTGTAAATTGAAAAATGGAGGTGCGATATCGTTATGCAATAGTTTCGTTATAGTACAATTGAAATTTTGTTACTTAGACTTAAAATTTTATAAATATATAATTATTTTGTCATTCTGTCATTATATAAACAGAAAACTCGGCTTTGTAGTAGCTGTAAGGCGAACGGTTAAACAACTGTACTATGCGTGCGGTCATGTTAAGGTTACTGTAGATTTACGGTTACGCATATTACGGTTTCCATTTTAGTTTATTTTGGTAAAGTTTTATGGTATACAATAGTTTTATAGTTAAAGAATGTTTGTAATTTTCTTCTATTTCATGTCTTAAATTGCGTAATCATTTAATAAATATTATTATTGTTTCGGTCGTTATTTTACTTTATTTCATGACGTATTAAAGTATATAAATATTTTTTTTAAGTTCGTACGAGTTTGTAATAAAGTTGATGACTGATTACATTATAAAAAGTTATTTATTGTTAGTTATTGAAGGATTATGTCCGATTGTGGAGATGATATTTAGTAATAACTGATATCTTAAAATTTTATACACAGGTTTAACAGCTTGTCGTAAGTAAATGAAATGATGCTGAAATTTGGAGCGATGATGGCTCAGTTGGGAGTGTGTTCGGACACAGCGTTGAAGGACGTAGGTTCGAATCCAAGCAACTGAGTCGGAGCTTTCGGTGAAGGAAAACATTGCGATGAAACCATAGCGTGGTGGTAAGCCTTTTCTAAGTCCGTCTGACTAGCTACCACCCTCAAGTTGAAAATCTGTCGCCAAGCACCTGCTGGTGTGTTCCAGCAGTTGCACTTGAGAGCCAGTCTCCCTCTAGGTTAAGCGTGACTTACCATCTTAGACCACATCATCATTTAATATCAGATGAGATTGTGGTCAAAACGTTTACTTATAAAGTATAAAAAAAGAAAAATAGTATCTCTTACATATAAATAAAAGTAGCTGTGCCCGCGACTTTGTCTGCGTGGGACTGAATACAAACCACAGTGATTAATGAAACAATCTGAATTTATATCTGTATATCTTGTATATTTGTAATGTAAAGTGTTAGGCTAAAAACGAATAATGGTCACACCCCTTTGTCATTTCAATAATAACTCCAAATTAGGGCTTTAAAGTTACTTTGATGTCTGTAAAACCCATGGGTTTTCTTTTCTTTTATTTGCACTGCCTGCAGTCTTTTTTCTCCACGGTACCGCTCGAAGAAAATGCAAGCTCCCTAATGCATAAACTAAAAAGTATTCATTAATTCAAAGCGTAATTAAGACATTAGAATCAAGGTAAATTTATGAAAATTATAATTCGAAATAAACCTAAAAAACACAGAAGTTATCTCATTATTATCTATACTCTTCCTTGCAATAATATTCTTACAACAGTAAACTAATAAAGTTAGAAGTTTGAAAAATGTCTTAAAATGTGATAAGGTTCAATAACTTGTAATATTTACAACACAAAACTAATTAGAAATTTACAAATTTAATCATAAACCTTATGCGATCGAAAAATAAAAAACATATTTTACTTATACAAAGTACAAAGTAAGTTATTCATTTTATAGAAATATGTAATATATCTAATTGGCTAATTTTTACATTGTATAAGTAACGATTTAGAAAATGGCGGTTGAGCGCTATCTATTTGCAATACTGCATATTAATTCATTACTGAACTTCTTAGGATATTAAATTAACCATTTTTCTTTCATTCTATATATCTTAGTAATGTAATACTGTGGTAATGTTTATTTATGTTATAAAATACCCTGGTGTTTGGATGAGGCAAAAGTCCATTTACTTATCTATTTTTCTGTCGTACTAACTCCCGTCGTCAATAAAATTACAATAACTTTTGATAGAGTTAACCGATTTTAATGAAACAAAAATGTTATGTTGCTCCGGAATAAGCTTGATATAAGTTTTCTTGCTGGAGTTTTATCAGAAACTTAGTATTTTACCAGTGATACCTGTTCAAACAACAGACAGACAGATAGACAGACAGACATTTCTAAAAATGATCGATATGGATTCTATTACTTATACCTAGACACCTGCAACAATTTTTTTCTCAAAAATCAAAATAGTACAGACACGTTTCATTTACATTCTTATTATATGTATATATGATTGTGTCTGTTGTTTGTACGAACTTATCTTCGAAACGGGCTAAACTTTTAGTGGCAGACAGAGGACTCTTCAGACAAATCTAAATAAATATATCATAGCATTTCCGCATGGAGGCTAAGCTGTAATGACAAATTTTAACAGAGATGATTTAAAATCGGTAATAGAGTTGTAGAGGTTAAGCATTCTGTGGAAAAGCTCTTATAAATTGTTTAATAAAATATTGATTTTCCATGAAGAGAATTTGTGTTTTAAAATTATATGTGATTTGAACAACTTTTCATAGGTACGCATTTTTAAGAGAATTTATAATTTTCAGTTTTCTTGTGTTGGTATATTTCTACACAAGAATATTTCTATGCGAAAAGCTAATATTTTTTGCAAAACGAGGTTGTAACAACGAAAAACTATCAAAATCTGATAATGTTTATAAGTTTGCATAAATTTAATAAGGATTGTGACATGAATTAAAATTCCAATAAGAATTTTTTATCCCTAGAAAATGAATTTCTTTTTATTATACTTATGAGTTATTTTTCATAGCAATTTTCAATGAGAGTAACCGTTAGTTACCACAGGATAGTTGTAGTAGTGTTAATATTATAGTTCAAATATAAAAGACTGTTCACAATGTATATAAAACCATGCAGTTTTCATGAAACATCAAAACCATTTTCACGGCAACGAAGTCGCGACCTAGGAAACTAATAAAAAAGTATTTGGCAAACAAATCTCTTTTTGAGTGTATTTTTTTCAAAATTATTTCAACGGGGACGTTCGCTTTGATGGAGATATTGCGGTGTTCTTTTTACTGACTAAAGCCGCTCCCTATTTTCGGAATATTGTAGGAGGCTTAAAATTTATCTAATACTAGCTGTCCACCAGGCTTCGAATGGGGTACTAACAAAAGCTTTGTAATGTAAAAAAAATGTTATGAAATAAAATGGTAATTGAACATCCGAACTTCGTCAATCTTTCAATATCTTTGAAGATCTGTCTATCATCTTCTCTCTTATGCACTCATTCATCTTTATATGGAGGTTTTTTAACCCAAAAGTTTCAATTTTCCGTAGATTTTCAAATATTGCCTTTCATAAAATCTTTGCTCTGACAATTATCAACGAAACAGAAAAAAACTTGGCAAATAGTTGCAACTATTCTGAGGTGATGAGCTTACATACATCCGGGAATTGGTTTTTAATTATATAAAACTTTAGTAAACAAATTGGTCCAGGGTTACACAGGAGACTCGAAGAGGGTCTACGTTGGCGTGACAAAAAAATATGGTTCACAATTCGTAAGCAGGTACAAAAAACATTGGGTATTTAGGGGAAGCAATTGGGGATCAACGATAAAGGATCTCATTTAAACTGGTCGTGAATTTAATTTTGGCTTTCCACATACTATATACGAGTATATAAATTATACTTCCTTCTAATATAAAGACATATCTGTCTACATCAATGAAAAAAAACATATACTCGTATTTAAAGATGAGACATTTGCAAAAAATAATCTCAGGTAAGCAAGAGAGACAAAAATGTTTCTGACCTCTGATATAGAAGATGTGAGGCATATAATAATATATACATCAATTTATTTTCGCCATACAGATTTGTTTAATCTAGATTACAATCGTGTTTGTAGCAATTATTTCTAAATACTAGCGACTCACCCCACTTTTATATACTGTCTATGTTAATAGCAAATTTTTATTAGCAATTTTGATTTATAATAAATGACCAATATAACTTAAATATTTAATTCATCATCAGCTTGTAAGAGACCCACTGCAGGGCCATAGGCTTCTTCCTGAAGGAAAGTGTGGACATAACTACCACGCCGGCCCACGACGTATTGGTAATTTCAAATTGTGAGAAATTTCACATCTCTATATTTTTGCCCATATACGGTGGTACTACTAAGAACATTTCTCAGATTCAGGTTTCCTCATGATGTCTTCCTTCATTCGTCAGTCGATAAACACTATTTAAATTAGTAAACTGCACGCGATTTCCGAAAAATTCGTTAGTACACACCGGTATTCGAACCTGCTGACATCGGGTTCATTATGCCACTGAACACACTAGACCACCAAGACTTCAATTATTAAATTAAATTATTTAATAATGCCTCTCTTGTGGCAGGTGTCTATGGGCGGCGGCTGATTACTTAGCATCAGGTAACAACACGTCTGTTCGTTTGCCGCCAATCGTATAAAAAAAAAGCATTCATATTGACCAGAATAGCGTTTGCAAATAACCAATAATGTTTTAAATAATATGTAAATGATAAAAATGAGTACTGCGAGTTATCCTTAGGAGATAAATGTATTCCGTCGATGACTTTTCACTAGGTATTTTTAAGCCGTACAATTCTGAAGTACATTATTTTTGCATATATCATAAGGTTTAGCCAGCGTTATCCAATATGAGCGCTCGAAAATTCCTTATAACAAATTCATTAGAGTATGTCGACTTTTTTATAATTAATATAATATAATTATAATTTACATGTATTATACATATGAAACTTCCGGAATAAATTATCTAACCCATAATTAAAGTTTTATCAAGATCATTTGCGTTAAATAAACACACAGGCAGACACGAAAAATTACTTTGTTTTATAATATTTATAGATAGAGAGAGGTATGGATTTATCATAAATTGGCTAAAATAATTCTTTCGTTTTTTATGCTAGGTAAAGGTAAAAAGGGAGCAATAACAAGTCAAGTTGAACTGTAAGAGGGTCACGGCTGTGCGCATCTCGTCGGCTTGATCGAGAGTGACGCGGCCGCGTGGCGTACAAAGAAAAGAGGGCACGAAATACTCTACAAACTTCATTTGCGGCCGGCACGCAACGTTTGACGTTTTTATTTGCACGCAACATTTGCAGTATTTATATATGTTAGTATTATTGGCAATCGATATTCTTTTAGGTTATATCTTGAGTTTTATTTTCTTATCCTATTTTGTATGAGTAAGAAAAAAAACTTCTATTTTGGTTGCTTGTAGATAAAGTCAGTTAATAAGATGTATAGGCTGTTTTATGAAATCGTTCATTGTATAAAACAAAGAAAGATTAAATGGAATGTACTGTGATAATATAGGATATTTATGAAAATTTGATTCCAATAGTAACTCACGTATATTGAGTTGTAATCGAACTTCATATCGTCGGATACACGCTCCGACGGGTGTGCCCATCCGGCTTGTTCCGGATATTGGCTGCGAGACATCTAGTCCTGCCATCTGATACACAGTAGGACTTAAATAATACCAGTTTCTGTAAACGCTTCTATTCGTTTTATTCTAATATAAAATTGTCTATCTATGAAATAATTTTGTACATACAATTTCAATATACATTTCCTAATCATTAGGCTCAAATAAATGTTTAGGATAGATGAATAAATACTATATAAGAATATAAAAGATTTTCATTAATGTCTAAACAATTTATTTTAATATTTTGTTTAGCTGTTCCTAAGAGTTTAAAATTAAATGAAATTAAATTGAATTGAAATTATATGAATCGAATCAAATGGAATCGAAATGAAATGAAACGAAATTAAAATAAATGAAATAAAATAAACCGGCTTCCCTAGTGTATCTTGGAAAGGTCAATGTACAAAGCTAATAAAATTAATATGGAAACCCTCAAAAACCTCCCTCCCTTTACGATAAATAAGAATTTGCCGACTCGGTTTAAACTTTTTAGGTAACAGACATTAAAAAAACAACCTAATTGAGAATCTACGCCTTTTTCCCAAAGCGTATTATCGATTTGCCAGACTGTCAGTTTAAGCGCCCTGTCAAGCGGGTTTTGATGTCAAAAGGCTATTATAGAGTGGATCAATATGTGAACGATAGTGATGTCTGGAATTGACTGCTCTCAGTGTATCCAATAAAATGATTGTAACGTGTAATGTATTTTAAATATATAAATACTATATATACATATATATTAAAAAGATTAATATGATCGAGCTTTTTGCCGGTTTCCTTCGATCACTGGTTTGTTTTCCGAACCCGCTTCTAGTTTTGACGTTCGTAATTGGCCTTTAGAGGGCCTAAATTGAATAAAGTATTTTTATTTTTATATTATTTTTAATGTCGGTTACAAATTAAAGAGAATACAAGGTTACATCTAAATATGTTGAATAGTTTAATTTTAGTTTAATAAAATAGATAATCTTGTGTCGTAGTTTCATAACATATTATATATAACATTTTGGTTTTTAAGAGAGTCTAAATACAGACAGGTACTAATGTAAACGATGTCACTGTGCCTGGTAAAAGCGACTAGTCAAAATAAACACCTTTTCGGTAATACAAAAAAGTGTTCTATACAGAATTTCTTGTAGTAATATTGGAAGATATGTGTACCTTATATTGTATTTCTGCCAGCCATGATTCAGCTTTGTATCGAATTATGCTCTTGATTGATTTTGATCAATAATGTTTGTCGGCATTTATAGACGCATCGTGAAAAAATTGTGCCCGCAAATACGAATAGGTATGTAATAAAATATATTTCATATTTGTAATTTATTTTTAAAGAAACAAACACGCTCACCGTTATTATAAAATATTTTAACATTACTTTATCGTGTGAGGAATGAAATATGAGAATAACATCGACAAAGGTTGATACCGCAATCATTTATTTCAAACCATTTATTTCATTCAATTAATAAAGGTGAGTCGGTTAATAAATTTATGAAACATATTTATTTTTACAGAGATTTTGTTATTCGTGTTCAGTTAGTCGGAATAATATAGGCCAACCGTTCTCGGCTTACCGTAATTTTATCAGAATGCGAATGACGTGTACTTTTTTTTTATAGATAATGGAGATTTTTTAATATACTTTTAGCCATAGATTTGAGGATATGTTGTACAAAATTTGGCCAAGGAATATAATTATAACATTTCTACAGTATATTCTTGTAAACTTAAGAGATCGTGTTTTGTTTGTTGAAAATTCGCTAATCTCTAAAACTGCCAGTCAGATTTGTTGTATTAATTTTGTATTTTGTTCTCTGTTCATTAAGGACAGTTATAGGTAATCTATCTCTATGTTACGTCTCTTAAGGGTTAACAATTATCACAATTATCATTGAAAGTGTAGATTAGAAAGTGCGTCAAACGAGAGCAAAGTAATAATGCGAGTTAGTCGTGTAGCGCGCGCAGTTTGTCAGTGGCATAATCGAATTATTAGCACTTCGTACGATTAATACCTGTCTTCAGAATCCCGTGATTGCGTACCACGATCTCGACGCCGGCGCCCTAAATATTTATTTTCTAAACAGTGCGTGTTTTGCACCCACGCCTGCGTTACCATTACCCACGCCGCCATGGACGGGAGTATATACACAATTCTGAATACTCGTCACGACCCTTCGAGTAGTATTTTGATCTTACGTATGTTCTATCGGATACAGTGACTGAGCACTCACTAGCTTAATACACACAGATCACTTTTTCATCAATGTTTTCTTATGACGTTATCACGTAAAATTATCGTTCATAAACCGAATTATCAGACAACCATTTTTTTATAATAGTTCGGCTAAATGACTGCACAATACCTGATGGAAAGTACGGTACAGTCTAAAAACAGCGGCAACTGTCGATGTTAAATACCAACGGCATTCATCGCTATCATGCCGACTTGGAAAAGTGCCTCTTCACTCCTCGTTTGAAGGCTCCGATATCGTAATAGGGAGGGAACACTGGCCGCGAGGCGATTTCACATCTTCACAGTGCGAATGAGATAAGAATTTTTCGAACTTCTTTGTTTTTGTTGGGATGGCTGCTACTGTGAATCAGTGGAGACGCATACCCGTTCACGTAGTTCTGTAATGGAAAGGAGAAGATGGGATAAGGTTAAAGAAATCTTCATAACACTCGTTCTGAAGTTTTCGTGTGATGTGCGCTGAACGGTATACCTCTGTCATTTCATTTGTGTTATTAGTATTAATTATAGATATTAGTCAGGAATACAATTAAAGTGCACAAAAAAGAGAATCACCCTTTTACAATACATAATATAACACGAAAATATTTTGGTAAGAAAATCTCAGAATACTTCAATATTCGTAATCTCGTGAGATCTGGTAACGCCCGACACAGACTCTAAATCAATACGAATAGCAACGTTAGTGCGTTGATAAGACTTTAGTGTTTCTTGATGGCAATTCTATACGAATTCTAGTAATTTACTAGTCTGTGATAACACAGGGACGGTGAAAAATACTACGAAATAATCATTATATGTCGATTCGTTTTATCTTGGCCGTAAAGTCGAAATAGATTTAATATGTCTCTTAGAATTTTACTGGTATTGTTTATTTAAAGACGCGTTTCTAAGTTACTAGTCTTTGATAGAAACAAAATATTATATAATATAATTTTTTTGCGTAAGAAATATCTTAAATAAACATCGCAATTAGGTAAAACCGTTTTTTCGAAAATACATATAATTACTTCACTGTAATGGTGGTTAATCTCTACTAATATTATAAATAATATCATTCGTTATTATTTTAGAAATGATAAATCTGCTGTTATAACGTATTAAAAACGAAATAGTATGAATATCGCTTTTAGATGAAAATGGTAACAAACGAGTTACTGTATTGGACGAATATAATCACGAGTCATTCGTAAACGAAAACTAACTACAGTAAAAAATCATTCGTTAAATACATGGTTATTGTACTGTGATTCGTAAATTTCAAGCAAAATGCTCTTTCTGCTATAGCAATGATTGGTCGTTATATTTCGTAGCTATTTCGTTTAATGACCAAACAAGATAAATCGTACTTATTTACTACTGAGCATTTTTAGGTCGTAATACTTATAACAATATTTATGCGCGCGAAATAAAATTAGCATTTAACACTAAGCGTGCTAAGTAAAAATCGCAATAATTTTAATATTTAGCGTAATTATAACGATTAAAGTAAAGAAATTACTACTACTCTCTATGTCCTTTTAGGTACCCGTGACAACGTGTAAGCAAATTTTCATAATTGTTTGTTGAGTAGTTAAAGTGTAAACGCGAAACAAACATACAAACTCAGTATCACATTTATAATATTAGTAAAGAGTGTGGATGTACAGAGAAGAAAACATAAGCACCACACCGCTTGCCCCACTTCTTCACAGTAAGGAAACACACATACCTGAACGCGTAGTGCTTATAAAATGGTAGATTTTTTTAAATATGGTAACAGTAGTCGTTGTGCGCGCATTACTCAAAAACTACTGGATAGATTTTAGCATTACTTCTTAGACACTAGGTCCTTATCTAATAAAATATCACGATAGCTTCATTTAATTTAAGATACAAAAGATTATAATTTTTATGAATACTACGTGTTTTCTTGTTGATAAAAAGTGGGGTAAGCGGTTTCGTGTTTTTTTTTACCTATAAGTAAAATAACTTCTTACGATATTAAGAAACGCAGACGAAATGTCAGGCATCAGCTAGTTAGTAATATTTTCAATGGATGAATTAGTAGACTGGTTGGCTTAGTAAACTACAAATAAATAACAGAGAAACTTTAAAAATATGATAAAAACTTTCAATGTTTCGACATGTATATAAGTGTGGAAAAATGGATAATTAACCGGCATTAAAGTTAAACAGAGAATAATAATAGGACGTAGGAAACGTTTAAAACTTGCTCCGATGTTATTCTGTCAACAAACTTCGTTGATTTTAATTAGATAAATACAGCGCTCTTAGAGTGAACTCTAATTACGATGGCTTTTAAGCTTGTCACAATACTAAAACTTCAATATTTCAAAGTTTTCTTTATTGAAATGAATCATATAAAAGTGAAAATATGTGTTTTATTACCTGTACCACATAGTTACAAATATTAGGTTTTTTTATTAGTTGTGTACTTGGTGAAACATTTTGAAATTTGTAAATGCTTTGTAAAATTACTGTTATACTAGGTGATATCGGTGGCTTTGTCTGTGGCGTTTATAATCTTAACAATATATTTTACGTACAGAAGGAAATATATAAATAAAAGACTAAAGTAAAAATATATACTTTGTTAACAACATTTATTTAGTATATTGTAGTGCTTATAAAATTTTTATTTGTTGGCACGTAACCACGGCGGGGCAATGCGATAATCGTCGCTGCTGTATCTTTCTTTTGCGATCACTCCATCCTTGAAAATGAATTACTTTTTAATTTCGGAAGCGCCAATGTTCTATTTTAAAAATTAGTCGTAGTATCTGGCCAGTACTCGAAAATTAAAAATGATAAGGTACAAAAGGCAAATTTCAATTTTTTACTTATTCCAGGGGGACTGTCCAAAACGATAAATAGTTAAACTCCATACGAATGTAGACCTCATGAGGCACAAGTGAACGGATTGATGGCATAAGTTTAAAAAAATACCTTAAATTTATTACAAAAGATCGAAAAATAACAAATGATGTATTGTAAAATCATAACTTTTATGTAAAATATATTATAAAATTATTTTTTATTAAACTATGACATGTATAATGTGCGATGTCGTAAAAAACATATTCCCCCATTTTGAGATCTGGGTCTTAAAAAAACAGTCAAGGGATAAAAAATTTCTAAAGCACTTTTTCTTTATACCTTTAACTTTAAATAAAAATAAATGAACATAGTATACTCTGGGTATAGTTATATTGCTTACATACTGTATACACGTGTTTCTACGCTGCCGTATCGTCGCTCGTAATATGAAAATGAGTTTCGAAGTGCCTACGGGCCAGCGTTACCAAACTTTGATGAGCTTACACTTGATTGAGATTCATGGCTTTTCTGATAGCACCTCTATTGCTTCTTTGATGTTAGTTTTCTGTTTCAGTAACACGAAAAATTGGAAAGAAATTCTATCTTTTGTGTCTTTAGGCTAGTGTAGATTATTTATACGTTGGATAACTAAAAATGTAAATATTGTCAACAGCTAACATAAATTTCAAATAAAGATAAAGGAGTTGTTGATATTTTACATTCGAAATAAGGCAAGTTGGTAAATTCTTCGCATAATGTTATGATAATTTATATGTTAATTCGCTATCTTGTATCCAAACCGTATATTGTATTCAATATATTGATGTTATAATCCTTACTAATGTTAGCAATGCGAATGTATTTGTTTCTTACGCCAAAAATATTCAAACAATCGTCATAAAACTTTGCATACGCGTTGTCTAGGATACACCAGAGGATATAGAGTACTTTTATCCGAAACAAAAGACTGTACCCTAGGGATATATTAACTCTATGTTAACACGAGCTAAACTGCAAGCAAAAGCTAGTTAATTATGCTTTTGGATATTTAAAAAAATGCACTTTTCTGTCTTTCGAAAGTGGTGATATTTCCTCAACTAAAATACAATGCGATAGACGTAGGTTACAAGTTTACTATGTGATTAATTTTTGTAGTAAAATGTAACATAATGGTGAGACTATTATAGCTGTATGATATTATATAGCATATACCTTTAACTATCGGTAGGCTATCCGACTAATCTATGTCACTGCTGCAAATTGTTATTACTTATTGTAAGTATATTAAACTTGTGAGTTTCTGGTTGGGCTTATAAGAGGACATTTTTGTAAAAAAATCTATAAAATCGTTCACTGATCGATAGTTACATTTGGGTGAGTGTTTTAAGCGCTCCCCTTAGTAGTCCGGTGAAACTGTAGAGGTCTGCCAAGTCTACAATGTAGTTACTTCGAAAAAAAAATAGTTACATTCAGGCTAATGATGTTGTTGTGTTTTATTGTTATAAAGTTGTAGATTAAGGAAAAATATCGTTGCAGGTAACGTCATAAATTATATTTTGTATAGTGAATGTTCTGATGGTATAACTATCGAGAACAAACCGGTCGAAGGGTATGTATGACTCACGCGCAACGTAAATCGTGCTCATTCATTTTTAAATCTGGTAACGCGTTATTTTTATTTAATTAAAATATGGATACATAAAAAAATGGTGGTTTATCAATACAAACGCTGTACGTGACTACACGATGCCATAATACTATTTGTACAAGGGAGCGCGTTATATACCTACCTACTGCGGTCTGTTCACACGTTTTATTGTCGCACCTGCAACGAAATTATGTCCCTGGTGCGTACGAAATCGCGGAGATAGCTAGTTGTATATAAAGATAATATTATTCAGATGAATTATCTTTTGAATATAAATATCTAATGAATTTAATCAAATTCGTAATAGAATTCGTCGAGTAATGGTGTTTGTTATTCAGCAGATATAAATAATTCATAGACTTGTAACTAATTTCAAAGTAACGAAGGTTATTGTAAATACTTAATGTCTCATATGTTATTAATGTTAATAGTAATCAATGTTATAATTAAAATGAATTAGCCGTGTGTACGGTTTCGTTCGCGTGAAGAACAATACTATTTTAAATATATTTCTTAAAATATTCCATGGTTTATTTTATGTGCCATTATCTATTTTAGGGCCTTTTAGTTTAAAATATTTATTATTATCAAAACAATGGGTACAAAATGATTGCTGTAATGGATTAATAATATATTTAATTATGAGTTATTTGTTTTGATGAAACTTGATTGTTCTGTATGTCACGTTTTAATTTTTCTTTAACGTATTTTTAAATATTTTATGGGTTTTAGCGTTTAGCCACAAACTCATCTGATTTTGTGTGAAAAACTAATTAAACTAGAAAAAAAAGAGGACTGGATCTCAAGTGCAGCTGTCGGAACGTATCAATAGATACTTAGCCACAGATTTTCAACTTGAGGTTGCTAGCCAGGTGAGTATAAAAAATCTCTACTACCGTGCTATGATTTCATCTCCACGTTTTCCTTCACCGACAGTTCAGGCACATTTTCGAGAATTCAGATCTACATCGATCGCCATCAGCGCTTCAATTGCATTGTTAATGGTATATATCTCTTTGGTGTAGGTAACTGATAATCAGAAGTAATGAGATAGATGTATGATTTAAATATGGGCAGAATAGCAAGCGGAGGTGACAGAATTTTATGTTACTAACTCATGAATATTGGGATGAAATTAGAGGGGCGTATTGAAAAGATAAAGTAACTGAGTTATTAATTTTATTTTCTTAGTCCAGTACAATATGATCTAAAACAAAACAGCTATAACATATTGTAAAGTGCAAAAATAATAGTTACAGTTTACTAACATAAGAATTATGTAGCATATTTCTTGAAAGCTTTCAAATAACTCAATTATCGGCCCTCGTGATGTAGTTACTTGATGAAAATTGAAATATCCGTGCTAATACCATCGACTAATCTCGACGGGAAAACGAAATATGCAAATAAGCTTAAAATTCGCTTCGAAATGCTACACTTTTAGAATTTTGTTTATTAGTTTAATTATATTGATAGAAAAAAATATGTGCGCTAATTGCTTTGTTCGAAAATTAGTTGAAAAATAATTGTAGCGACTATGATTTACAATAAAAAAAATCAAAACATTCCGCATGCATATGTTATTATTATTTGTAATGATGAATTTTTCTAAATACTTGAGTATAACAAAATGGATATTGACATTGAGCCAATATTCTGTGTATTTAAATATTTAGGCATACTAATTTTCGTAAAGATCTATTGAACGGTACATACGTTGAAGTAGTGTCGTGCCGTCTATTGACGGATTATAGTAGACTGTATAGAATGAAGGCTACTTTCATACGACTTTATATATACTAATATAAATACTATAATAATATACTATATAATATATATACTATCTATATATATGGATTACACGCACAATAATAGTGAATAATGAAAAGATCAAAAGAAGATTTGCAAATAAATTGTATATGCATGTTTGATTTGTATGTTACTTTGCTCTCGAAGTTCCAAGGATGCCAGTTAGTATCAGAATCGTTGGATTAAATGTAGTAACTCCTGCATAAATTTGGATAAGTCGATACCAAAGGACGTTCTGAAACATGCAACAGACTTTTACCCCGAATAAAGCATGGGGTTATCTCAGACGGACGAGTGAGCGGACTATAGAATAAATTGGACGGCCGCACGGCTAGTGTGCCTCCATAAAGGATTTATGTCCCATGAAGTAGTCGGGGAACATTCCGACAGGTCACGATGGCGTAAATGTTCGAAGTGGAAGGGAAAGGGATTCTATTCTGTCGTATATTTACAAACGTTAGCCAATTTATTGCTGACGTTAAGGTTTATTATGAGACAATGTGGATTTTTATGTATAAAGCTTAATGTTTACTTTTGAAAATGATAATTTTGTGCTTTTATTACGTTAATATCACATTATAAATTATTATTTGATAATAACCGAGAATATATTTTAGAAGTACTAACTGTTAGAGCTTTTTCTAATCCTGTCTGACTAGCTACCACTATCAAGTTGAAAATCTATCGCTAAGCAGTTATGGGTATGTTCCGACAGGAGAATTTGCGAACCAGTTCCTTCTAGGTTTAGTGTGCTTACAATATTTGATCACACTGTTTTTTTACATGGGGAAAATGTTACATAAAATCCCCACCCGGAGATAGCGTATGTCAGATTCTTACTTATTAAAAACACCATGGTGTTTTTCGCACACTCATTTTGGCCGGGGCCTGCCTATGTACTTCATTAGTTATGACTGTGGTCAAACGCTAAAATATATAATGTATAAAAAAATAAATATACCTAGGTTCATTTTCTTTAATTTTTCCATGAACGTAAATAAAAAAGTTCGTATCAATAATTGTCCATAGCACCAAGGGAGCAAAGAAAACTTAATTTTAGCGTTTCACACGGACGACCGATGAGTGACATATTATCAGAACTTTCCTATTTATCTCGGCAAAGTTTGGTGAAAGAAACTGTTAACTTTACGATTTACCAAAAAAAAAAAATCTTTGGGTTTACGTTTTCGTGAAAAACAAAGGCTAAATTTAATTTTAGCGGCACGTTCTTGATACATAACGAATTCTACGATCAATGTTATTTGATGTATGTAAACTTGGCGTGTTCTACACCAACTTACATTTAGTACTCTTTACTAATAATTCCTTTTCATAATGTTCCCAATTCCTTGAATATTTGTAAATAAGACGCGAATATAAATGTTTGTCTTTTCTTTATTTCAGCCTACTTATAAGTTATTATACTTATTTACGACGTGCTTTATCTGCCATCTGAAATAATATGAAACAATTTTGCTTGAAGAAATATATTTACCTATTAGTCTCAAAAGAAAATACGAGATGATAGAGGTCTAGTCTAGTCTCATTCTATACAATAAAAAAAACATAAAGAGTGGTTATTTATTAGTTTTATGTTTTTTATTTATTAGAGATATAACTCTTAATTGAGATATATTACTTTATAAGCCGTATGTTAATTCATTATTATATTCAAATTAATTAAGACATTTTTATGAAATCTAAAAATTATTGGGACGAAATCAATCGTCGTTTCATGTCTTTACAACAAAATTGTCAGAGATTGTTCAATCTTTTAGATTTTCATATGGGTATGGCGGATGCGGCGTAATTAATTCAGTGACGTCTTAAATCATAACTACATACTTTACGGATTACATAATATACTAGCTTCGCTTTAGGTAAGGTTGTTCGCTGAGAGTGTCGCTTTTATGGATAAAGGGTTAAAGGATATTTAAAATCGGTTTAGTATTTTTAAGTGTATCCAATATTTTCTCTTCATAATATAGATAGTATAGATGTAAAAAAGATCGACTTTCTTAACGCTTCAAATATAATAACATTTTTTCGAGCACGAGATATCGATAACACTGTAGCAAATCCAAAAATAACTTGATGACTATTATTATTGTAAGGCAAGGCCTCCAAGCCACTCGGTAGATGGATGTATACTAGCTGATCCCGAAACGTGACAGACTAAAAGAGAGTCGTTGTGATGGGCGTTGTCAGTTAACGATCCAGTCGGGTACAGCTACCCTACTACCTTGCTTGAGCACTGAATATACACAATTAAATATTAGATGGACGTTACTTTGCACTTCCGTCTGGAATTGATTGTCCGCTGCCACTGTCTAACAGAATCCATTACCTGTGTTTCGCGCCATCACGGAGCATGATCAGTGTTGGCTTTTCCGATGCGAGCGAGTGAGATGGAGCGAAACACGTGTCATCGACTATATGAGACGTGACAGCGACTAATCAATTTCAGGCGGTAGTGCAAATGAAACGTGGCAGCGGCCAATCAACCCGAAACTGAAGTGCAAAGTAACATCCACTGTAATATTTAATGGTGGATTCCCGCCAACTAACGCGTTCATTACATATATGAAGTATACTAATTGTTTTCGGAGTACGATACGCTTACGCGAGTCACTTTTGCGGGTGTGACACCTGATATAGGTGTTACATGTATTGATCACGATCCAATTGGATCCTTTAGACATGTCTTACCAACCGACACGATTAAAAATAACAAGCATATTTATTTGACATATAGATACTTTTTAATCCATCTATATAAATAAACTTATGTGGTCTGCCGGTATACGCGTATTACTCATAAACTACTGGATAAACGATGAGTTATTTTTGGTATTATTTCTTAGGCACTTGGTCCTTATTTATAAAGTATCACGATATCTTCAGTATAATACCGACTTATTAAAGTATTGAGAGAGTATGATTTTTTAAGCAGAATCCCTTCAGCGTTGTGTGTTTTCTCATCGTGGAAAAGTGAGGCAAGCGGTGTATTCTATATTATTATATAATACCTATGTTATTAGGTAACATACCTGTGATAGTATATGGTATACTTATTGTAACTTACTAAGTTTTATCTGAATACTAATACATAACCAATCCCGGATGGTCGTTAATATAGTATACTTTTATTCTTGCAACGCAATGTTATAATAGTTTGAAAATTATAGAGTAACTATTAAAAAAAGTAACGAACTAGTAAGCCGGGAAGCTGTTATTTTCACTCGTGCCAAAGTGATAGATTTGTCCGGAAACACAGATGGCGAAGTGATGGATGCCGTACACCCTTTGATTGAACTGCCATGTTCCGTACGCGTTAGAGATTTAAATGAAACTACGAAAATTCAATCTATTCGAAAATTACTTTTACTTTTTCGCTATATATATATATATTTCTCCACATATGCATTAGAGCATTGCGTGTGAATAGATTTATTTATAGATAAAGAGTTTTTCGAATCGGAGTCTAAATTTGTGTTATGATACACTTATATTCACATTTTACAAGTTTGCTCCCTGGTAACAATTGCTATTAAAATATATCATTACATAGTATAAAACAAAGTCGCTTTCTCTGTTCCTCTGTCCCTATATCCCTATGTATGCTTAAAACTTTAAAACTACGCAACGGATTTTGATGCGGTTTTTTTTAATAGATAGAGTGATTGAAGAGGAAGGCTTATATGCATAATAACATAAATTAAATAGTGGAAAAATACTGTTATTTTTCAGTTTACTCCACATTTAATGCGTGTGGGCCACGGGCAGTAATGAATAAATCAAAACTACTGTATCGATTTTAATAATTTTTTCAGTGAATGCCATAGGCTATATATTTTATACCTGTGCGAAGCCGGAGCGGGCCGCTAGTATTAAATAAAATACAAATACAGTTTGTCACATTTTTGTTACACAAAAACATTCTTCAAAGAAATAGTGTTACTGCGTAGGTCTGGGTAATTATATTAGTATTAAGTTTAAACTGCCATTCCAAAAACAAAGGGATTTGCTAAAAATTCTGAAGTATCCTTTAAAATTTTGTCGTATATTCTTCTTTCCAGAGAGCTTTTATAATACGTATTGAGTTATTGTGTATTGAGAGATATAATAGGTGTGTTGTTAATTTTACCAAGGGCGATTGAATTTGACTGATATCTATTGAAAGATTAACCAGAGTATATATACACAATAATTAATTATTTGGAATCCGATCCTACTTATTTTGAATTTAGAAAACATATTTTTTTAATTCTAGATGTAATACACTAATATACATATAAAGTATTGTGTTATTCATCTTTAACTATGCTTTCTTGTAATATTCTGTTTTATAATTACGAGCATTTAATTATTCAGTCTCTATCACCAATAATTGTTTAATGACATGAAAAAAGGACACGTTTAATTAGGGATAATTAATTATAGACTGTTTTAAAAAATATATCAGATGGTTTTTCTAATAATCCTACTTAATCTATTTTCAAAACTAATATGATAAATCGTAATAGATCTAGCAGTGAACTTAAGAATCTCACACACATTCTAATACTAGTTATTGTTATATATTAATATAGGTTACAGTAATCAATTACGAAAAATTCTACGTTTTATTTCAAAATAAAATGAAAATGCCTTCCACAGAACGCTTAATGAAATTAGCCAGCGATGTTCATTGAAACCTGAATGGCACAATTTCCAATGAATTAGTGAAGTAAAAAGAGTTTGTCATAGTGCTGATTGAGTTATTTCTACTAATTATATCTTCCCTGATGTTCTTGATAAAATTAGATAAAGTAGGTCGGTTCAATTTATCTCTACTAGTAAATTGTAAAGTTTAATTGGAATTGTTTTTGTTCTACTTGTCATTGTCTGTCTCTTATAACTTCGTCAATTATTAATTTTGCACCTACTGTATTATTTCTAGTAAGGCCTGTAATCGAAGTCCACGAAACTTAAATATACTATTTTTTACGATTATCATAATTTACTTACTAATTGTCTAAAAATAAATAGATAACATATGAGAAAATGAATGAAGAGATAAGACTAAATATAGTAGTGTATGTGTTGGAATTAAGTTAGTACAAAAAATAGGCTTTTTTATTTAATTATTATCTCTAGCGCTTGCGAACTCGTTCTCTGAAAGTGGTTGTGTTGTTTCTTGAGAATTACGTGTTTTACTTGTTTCATTTTTTACTTTATGTGCCCCGTCTTTTGTCTTTTAATAGTACTTTTGTTGTAACTACTAAAATCCTATAAACATTTAACGATTTTACGTTGAACCTGTTAAATTTTAACATTACTACTTCGTCTCTATAGAATAAGTGTCGTGATATGTAGCCTAAATAATATACTAAAAATACCTTTATCTGGATCCAAAAGGTTTGTCAATGTAGGTTTAGCCGTTTCAATTTTATTTATATGTATACATTTTTTTTACTAATTCTGTACCTAACAAATTTTGTTTATAAACTGTGTGTAGAAGTTTTGTGTGTGTTTTAATTAGACTGAGTTCTATAAATAATATGTAATTCGACGGATTTCTTACACGTGAATACATTTTTGAATTTAAATCATTACTATCAATTATACGTCTGCTAGAGGTATAGAAGTAAATTATTTAATTTAACAATTAAGGTTAATGAGCATGTGATGGACAGAGACTGCATTAAATGAACTCTGATCAGTTCCGAATATAAAGTTGTTGAAAATATCCCAACAAGTTTACAGAACGATATTGTTGGTAAACGTAAGTAAAATCCCCACATCCATATAAGTAAATAATAAAATAAACTGACTAGAATAGATAGACAAAAATATTGCTGAAATAAAGGATCCTGTGAGTGCTATTCTTGACCATAATCTATTGTCTTGCACAAGCGGCTGTAACGTTTGAAAGCTCTGACGCTATCATAATAAAAGTTTTATATCCTCGTATAGTCCCCGTGCAAACGTTATTACGCTACGGCCATTGAATACACGAAGACAATTTAAAATTTAATAATATGTGATATATTCATTATTATAATTATCAAATAGTATTATTTATCGTAAAATATTTTCATGTTCACTCCCATATATATATAAAAGAATTACTGAAATATTAAAGCATAGATCAAACCGGGGCTAGGACGGTAAAAATTTGCATGCAGCTTCCTTTTACACAGTAGGCGAGCGCTAAAAGACTTTTGAAAATTCAACCCCTAAGATATTGAAATATGGGATGAAAATGCACATGAAAATCTACTATTTTTGAACTTATATCTATGAAAAGTGGTTTTTAGTAATTCAGTTAGTCAGTAAAAAAAAAGTTTTTCATATTTTATTAAAATTAAATAAGTATCTTGTTTAGTCTTTTATAACGCTACAAACACAGATGATGTCGCAGGTAAATATTACTCATAAATATAGTAATGTACTAGGATAGCTATTTTTAAGAAAATTTAAACAATCAACAATAATTAATTAGTTTAAGCCTGAAGCAGGCGCTTATGAACGTCAAAACTGTCACTGGTTCGGAAAATAACCCAGTCATGAATAAGTCATGTATAAATAAGTCATGAATATGAATAAGTCATGAATAAAGAAGAATAAATTGAAATAAAATAATTCGTAGCACAGATGGCGCCGATGAGGTGAAAAATCTTTCAGCTTAATTAATCAGATACGAATTATTTTTCTATTCGTTTGTGTTCCATGAACCATAACTGTTATTATGAATCTGCTGCCAAGTAGGTGTGTTCTAACAACTATACTTTAGAGTCGGTCTCTCTCTAGGCTTAGCTTGGAAATATTCTTTGTAAAATTGTTAATGTCAGTACCGTTACTATACAATTGTAAAGGTAGTAGAATCAAACAGATAAGTTAGAGATACAAAGATTGTAGCAAAATACTGTTTCTTTCGACTTAAAGACAGCTCAGATTTTAAGTAATGGTGTTACTAGAACTTGAGGGGAAAGGGACAAGAGCTTTTTCCGAGTCGTAGAGGTATTCAATTTACCGATGTTTTACGCTTAAATGTATTAAAGTTGAATTATAATGTACAATACATTTGCAAAATAACATGTTTAAGAGTGTACTAAATTACAAAGAACGTATATAATACATTGCAGTTTGATTGCTTAATTCACAGTTGTTATGCTTAAATTATTATGTCAGTAATGTTATGCTAGTGTAATTTAAAGCAACTGTAATAAACGCTTGTAATGGTTAATTTCACTGCACACACATTACATGAATTTGGTAATGCATCTAAAATTAAAATGTTAACTCATATTACATGCAGGCTGTTCAAAAGTAACTCCGTTTGCTGTCGTTTATGGTAAAATGTTAATATTTCAATACCCGAACAATACACGTTATCCTAACTTTCCAAGTAATTTGCAATTAATTGTTAAAGCAATAAAATTACATTTAAAACAGTCACGTTACGTACTAGTATTATTTAATATTACTTTTTTTTATTGAATATCGTTGCGTGATTAGGGAAATTTGTTACATTAATTGAAAACGAATCAATTGTAGCTGTGATGTAAACTCAAGAAAATCGGGAAAATAGCACTTTTTTATGTTATGAAGTAGAAAACTTAATTGACTTTCAAGAGATACTGTAGCCTATTTAATCTCTATACTAAGACCAGTTATAATAAGTTGCTTACTCTTAGGTTTGGATTGGGAATAACTCTGTCAGTATATTCTGCTTTCGGACTAGAACATCTAATGTGTTCAAAGATATACGTTGTGCCAAAAATAAGTGATGCACCGTCATTCGAAGCTTGCACAAGCTTTTCCATTCTTAAATACTTGTTTATGTAGTATAATGAGAATAAAAGAGATAATGAGAATGGAAACATTGAAAATGTAGGATAAATACATAGTATGTAGTAATATACAATTCGTAGTCCGGTGAAACTGTAGAGCTGTCAAGCCAAGAGTACAGTCAGTTTGATAAAAAAAATACAATTCGTATCAACGCGCTTAGGGCTTTTATTCAGATTTAAATTAAATATAAATACTTGTAAATTTTGAAGGATTTGAAAGACACCGAATAAAGTATATATGGATTATATGAGAAATGATATGCGTATAAAAGGTGTGAACACTGAGATAGCAGCTATAAGAAAGCTGAAGAAGAAAACATGTAGTGCCGAAACTACTTAGATGGCATAAGAGCAAGAAGACTACGATGACTCAAAATGCTAAAGCATAAAGATCTTTTAGTACATTATTTTATAAATGTAGCGTAATATCGTAAAATGAAAAGAAAGAAGATGAAAACTAAGAATAATTTTAAAGAAGGAGAGAGTATCAAGCGCGGTGGAGTAACAAATTATATAGACATTTGGCAACAGATTTTCGACTGGAGAATGGAACCTAAGAAGACAAACAATCAAATATTCTATATCATCAGCACTAAATATTTTTAGCTACGTTCATTCCGTTTAAGAATAAAATCGATGGCCAAGATATGTCCCACAATTGTCCAACATCGCGGAGTAAAGCCTTATTTTACTGCATTTGTTAGTCAATAAACTTACACATCAAAACGGTCAACAAACTTAAATGGTTCGTCATCTCACTCTAATCAGTTCTTTTTTTTTTCGAACTGACTATACTGTTGACCTGGCAAGGCCTCTACAGTTTTACCGGACTACTAAGGGGAGCGGTTAAGGCACTCATCCGATTTTATGTAGGCAATCAGCACAAGAGCGCACGGCGCGTCTCGGCTTGGACTGTCACCAAATATCCCGAGTCTAACTAAGCTAAGCTAAACTAAGCTAAATACTATTTCATACATATATAAATTCGTGAAACATACACGTGTACCAAGCATGTATGTTTCACGAACTCATACATGTATTTTGAATCAGACTACTAAGTTAGTATAAGCTAACTCCCTTCGAAAAAGGGATTAAAAAAAAATACAAACCCAACCACTATGTGTACCTACATGTGTGTATGTCGAACGTGTGTGGGGTGATCGGTGTTGTGTTGTAAAAACTAGTGTTTGAAAATTAATTCAGTGTCACTGTAGTCGCGCAAGCAACGTGCTCGAGAGCTCCATTCCGGAGGATCGGACCTCGGCTTGAGCCGCTGCCGAGGGGGGCTAGATGAGTGTGCTAGAGCAAAATTCACAGTCAAACCACGGTGGCGTGATCTGTGATTACGTGGACGTGGGCGCGCACACGTTCTGTTTCGAGGGACGGAAGGGTACTGGAAGTTAGCTGCCGTTATTTCTTCTGCAGATAATCAGTTCTTCATTCATTGGTGTCCTATACTTATTACTTTACTACTGAATCTTTTCATTAAATTAGTCGTATTCTAAATATATTACCATCGGCCCACAATTGC
This sequence comes from Antheraea assamensis, assembly GCA_035772565.1. Lineage (NCBI taxonomy): Eukaryota > Metazoa > Arthropoda > Insecta > Lepidoptera > Saturniidae > Antheraea > Antheraea assamensis. Next base: position 1,518,854 of record JAQQSE010000160.1, read on the forward strand.
ACATCTAAGATTGATTATCATAATAGTTAAATTGTAACAATACCTCAGTAAGGTTAATGAAATATTTCTTCCATTTCCACTAGAAACTACAATAGTACCTATCAGTAACATTAGTTAACAAGCTGGGCTAATTCAGATTCCATCTAATTCTGCATATTAGTTTCTACCGAATTCGATTTGGACTTTAATTAGTTCGCTTAGCGATGAATGTTATATGGTTATTTAGTTTTGCTATATTACTTCAACTTCAACAGTACTATTTTATGCATGTCCTTTTCTGTACCTATGATAATGTGTATGCAAAATTTCAAAAAGTTTCAAAAGACTAAAGGCACCATGAGACAAAAGACTTGTAAACATTTCGATTTTAGTTTGACGTTTGAACATGGTTATAATATTAAGTGCTTAAAAGCAGACTACACTGGTCATGAATATTCATGAATACTGGATCCGGTTAAAGTGTTACAGACGATATTGTAGACGAACAGGGTACGCTCCGATTAATGTACTCGAGTAATTTAGTTATCTATGATATTTTTATAAAGAGGTAAAGCTTGTGAATATGTTTGTGGGAAATTATTTCCGGAAGCAATGATCTGAATCCAAAAGTACTTACATTGAGAGATAACCAAGTTCCGCCTACTGTTTTAGCTTAAATTTCGTATTTTTTAAAGTGACACTTTTTACATCGCTTTAAATTTTACATCGCCAACAAAATTATTCAAAGTTTAAATAAGTATTTAGCTTTAAAAAACATTAAAAACGCGATTTTATTACCCTAAGTCGAATAATTTTCTGAAAATGTTCATTGAAATGCGTACCGATCCAATAAAAAGTTTTACTTTAATCGTGGTTTTTTTACATTGTACTTAGTTGTAAGTATGAAGTCACGGGTGAATACTATTTTGTTTATGAAAATAGTCCTCTATTGGCTATTATTGTAAAGTTTGAAGAAATTGGAAAATTTTGTGATATATTACCATCCAACTACACAGTGCATGTTAATGCTATCAAATATTAGTATAATGGTGCAATTTGGCTTCATTTCAACAGATTTGGCTCGGTTTCGTTGTTAGTACATTGTTTATCAGTTACAACAGCAGTGCCGCAGAGCAGAGCTGCGGTCGAAACGTTTACCTTTCAACGTGTCTGTTGCATGGAATTGATATATAACCATGACGACATATTAGGGTTCATTACGCAGTAATGAAATTGTTTGTAATTGTGCAAATAAATCGAACTGTAGACGAAATCGAATTGTAGCTAGTAAAAGTAAGGGACTCAAAACGATACCTCGCTATCAACTTTTAGCGGTCGATTGTTGTAATTATTTCTAATATAATAAACCAATCAACAATGAAAAATCTTAACACTTCTGAGCTATCAAGAAGATATTCTTGAACTACGTAAACAATAATAAAAAATTAAGCAAAAAATGGAAATAATTTTTAAATATCATAATTAATTCGCTATATTGAACGGATATGCTTCAATAAAAATTATTTATAATCATATATACAGCTTAAAATAATGAGTAATATACCGGATTGTCAAAGTTAAAAAAATTATTAAACAAGCTATTAAGCCATATTAAAACAGAATATATTATACATAATTTTACTTTTGAAAATACAAAACTGTTTTGAAAAGAAGGGAGACTGATGATGGTAAAAGGGAGAAGTTTTGAACAAACCGTGCTAGTTTCGGACACGACTCCTCCAACTTTCCACATAAATCGAGCTTCGTTAATAATTTATCCATTCTGAATTCGCACACGCTACGTATTCCAATAAGGAAATTGGAGTAACTGCGTGCCATTTCTCTTCCTACGTTAAAATAGCTGTAACAGTACACAGAGTTACACGGAGTCCGTGTGTCGTTAGTTGAAAAGTCGATGATAGTACTCGTTAGTGGCGAGACGATGTATTGGGATATTTTATAACTTCAAAATTTATTACCTGAAAGAAATTTTATGTGATGTTTACATTATTATTTCAATATTATTAAAACGCGAATTGTTAGGATACTACTCGTTAGCGGCAAGAAAATCATAATTACTCAAGAACTCTGTTACTTAAATTTATAGGAGCGTCTCGCCCTAGATTCATATATGTGGTAGAAATGTACTAATATCTGGTGTCATAGTGTCAAAACCATTTAGATCGATTATTTAACGCTCTGATATTTACAGTTTGACATAGTAGTCTTAAAAGCTACGAAAGAATGTTTTTTTTTGCGTGTCATTTTCATTCTTCTAAGATATTTACTGGAATGATATGCTGTAAAGGGTGATTTTCATTTAAATGTAATGTCCAATTCAATTGATATAGTATATTAGTATAAACTAAAATTATTACTAGGGCTCTGAAATGTCTGATATACGGTTTTATGCATCCATTTCTATTTCTTTAAATAAACGTTCTGCGGGGATCCCTCCTGGTATATTCTAATTCACCAATGATACAAGATCTTCTGTCTATAATATAATAAAATGTTCCTCATTACCTATTATCAAACTTTCATTGAAACCACATCAATAATTATAAAAATTATATTAAATTTTGTAGTCACATTTTATATTTTTATTTGTTAGTTTTAAAAGCAAACAGCTAGTAGTAAAAACGATACAAACATTATTTTTGTAAATACTTATGACAATCTGAAGTATACTAAAATGGATATTTAGATAACATTAAAATATTTAATTGTTCTTTTTCAGATCAAAATGTGGGTTACACTACTTTTGTTGGTGACTCCCTACGTCGCGGGACAGGCACCGTGGGTACCATGCTCGGAACTGAACGACGATTTAAGGTACCCTTGCCGATGTCGGGTACAAGTCGATCGGGCTCTACAGCTGCGGATTCTAATGAATTGCGATAGGGTCGTGTTTTCTGGTGACTTCCCTACACTACCTTATGGTGCTCCCATAATATCGTTCAGTCAGCGTTGGGCTGGACAGCAGATGCTGCCTACACAAGTGAGTTTTAAATTTCATATATATATCAAGTCAAAATTGTGTTGACATCAAGTCAGATTAGTTTCGACATCAAATCAGATTTTGGAACGCCAGCGCCACCAGGCGGTGCTCGATGAAGTTAATGACACGCGCGCTATCGATTCAGCAGTGTCTAGAGGAACTTCACTCTTTTAGCGGTCGGCGCGTGCGGTCGTCACTTAAACTATCGCGCGTTCTGAGAGATGTATTCTATTAATTATACGTGCCTACCTACATACTGTCTGTAATATAATCGTTTAAATGAATAATATCTCGTCTGTGATACGAGTTTATTCTATCCAACTATCCACTGACGCCCACGGTTTTAAACATAGACAATGAGCAATAATCACGATGGAGAAGCTCCTCTTCTGTTATAAATAATAGCTTTACTCGTGGTATAAATAGTTTTTTAATACTTTATACAATCTCACCTTACCTTACACCTCAAATGACGATGTGATCTATCATGGCAAACACGTTAAATCTACAGGAAGACTGGCTCTCAAGTGCAGCTGCCTGAATAAATTTATAGATGCTTTGTTACAGATCTTCAACTTGATGGTGATAGCTAATGAAACGGATTTAGGAAAATGCCTCTCTACCACGATACGGTTCAATCACAATGTCTTCCTTTCAATGACAACTCCAGCTTATTCAGATTCCAATGTATTAACTACTTTTTTTTTTCTCGTGGGGAAATCCATCATGGACACCCTCCCGGGGGAGAGGGTGGGTAGTGTGAGACTCCTACTCACTAAAACCCCACGGTGTACATCTACCGCTTTTGTTGGGGCGGTGCAAGTTCTCTTTAGCACTCATCGTACCGCCCCAGCGGTTGGCCCGGTGTTAAAGAGCGCCACCGGGCCCCCACCTTGTCAGGGGACGACCGTGTACACAACGGTCGTCTCCTCCGTCCGCCGGACCTATGCAATGGGAAGATGGGCCCCCCAACCCACCCTCCCAGGTCCAGCTAAGACGGTGGAAGGAGGCGAGCAAAGCTAGCGTCACTGTGAATATTAATGGCGCGGCGTCTACGTACATTTGAACTATACGCACCCGCGCAACCATCCACCAACTGCCGGCACTAGTGAAACAGGCCATAGCCATATGTCAATACGTTTAGTAGTTTTGATGTGATTGAGACTCAAAGGAAATGTATTTTAATTATATATACATATATCGATAAGATCGATGACTGTGGATGGAGAATCGTTTTCCGACTGTGACCATTCCTTTTACTGCGCTAAATTTCCATTTCAATAATTAGTTTTATTGCTGTTAATGCTTTGCCATTTGTTAGCTATATAACTAATTTCATTAAAAACGAAATTAATTATTGTTTTATACTTACAAAATAATAATTAAAGATGATCTTTTGTTAATCAAATTCCTTGTCGTTTATAATACTAGCATTTTTCTGAAACGGAAATCATACCGCGCATTCCGTACACCACCGCTGGCAATTAGATCATGAAGGATTGCGTGCGTTACTTAGTAGAAATCTATGCTACATACATATATACTTACACCGATTTCTTTTATAATAATAAACAAAAGTGTTACATTATCGTTTTCGAATTTTTTGATACTATTTCAATGAAAAATGTATTATGAATCTCCGAAATTATGACTGATGGTAGGGCTTTTTCTAAATCTTTCGCCAACCATCTATAAGTGTGATCTGGCAATTGTACTTGAGAGACAGTCGCTCTAGGTTTAGCGTGTAAAAAAAAACTCGTATACAATTTAACAAAAAACAGTAATTTATTATTTCAGCATTGAAGCACTGGATAAGCAGACTATAATATTGTCTCTTTTAGTTGATGGTTTTAAGCTAAATGATCAATAGCTTAGTTAAGACTGTGTCGTAATAAATATATTAGATATGCATTTGTTTATTCTCTAATTAGGAATTGTATAAATAAAATAAAATTATAACTTTTATACATAAAGTCCAGGCCTACTCATAATATGTTTCTACTTGTTGTTGACTTAGATTTTATTGTACGTTAATAAGTGGTTGTATTTTTTGCTTACGACTATTATTATTTATTTTCTTTGTATTATTTAAGTTTTTGCTTGTATATTTTGTTACCAACACTGTATGGTTTACAGCTAATAATCTGAAGTAACTGAGAGTGATCTTCTGAACAACGAATACACTCTATGTATTGTTTGAAAATTTGGGGCTAACTTCAACAATGAAGGAATGTAAAAGTTTAAGCGGTTTATATCACATTCCTTTATTTATATTGTGTTTAAAACTGCATACTATTTTCTGCATGAGTATTATTATCTGCTCGTTTAATTTAAAGTACAATTGTAACATCGTTTAAATGATGACGTTTTAATTTCAACAATCGACAAAAGTCCAGTTCGTTTCATTCTGTTCAGTCAATTCGGAAATTCAATGTTGCGTACGGCGTTTCATTTCAACGCGCAATCTGTATTAACTGTCTCATTTGGTTCTACATTGCTGGTTTTTATTGTATTGTGTCATATTAAAATAATTATGTCTACGTTTATTTAATACTCACTCTTAGGATAGTGAAATAAACGAATTACAGTTTGCAAATGATTCGTCTATTTGCTACGAAGTGACACAATTCTGACTTAATTTTGTGTTTAATTTAAAAGTTAGAAATTGAACTCTACAACACACTCAATCACTCTTTATCGACAATCTCTCACGCTATCCATTTGGAAGTATGAGTTATGTTCTTTTTGCAGATACTTAATATATTTTCCCCAACTACTTAGGTATATTCAATACGAAACGTGTCATTTTTTAGACATGTCGTCCTTAGAGCAAATGACTACTATTTCGTATTCTTTATTACTCTACTATTCTTTATAACATACAGTAGGAGTTCCATTTAATTTACAAAGGTACATTTTACACAGAAAGTTGTTAAAACAACTATAGTTTATTTGACTGTTTTTATTATTATTAAAGTCATATTAAAATAATAATATTATAATATTAAACCAATTTGATTTTATTCGTTAAAACTTCCAGATATTCTCGTCGTATGGACTGCCGTTACGGGAATTAGACTTCTCTCACAACAGCCTCAGGCGATTGCCCGATCGCCTCCTGGCTGGTGTTAAAGGGAATCTTACGAAATTGGTTTTGGCTGACAACTTACTCGGTGATAATCTAAATCCGATATTCTCGACCGCTGAGCTACATAATCTACCGGCGTTGGAGGAGTTAGACCTAAGCGGTAATAATATTAGGGGGCTTGAAGAAGGACTACTTATTGGATGCGACGTACTCAAGGTAAGCATTTTGATTGTTACAATTTATAGTTAAATTTACTATGCTGATAACTTAGTACACGTGGTTTACAAAATAATAAGTTTGTTTATATAGATATGAATTATTCTATTATAGGTCTAGCAAATCATGTATCTTCATTTTTTTAATTTTCTTTGCAATCAAAATACAATCATTGTAACTTACATAAAATTTACTGGAATAGTATAGAAACGTAAAGGTGATACACAAAAGACATGCATGTTTTAATTCCCCTTAGTATACATACAATTATACATATACTTCCATCATCAATGATTTTGAGCAATGCAATGGTAGTGAATGTGTTCATAACAATTTTCGGTCCAAGTTGATATATTATATTGCCGTCCAAAGAAGTAGGTGCATTTGCTGTTTTTGTGTGGTATTACCTTAGAAATCAGAATCAAGACAATACGGCACATGTAATAGAACTTTTGTTTGCCTGTGAGCGTTTGCTTTTGAAATACAGTTAAACTAAAAACAAATTAGTAGTACTTTGTTAAAGCCGATGACTACACATTATTCAACTGTTTTATTTAGAAGCGCCCATTTTCCTTACGACTTCTTTAATAAGCAAGCGTCATTACTTATTACTAATGATACTTAATGCAACATGCAAATATGTATCTATTAAAAATGACCCTCGAATGTACAGAACAGATAGACCTTCCAATTTATGAGGATAAAACGGGAAAAATATCATTGATGCTACGTCTTGGGAGAGGTCGTATATTGCAATTATTTATTTATGAAATTGTTTAATATTCATACTATTTTGCTCAGTCATATGTTACGAATTATATTTACATTATGGAGTATATAAAAGTGGAAAAAAAACGAATTGAAGATGAGACACAATAAATAAAGTACTGAATTATACATTTCTAGATTTTGCGCCTTGATCGTAACAACATGAATTCTGTGCCGTCGACTTCGCTGAACGGGCCTCAATCATTGCGAGTACTCTCTTTGAGAGAAAATAGAATTGGTAAGTCTATTACTTATTTACCGCTTCACTCAACTAATATAACAAGTCGGGTTCGTGAATGTCATTTCGACGTAATTTATTATCTAAATTCGAAACCAATTCTAGTTATACCAATCACATTTTGTTGATGACATGGTCCGGGCACATTTTTTTTACATGGGGAAATCCATCACGAATGCCCACCCCACCGGGCAGCGGAGGGTGGATTATATCCGACTTCCACGGAGTAAAACTCCATAGTGTTCTTTGCATACCTTTTAGCTTAAGAGGGGGCGGCTGCCTATGCATTTTATCCCCTCGATGGTCCAGACACTAGCACAATAAAGTCATTAAATAATATCACCAATACAAAACGATTATATTAATTTGTTAGATACGAAATTTTAATAAGAAAGAGGACATAGTTTTTTTCTTCAAGCCCAAGCTCTCTTCGGGGATATTACTATTATTTTTTAGTGTGGAGTAAATCTTTTTGGTTTCGTGTGTTTTTTGTCTATTCTCCACTTGGAATCCTCTTATTTAACTGTTTTAGGGATTCTTTGTGATATACCTGGATTCATATTCTTTATTATTTATTATATTATTTTTAATCATTTTCACTTGGGCACACAAATCAAACAATATTACGGTAAATGTTACCAATATACATAACATACAATCAAATAAACCAAGTTTATTAATAAAAATCACTACATGCCAAATTTAGATACTGTTAAAAACTTAAAAAGGGATTTTAATTAATTCTTTTTTTAAGATAAAGTAAATAAATCGCAGATGATGGCATTTGCTGAAATACGAGAATTCCATAAAATCCCGTCACATGTTTTTTTATATCATATACCATATTTTATATGATGGTCATAATCGGTTCGGAACGTCTCTATATAACCTAAATGCAAGAAAATATTTTACGCTTATAATTCTAGCATAAATCTCCATTACATAAAAATAAATGATTTTCTTAATATTGTTTATTTCAGCATTAATCCGCCAAGCTTCATTCATATCACAGAAAACACTCGAAGAGATAGATTTACATGGCAACATGATATCTGGTATTGAGGGAGGCGCTTTCCTAGGGTTAAGCGATTTACAAATCCTCAATCTCGGTCGAAACAGGCTGTCAAAATTCAACAGTGACGTGTTTCAAGGGATCGAAAATTTAGAAAAGTTGGATTTGTCGGAAAATTTTATAGCTGATTTCCCTACAGTGGCGATTAAGGCATTTGACGGTTTGACACATATGAACTTATCCAGTAATATGATTATTGTAAGTAATTTGTAAAAAGTATGTCTACATAATTATTTAGGACATAAATAATGTAAGGCCAATATTGCTTGAATTTAATTAAGTAACCGCCTATAACATCGCATTAATATGTAATAACACACTATATTACTCCAGGACATTGTAGTATCCTGTTGGTGAAAGATTTTTTTAAAATCGGATTATTAGTTCTTGAGATTGTCTCTTATACACTGACAAATTTAACATTTTTACTGATGATAGTTACAATTTAATAATGATCGTAGTAAGATAATAATCGAATATTGTTGTTTCAAGTTCTACTTTTCTGTAGTTTGACGCCGATATTTGCTGCTTTTATTATTTGTTAGCTCGATATTTCCCTTTACAAAAAATGTGGTTATTATTATACTGTGTATTGCTTATATCGATCAATTTCTACTTATACTATTACACGAGCCAATCGAAAACACTTTCCCTTGACAAACAAGATATCAAGTGTTCTTGAACAGATTAATATTAATTTCAGAATATTGACAACAGCCACCTCAGCTCACTTAAGTCATTGCAAGTATTGGATCTGAGCAGAAATAATTTAGTTAAGCTTGCTCCCGGTACATTTGTTGGACTCACCGAATTGAGTTATATGGATATTGGGGTTAACTCACTTCGTACTGTAAGTAATGAAAAAATATTTAAACCCTTTACGATTCTCATAGATAGTATCAAAGTACAAGTTATAATAAGGTATTTTCAATAAATATACTAGTTATACGCGATACTCATGTTATTATAGGATTATAATTTAAAATGTAATTGGATTCGGTGGAGATTTTAATCTTGACGTTAATCTCAATATGCTAATTTGTATCAAAATTTTCAGGTAGAAGATGATGCTTTTGACGGATTAACAAATCTACAAACGCTGCTTCTTCGTGACAACAATATCTTGCTTATTCCTGCTACAGCGCTTTCCCGTTTACCAAATTTAGTGTCTGTTCATTTAGGTTTCAATAGAGTTACTGCTCTGTCAAGTGATATACTCCGAGCAGTCTCTGATAAAGTAACTTCATTGGTGCTATCTAGAAATGTAATAAGAGAGTTACCACAAGCGGCTTTTGATCACTTTAAAACGTTAAAACATTTAGATTTATCAGGAAACTTGCTCAATTCGATAACTGCAGAGGTTTTCGAGGGTTTAGAACAATCATTACAATTTCTATCATTAAGTCAAAACAGAATTTTAGGATTCACTGGACAACAATTGAAATTTGTGAGCCTTTGGTTTTTGGACATTTCTGATAATCAAATTTCAAGTGTACCAGTGGAGGCTTTTGAATCTATTCCTAGTTTAACACATTTAAACATGAGTCATAATGGACACATTAATGTCCTCCCACAAAATCTTTTCGACCAAAATCAAGGTTTGATAGTAATTGATTTGAGTCACAATGGTTTGAAAGCATTACCCGTTAACTTGTTTTCGAAAAATATTAATTTAGAAAGAATACAGTTATCAAATAATCTCTTACAAGAAATTTCAGAAAATACTTTCAAAAATTTGAGGAATTTAACATATTTGGATTTATCTTATAACAATATTGTTAGTATAAAAACTCCATCTTTTATTAATGTGATGTCTATTCAGTATTTATCTTTGAAAGGCAACCAGTTAAATGCTTTTAAAGGCGAATTCTTCAATACGGGCACGAGTTTAGAAGTAATAGACTTGTCAGACAATCTACTCAGCTACTTATTTCCTTCTTCATTTAAAATTCATCCACGGCTGCGGGAAATAATACTAACAAACAATAAGTTCAATTTCTTCCCATCTGAACTTATTAGTACTTTACAGTATTTAGAATTAGTGGATTTATCTGGAAATGCTTTGAAGAATGTCGATGAACTTGACTTTGCTCGTCTTCCAAAATTGAGAACAATTTTGTTGGCAAGAAACGAACTTGAAACAATAAGCGAAATGGCTTTTCATAACTCGACACAAATACAGAATTTGGATTTGTCTAACAATAAAATCGACCGTTTAGGAGATCGACTTTTCGAAGGATTAATAAGGCTTGAAACTTTGAATCTAGGAGGAAATTTATTAACTGAATTACCCGATAATATATTTGAGAGAAATCGATTACACATGTTAGAAAAAATTCTCTTAAATAATAACTTATTTGATCACGTTCCATTGAAAGCATTACAAAAACAATACTTTTTTGTATCATCAGTTGATTTATCGCACAACCAAATTGTTGATATACCAGCTGAAGATAGCGTGATGGTTAATATTAAAAAGTTAGACTTATCTTTCAATCCACTTTCTGAAAAGTCTATTAACAACGTTTTGACTGAACCAAAAACTGTACGAGATCTTAATCTTGCGGGAACTGGAATTCAGACAATAGGTCAATTGGAAACACCATTCTTATACAATTTAAATTTGTCATTTAACAACATTACTACTATATCTGACAAAACATTTCTTAGAACAACACTATTGGAGTCTTTGGATCTTTCTTATAACCAGATTGCTGACGTGTCTACTTCACTCTCACTATCATGGTTAAAACTTAAAAATTTACAACGCCTTAATATATCTAGCAATCCTATAGTTATGATAATGGATGGCAACTTTGAAGGGCTTTCTTCGCTTCGAGTTCTGGTAATAAGTGATCTCGAAAAGTGTACTAGAATAGAAAAAAATGCATTTAGAATATTGTCAAATTTAGTTGAATTGAGAGCATACGGATTTCCAAGGTTAGGTTATTTCGATGTTCAGGGTGCACTCCAATATTTTCTGGCTTTAGAAAAGTTAGATATCGAGGTAAAAGATAATAATATCGGTCCTGATCAGTTACATGCAACTTTACATCCACGCCTTGAAGAACTTGGTATTAGAGGCTCACGCTTAAAAACGGTATCTTCAGGAGTATTAGCAGGGTTGAAAGCTCCAACAATTACTGTTCGATTTAGAAATACCTCAGTTAGTGCGTTACCACCTGCTTTACTATTCCCGTTACCGAGGTCTTCACAAATAACTATAGATGTTGCGGGCAGTGAACTAACGACTTTACAACCGCAACTGCTAGTGGCTCTAGACGATCGCAGAGCAGATTTATCTATGCTTGGTTTAGATACTAATCCGATCCGTTGTGATTGTAATGTAAGAGCTTTAAGAAGGTGGTTACCTAATGTGGGAATCAATGAAGTACGATGTAAATCCCCGGACTATTTATCAGGCTTCTTACTCACTGAAATAGGTGATGACGAGTTAACATGTGACACAAAAAGACGAACAACTTCAACATCTACTCATAGTATCTCAACTACGGCCGCAGCCACGTCTTGTTCAGCGAACTTCCTCTGAACCTGATATCATTTGGTCAGTAGCACCATCACATGAGCGACCAAAAGCTAGCGGAGAACCAAAAGGAGCACCCGTTCTCGGTATAGCATCAACAACTAATGATGATAATCTTATAATTGGAATTGTTGGTGGTGTGGTGGCTTTTATAGCTATACTTATCGTAGCAATATGTATAGTTCGATTGAGGATGACTACAACATCATACAGGGGTGGTCCTTTGGCTAGTAGTCCTGGTACTGGGGTACCAGCTATGTGGGGTGGAGCGTGGCCTGGTTACGCAGCAACAATGCCACCAGCTTCACTATCTACTGCCACTCTGCCTCATAAAATCCAGCCTGGTCCTGGCTCTGTACGATACTTAGCGGCTCCTCCACCACCGGCGCCATATTTTATTAGTTTACCACCTCATGATGACAAGATTTATCGGTAGGAAGATATTTGTAATTTTGTAGACTAAGACTATGTAAATATTAAAATTAAACATCCTAATGATAAGTAATTGGTGTGCTGATTTTGAACTGTATGCACATAGTAATCATCTAATTTATATAATTAAAATATTTTCGGTATAGTTTTGTGTACCTCTAAAATTTTCAAGACTAGGTTTGACTCTATCTAGTCACCAGTGACAGACTTCATATATAATAAGTGAGTAGATGTGTGTCATTTCTGACTGAAAACAACGAGAACTGTACTTCTGTAAAATATTTATTTAAAATAGATAATTGTATTATTACATGTATTTTTTAAGTTCGCCTTTAATTAAATTAATATAAATCATTTTTATAAGTTTTCTTTAACTTTTTTCCACTTTGTCTCATTATTTGTATTAAATTGCCTAGTTCAATATTATCGAAGATTCCATATTCAAGTTAATTTTAATAATCTACATTATTAGCATTTTTGTCTTGTTCGTTGGTAACGTTGTGTGAAGTGTAGGTACCGGAAAAGTCTCGTTCTATGCAAATTGGAGCTCACACAGTATATGCCGAAACCTTTGTTTATGATCATGACATTTGCATAAAATCCAGACGCGCGTAACTTTTTTTTTCGGAGCGTAAATTGAAATTGCAACGTAGCGTTTTGGACGGGCTTTGAGTACGCTCTTAAATATTGAATAAAAAGTTTTTTTACTTGCCTATTGTATATCCGTCAAACTTTGAGTAGGAAATAGTGATGACTTTTCAATATCATATAAATGTGTTTTTATACCTTTTACTATGTTAACTTTATACTGATTTATTAATATACTATTTATACTCGATTTCCTTGTAAATTACGAAGTATATTAAATGTATGATTTGATTTATAACATCCCACAAGACATTTATTTTAGTTTCAGTAGATTTTTAACTAATGACACTGTTGAATTCTAATTAATACCTACATTATTCGATATATGTACATAAAAGTTATTGTCAGTAAATCGTCAGTTTGTACGATGTATACATATGAGGTCGAGTGGTTTGAATGCCAGAATATCGGTTAAATGTACACGTCATGTTCAACGACATTTACGTACATTTATTACTTTAAACTGATCAAACACTAGCAGCAGACGTTGAAGAAACCATCATGAGGAAACCTAAACCTGACAAATGTTCTTTTAGTACCATCATATAAGGAAAAAAATGTAGAATTATGGATTTGTCGTGGTTCGAACTGAGCAATACGTTGTGGGATGCTTTTGGTCCAATAGTAGTAATCTTGGAGGTTGGCCGCGATATTATTATTAGCATTTCTTTTCTACTCTCTCTCGTAAGCTTTATCTGGTTTATATCACATATCTTACTTTCTGGTAGCTAAAATTTACAAATGTAAAAGCTAGGAAGAATATTATGCATTCATTCTTTAGTATTTAGTACAAACCTAGGGTCTACATAATTATTTACATGATGATATTGAAGTAAAACTTCTTATGGGGGAGGGCTTTGAAGTTTTGATCCCGTTTTGTTTGACGAAAATTGGTGGGGGTAAACACTGTCGAGTTGAATGTTTGTTGAAAATACCGGTTCTCGTCCGATCACCGAAGTTAAGACGTTGGACGCAGTCAGTACTTGGAATGGATGACCGCCTGAAAATGCCGAGTCACGTTGGTTTTTTGTTGTGTTTGTTTAATGAAAATGTTTCCCTCTAATATAAAAGTTTTACTTCTGTCGTCTATCTTTACGACACAACCTTTTTTGCATAAAAATCATCCAGGTGCAACAAATACATAAGAACATGACTCCTAATTTGGACATATAATATTTTAGTTTATAATTGTTACTCGTTTGCTTAGTCCGGGACATAACCTTACTTTCATGTATTTTTAATAGTCGAAAAAAAGTATCCAGGATGTAATTGACTTCTACGCTAGATTAATTGGAATCCATCGTTCGACCGTGATTGATGCACTAGTAATCAAACATACTTTTGCATCTCTACATATTATAAAACAAAATCGTCCGCCGCGTCTGTCTGTCTGTCTGTTCGCGATAAACACAAAAACGACTCAACGGATTGTAATGTGATCTTCACCAATAGATAGGGTAATACATAAGGATGCCTTACGTATATAATTTGTTAAGGTTTTGTGTAAATTGGTTGAAATATAACGATAATTGTTGGAAGTGTTGGAAATGTCAAGCCGCCCGGTAACTTTCATTCTTTTGAGATATAACAAAACAATGCACAGTGACATATTCCTCTTTTATAGATCTACAAAAAAATCAACGATGGCATATACCTATCTTTTAAGGATAGCTCACTATACCGACCTATGTTCTAAAAAAATGGACACACAATATGAGGTGATTGCAAGGCTATTTAGATGGATACATTATTAACCCTTATTAAATTAAATACATTAGTTACCTTAAGCATTTGATGCACATAAATATATATTTTTTATTATCAGGGCAGGACAACGTCCACCGGGCCTGCTAGTTTATGATATTATACGATAACAATAGAACATCAGATAAGTAAGCGGATTAGATGCCGTAATACTATATTGCAATATGTTAAAAATTGCAAACGTCAATTATGCTAATTTATAAACTAATCATGCTGACGAATGTCCGAAACTCTGTGCGCATTGTGACACTATAATATAAAATTTAATAACACTCAGTATAGCTTAGTACCTCCTAGAGATGAGTTATAGTAAATTTGATAGTACAAAAATTAGTAATGAAAAAATATCTCAAATGTGTGTATAGTTATATCATAATGATTGATCTGATGGTGATAAACTTTCCGATTTCAGGTATACAAATATCCACTTTTGTACATATAAAATTTAAAGGCTTTAAAGGCAAAGCTAAATGGTAAATGTTAAAATAGCTTGATATTTTGTTTTATATTATATATAATACTCACATACTACTACGCCATTCAAACGGATCGCAAAAACAACATGGAATTTCAATTTATTGCGATTTGGATACGGACGCTGTTGAGATTAGCTGGTATCAATGTTTTCGTAATAATATCCTACATACTTATACATATATATATGTATATGCACAATACGATACGACGTATAAACATACTAATACTGCTGATAGTACATATAGGTAAACTATTCGATGTAAATCAAATCGTTTTATTCAATCTATAAATGACCTAAACATTCTATTTCATTCCTACATTATTACCGTACTATGATGCTAAATCATATTGTGTTATTCCAGACTAGCTAACACCCGCAACTTCGTCTTCGTAGTTTATTATCTTAAATGTATTATTTTAGGTACAGAGAAAAAAACATAAGCACCACGCCGCTGGCTCCATTTCTCCATGGTAAGAAAACACACATCACTGGAACGCATAGTACTTATAAAGATATCGTTACAATTATTTTTTGAAATATAACTAAAAGAAATAGATCGAAATGTATCCGGTAGTTTTTGCGTGATGCTCACACGGCTGTTATTTTTGTGTACTTATATGAATAGATGAGATAAAAATTAGATTAGGTGCTGCGAAAACTGTTATATAAATAATAATCTTGTCACTATATGCAATATTTTACAACATTTTTGCGAGATATTTGAGGAATAATATTTGAAAGGAATCTATTATTTCCCTGTTTCACCTTGAAATATAATCCGACATTTTTTTTGCTCAAGATTCTCAATGTTAACGGGCTATTAATTTTGGCTATGTCTATACTATGTTTTTCTTTCATTTTTATATTCAATTTTATTTCGTCAGTGCTTGACAACGACGGTATAATTGGTTGATTTTAGTAATTACAAAAGACTGTTAGTTCTTATAAAAAACGATTTATGCAAATACCATAAATAAATATTGCGAATAAAATTAAGTGTTTATAAGACAACCCTATTATAATATTATAAATTCGTTCTGTTATGCATACATATTTCAGCATACAGTTTTGTGTAATACAATTTATCGTTCTCGTTTGTGACTCGATAAGAGGCTCGGTGTGTCGAAGACTCGATGCCCGCAGACCCGTTGCTAGTAGACACGTCGCTCATAGACTCGTTGCCTGTAGTTTCGTGTGTATTCGTATTTTTAGCTTGTTCCTTGTAGCTTGTTGTAGACATATAGGGTTGTTACGTATCTCCTTTCTCGAACTATCTCTGTGGGCTTCAATGAATGTGATGGTCGTAGATATAGATTATATACTAAAAAAGTATATGTTCTAGTATCATAGGAATAAAAGAGAGAATTACCTTTGTATAGACAAAACATCCACCCCCTTATCTCTTAAGTAATTAACTAAAATGCTACTGAATCTTAGGATACTTAAAGACCGAATGAAATTAGTTGTTTTAAGTTTCTATATTTTGTCGAGATGCTATAGGTATAATTGTCTGACACAATTACACTACATGGAGTTTAGTTAAAATAACAAAACTGAAATTTTAATGGTTTGTAAACATTGGTTGGCAATTATCTAATATATATTAAATAAATATGTAAGCATGTCAACTGTGAAGTGATATGAATTCACTGTTTGCATAACTATCGTATTGTAACGACCCCACCCTCTCTACTTTTCATATAATTATGAAATTAGCCGCTACTACACACCTCCTCTCACTATCTGCCATATATTAGCTAACCAGAGATATAATTATCCTCATTAAAGCTTTATATGTATATATTATTTATTACCATGATCATCTAGAAATTAGGATCCTTCTACGTTGTGAATTAAAACAAAATTATAGTAAACAGATTCTTTTAATCTGGTACTCAGAAAACATTACATAGAATAAATCTAGTATAATTAGAACTTTAGGAAACACATAACAACAAGTTTAAAATTCAATAATTTCAAAACCAAATAAAGAATTCAAAGTTTATGTCTATACATAATACTGAATACATAATACATAATATTCATGTTCAATTTCAATTATACATCCTAATTATATTTCTAACAAATATATACATATATAGATATAAGTGTGAATACATCATGTGCATGTTAGATATGTTTAGTGTACCTAGGTTTCCCCAGAAGGGGGAGAGGCCCCATTTCCGTCCCAAGTCCCGCCTCTTAACAAGCACTATAACTTTAATAGTGAAACCCAACAATCAACTACCACCAGCATTGCTAGGGAGTGTAAGGGTAAAAGGCAGGATAAAGGGATTCTGGACACCAGCTCCTTTAATGAAGAAATGTAATGTTTCAATCTAATGAGTGATTATAGCTAGTCAATTATAAGACGTACTATGTTCCTCACCGAAGTAGCGAACGTTCCAAGGTGACAAAGTCAACCAAGGAGAAAAGTAAGTAACTTGCTTCAATCCAGACCTCCCCGCACAGGAAGAAACTAAAATTGACACTGGGATATGTAGGAGAGAGACTAAGCTCAATCTCCAATCCACTCGTCTAGCCTCTAACACTGTGTGGATCGACAGACATAGATATAGGGAAGACAAGAAACACCCTAACCAGTATTGAGATAGTTTGGAGGAATCATAGCAGCCTGTATAATGATTTCGCTAACTCACCCATCGGATTAATACTGCCTTTTAAATGGTAGACATAACCAGTAATTGAATATTAAAATCACACCAGTTCCAGAAGGATAGTGGATAGGTTTTGGTAGCGTTATGTGCAGAACTAAATCGGCACTAGCATTTATACTACAAAATGATGTTGTAGATATTAATTGATATTGGTAATTGAACATCTGATTGGTTCCAGTCACCATTACTTTATAATGTGCTAACCGACTCCCATACAGACTATTCATAATACCAAAGTTGTTAGTATATAACAAACAATTAATTAATTAATGCAGTGCTGATTCTGTTCAATACACATTTTAGCAAGTAGTGATAGTAGTTGATTGTATAGGCATAAGGGCTATATTTGTCCCTTTAGCAAATCAAAAGTGTAATGTGATGTGTAATGTAGTGTGGTGTGGTGTAGTCTATATTCATATGATAAAATAACCTAACCTAACACTAACCTAAGTAAACACTTTTCTTATTCATATATAAAAACCCTAAAGTACTACATAATTGTAAAGAACCTAAACCTACTTATATTCCTCATTGAAATTATAGTAACACTAACCTACGTAAACACTTCTCTTATTCATATATAAAACCCTAAAGTACTACATAATTGTAAAGAACCTAAACCTACTTATATTCCTCATTGAAATTATAGTAACACTAACCTACGTAAACACTTCTCTTATTCATATATAAAACCCTAAAGTACTACATAATTGTAAAGAACCTAAACCTACTTATATTCCTCATTGAAATTATAGTATATATAACAATCTGATTCTATAGATTTGTTTGAAATATATGCAACCATTTAATATATACAATATATGACTTGTTGTAATCCTACTACTATCAGATAAATAATTAAACCTAAAAATATTCACATCTTAGAGAAATAGAATTTATATACGTTTTATAGAATTCAAACATTCATAACCAATAGTTTAGGCTTTACACACTTTACAACTAAATAAATTGAGTGATACATGTAATATTTATGGAAAGTAGATGTTATGTCTGTATTAGAGTTAAGTGTGAGGTTGTGACATTTCTAAAGAGGTTCATCATAACTTTCAATGTATTCCAGTACACATTCTTTTGTATTATAAACACAAGAGGATGTCGAATGTGAGTTACGTCAAGGCTAGGGCCGACTAACACCAGGCTAAAGATCCACAAAGGCAGATGATGTCGGATAATGACGGCTACCGGTTCGTACTTTGGTAAAGAAGAGCCATGCTTCTAAGACCAAACCATTCCCCGGGTCAAGGCTAACGTATCACCGACAACTACCCCGTTACTCTCTAGGCATACAGGAATCTCTTCGCTATCCAGCAAAATATGTTTACTAGACATCGAGAGAGAATTCAAGAACGACAGAGCCGCTATATGCATTAGGTGCCAACTCAATTCAACGCCTACTGGGACTTCCTATAATAAAACACTGATGAGTAAAAGCATGTGTGCTGGAATCACGTCAGTTTAGGGAAATGTGTGGTTCTAAATTTATAAAATTATCTGTTTAAATTCTAAAAATAAATGTCGTTTGAATTCTATAAATAGATGTTGTTTGAATTCTATAAATAGATGTTGTTTGAATTCTATACATAGATGTTGTTTGAATTCTATAAATAGCTTATTGTTTGAATTAGATAAATCGCTTAAAACTTACTACGTATATAATATAAATTACTTACAGTCTTGTAGAGTTCACAATTACACGTTTTAAACACAAATAACGGATTACTATGCTTAACACAACAATACCTGCTTTAATTTTACATTGCCCGCACTTAACAGCTAATAATGCTTGCACTATGAGAACGGAACACTCAGTCACTGTAACGCGGTTCCCTAAACCATACTGCATAATTCGAGACACTTTTCCTAGGGTTTCCCGCACTCTCAACTCGATTCCATGCGGAATTTACGGATACCGTTCGTTAACACTGCGGAATATTTTCAAGAGGACGCCTATCAGGAATTTCACAACCGCGACTGGCCAACCGAACTGGCAGCATTTCAATTCCTTTGTTCTAAAACACTCATTACGACCACGTTACATCGCCTATATACCTATCACGACCGCACTGGAGGATTCGTTTCGACCGCTAAAGCACTCCTAATCCTCCAGATTATCATTACGACCGGTAAAGCACTTACTTTTATTGACTAACATTACGACCGCTAAAGAACTATATAACTTTTTCCCGACTGATCATTACGACCGCTAAAGCACACTTATTCTTCCTGACTCATCCAGACTCCTTTGTTGTAATCCCTTTTATACATTTGCCCAACTCCTCCCAGTTACTCGAAAACCACTCGAGCCCCAGTCTTTTCTCCTATTTTCCGGTTTATTCCAGTTTTATGCCACTATTTATATCTCTATCTCCCTCGGTTCTTCCTCTATCTCAACCATCATAATCAAAAATCTCCTGCAATTCCCTCTGGTGTTTAATCAAGGAACTGATTTTCATTCATTATTTCTAAAACGATTTTTGACTTAACTTCTTATTGGCCAATTATTCTATAGTCAACATTCCTTATTGGTCAGTTACTTTAAATGAAATACAGATAAAAGAAAATCTCCACTTTTGTCTATGAGTTTACAAATGTTTAGAATTTACATTAAGATTTTTCCTTTCTATTATTGTTATTTAATGTACAATTACTGTTAATAACGAGCATAAGATTTATTACACCTAGTATGATACTCATTTACCCTGATTTCTCCCATTTAACAGGTTTTACAAAGATTTTCAAAGTTGGCGCTAACTACGATATCGTACTATTATTACGTCTGTCAAAATTTCGATTCATTCAAAAATTTACCAATAATCGAGAAATTATGACGGTTCTAACTAGATGGAGCTTATATCAATTTATTATATTTTATTTTCATAATGTACCACCTACTTAGATCCGTTAGAGTAAATTATTACAGTTCTAAATAGATGGAGCTTATATCAATTTATTTTATTTTATTTTCATAACGTACCACCTACTTAGATCCGTTACAGTCGCCCCCTTGATTATTATGAAGTTTACCGAAAGAATAATCATTCATATAACACAGATGCAGATTTCGTAAACCTGAATTATTCAAATCAGCTGCCTATATCCATAGTAACCAGGCCTACCTCTTTATATACATACAACTCCATAAATGCATACACTCTATCCTCATTTGCCTACATATATACATACTTATCACATATATGAGCAAGTATTTATTCTTTCTCACTTGTAATCATATCTATTATTTCCTCTTTGCTTTCTCTTCAATTTGTTAACGAACAATAATACTTTGACATACCAATTATTTCAATTTAATATATTCTCCGCTATTCGTAACTTCTTAAAAAGTAACTTGAATTATCACGAAATTTAATTGGAATTCTAAGTCTTATTTTCATCAATATATTTTAATATTAAATCTTAGAATATACCCTACAGGTATACAATACACCCTACAATGTAATACAATGAATGTAAAATCATTTTATATATATACCATATTATATGTATATATACATACACACATACATACACATATACATACATATATACATACATACATACATACATACATACATACATACATACATACATACATACACATATATATATATATATATACATACCCACCTATACATATCTACATAAGACCAATAAAGATTAAATAAATAACTATATAAATAACCTAAAACAAAGAACCTTAAAACTTAAGTAGTACCACATTAACCAAATTAAAACTAGATCCCAAAACATCACCCCGTATTTACTGTGAAATTGTAATGCCGAATCTAATAATTAAATATAAATAACCATATAAAACTGAAAGCCCTAAATGTAAATTACAAAATTAACTTTAAAAAATAAATTTAACATAATCCTCAAATTATTTTAAGTGTAAACCAAATCCCAAAACAAGGCCTCTAATTACTATAAAATCTTAATTCCCCTAATACAAATTTAAATACCTAAAAAAAATTAAGTTCAAAATGTGTCAAATTTAGATAAAAAAAAAAAAATAATTAGAGTTTTAAAACTTATGTGTATTTAACACATTATTTAGTTATATAAAAAGATTTATAATATCAATATAAATTTGGAAAAACAAAATTTGGATAACTAAAAAAAAATTTTGGATACCTAAAAAAATTTTGGATCCCTAAAAAAAAATTTGGATACCTAAAAAAAAATTTGGATACCTAAAAAAAATTTGGATATCTAAAAAAAAAATTGGATACCAAAAAAAAAATTTTCTAAGTTCAAAAATTTATTTATATTTGCTATAAAATTAAAATTTTTAACAAACCACAAAGATCCCAACTGGGTCCCATAATTATTGTAAGATTTTAATTTGCCAATAACCTATATAGAAATAATATATAAAATTAACGCCCTAAATAAAAAGCAATTTAAAATTTAATTGTACCGCAAATATTAAATAAATTTAAAACAGATCTCGCTCCCTAATTACTATAAAACTTCCATCTCTAATCCAATAATAAATTTAACCAAGTAAATATTTAATTTAAATTTTAAAATTATCTTACTTTAAAACACTTCTAAACAAATCTCAAATTATTTTAAAATGTGCCCCAAAGTAGTGTAACACTGCACTTTATGACCAACTATAACATATCTATAAAATATCTTGGATGTTCCGAACTATCGCAATTTGTGACAATGTAAATTTATGTTAGTAGTAACTACTATATTCAACGCCCCCTACAAAATTTTAATCTTCAAAAATTTTAATCTTCAATCTAATAAGTATATTTATTCTACGCCCCCTATAAACGAAATGCCCCAAATGTAAGCTTCTAAATTAATTTAAAATTTAACTTTAAAACAGAAACCTCAAATAATGTTCAACTACTTTCCCCAACAACTACTCACCCCAAAGTATTGTAATGTATATTGTATAATTATTATATCAACACATAGGTATATAATATGCCTAAGTACACCAACCCATTTAAATACTTATTCTAAAATGAATGTTCTGATTTATTGAAAGTTAAGACAATTTGAATTTACTTTATTCTGAATTTATTTTATTCGTTTATTCAAAACACTTAAAATTATGCCAACCAGTAATTCTATAAACTCTACGCCCCCTACTAATTTTAAAACTTCAATTGTGTAACAGATTCCCGATAACAAATACATAAATATCTTAATAACAAATACATAGATACAGAAAATATATCACCATATATTTAAGATATATAGAAATATATAAGTATTAGTAATATAGGCATATGAATAATAACGTCAAACCATTCAAATTCCAAACTATTCATCGCTTGCATCACCGCAACGAAACAATAAATATACCTACATATAAAATATTTAATTTATTCAGATACCTACAACCGAACAAATATGCCTACCATACGAAAGTAAATTGTGTATATACATAATCGAACCTTTGACCATATGATTCCATAAGACTACCACTAAACCACAGTGCCTCGGGTCACACGGGGTACTCACATGTGTATTCATCTAAAGATAAATGGTGTAATGTATCCCATTATGTTTTATTAGTAAAAGAAAATTATAAAGAAATAATATCTCCCCAATTACTAAGATTCTAACTGTAATATTTAATTCTCGTGCTCCGGCAACACTGAATAAGAGTAACACAATCAGATTTTGGGATAGTAGATCCCATAAATCGATCGATACGTATAGACTATTAAGTAGGAAATTATTGCATTCATTACTTTTATTAAATAATAACTCACTAGCACCCCTGACCCTATTGAATAATTTAAAATATATTTGTATTATTTTTATAATTTTGTAATAATCATAATCCTAACAATTTATAATTAATTTAATTCATGTATTTATATCGATATCTCATATCCATAGTGATTTGTAATGTCAACTTGTATACCTCATTCCTATTTCAAAATTTGTAAAAAAACCATTTGTATGCACTCGATCTGTTGTTACTGAAAATTAAAAGTATACTTTTCAATTTTTATACGCGTAAATTTCGACTAAATTCTAAGTGTTCCTGATCTCAAAGTTCATACAGTTCCGGTATTTTTTATATTTTAATTACTTACGATATATGCAAAACTATATTTGAAATGTTTCAGGTTATCTAATCTCGAATGCATTATTTTCTGATTAACCGTATAACTGGAATGCCCCGATAATATTAGAATGATGTTTGAACCAATCTTATTAATAATATGTGAGAAATATATAACACGAAGAAGACGGTATTGTTGTGTTAGAAGCATGAACAAAATTTCTAAATACGGTATTGTTGTGTTAAAAGCATGAACAAAATTTCTTAACCTAAATGATTTAGTTTCACTTACCTTTAACACTATAATCCTAGACAAAACATAAGCATACACAAAACACAAACAAAATACAAACAAGTAATAAAAGTGCACACAAAAAATAAAAACACAAGTTTAAATCACAAAGACAAGGTCAGTGTTCCCATAAGTTCTAACATGTTTTCTGAGTTTGAATGACCAGAATCCTGGTCACGGCACCAAATTGTAACGACCCCACCCTCTCTACTTTTCATATAATTATGAAATTAGCCGCTACTACACACCTCCTCTCACTATCTGCCATATATTAGCTAACCAGAGATATAATTATCCTCATTAAAGCTTTATATGTATATATTATTTATTACCATGATCATCTAGAAATTAGGATCCTTCTACGTTGTGAATTAAAACAAAATTATAGTAAACAGATTCTTTTAATCTGGTACTCAGAAAACATTACATAGAATAAATCTAGTATAATTAGAACTTTAGGAAACACATAACAACAAGTTTAAAATTCAATAATTTCAAAACCAAATAAAGAATTCAAAGTTTATGTCTATACATAATACTGAATACATAATACATAATATTCATGTTCAATTTCAATTATACATCCTAATTATATTTCTAACAAATATATACATATATAGATATAAGTGTGAATACATCATGTGCATGTTAGATATGTTTAGTGTACCTAGGTTTCCCCAGAAGGGGGAGAGGCCCCATTTCCGTCCCAAGTCCCGCCTCTTAACAAGCACTATAACTTTAATAGTGAAACCCAACAATCAACTACCACCAGCATTGCTAGGGAGTGTAAGGGTAAAAGGCAGGATAAAGGGATTCTGGACACCAGCTCCTTTAATGAAGAAATGTAATGTTTCAATCTAATGAGTGATTATAGCTAGTCAATTATAAGACGTACTATGTTCCTCACCGAAGTAGCGAACGTTCCAAGGTGACAAAGTCAACCAAGGAGAAAAGTAAGTAACTTGCTTCAATCCAGACCTCCCCGCACAGGAAGAAACTAAAATTGACACTGGGATATGTAGGAGAGAGACTAAGCTCAATCTCCAATCCACTCGTCTAGCCTCTAACACTGTGTGGATCGACAGACATAGATATAGGGAAGACAAGAAACACCCTAACCAGTATTGAGATAGTTTGGAGGAATCATAGCAGCCTGTATAATGATTTCGCTAACTCACCCATCGGATTAATACTGCCTTTTAAATGGTAGACATAACCAGTAATTGAATATTAAAATCACACCAGTTCCAGAAGGATAGTGGATAGGTTTTGGTAGCGTTATGTGCAGAACTAAATCGGCACTAGCATTTATACTACAAAATGATGTTGTAGATATTAATTGATATTGGTAATTGAACATCTGATTGGTTCCAGTCACCATTACTTTATAATGTGCTAACCGACTCCCATACAGACTATTCATAATACCAAAGTTGTTAGTATATAACAAACAATTAATTAATTAATGCAGTGCTGATTCTGTTCAATACACATTTTAGCAAGTAGTGATAGTAGTTGATTGTATAGGCATAAGGGCTATATTTGTCCCTTTAGCAAATCAAAAGTGTAATGTGATGTGTAATGTAGTGTGGTGTGGTGTAGTCTATATTCATATGATAAAATAACCTAACCTAACACTAACCTAAGTAAACACTTTTCTTATTCATATATAAAAACCCTAAAGTACTACATAATTGTAAAGAACCTAAACCTACTTATATTCCTCATTGAAATTATAGTAACACTAACCTACGTAAACACTTCTCTTATTCATATATAAAACCCTAAAGTACTACATAATTGTAAAGAACCTAAACCTACTTATATTCCTCATTGAAATTATAGTAACACTAACCTACGTAAACACTTCTCTTATTCATATATAAAACCCTAAAGTACTACATAATTGTAAAGAACCTAAACCTACTTATATTCCTCATTGAAATTATAGTATATATAACAATCTGATTCTATAGATTTGTTTGAAATATATGCAACCATTTAATATATACAATATATGACTTGTTGTAATCCTACTACTATCAGATAAATAATTAAACCTAAAAATATTCACATCTTAGAGAAATAGAATTTATATACGTTTTATAGAATTCAAACATTCATAACCAATAGTTTAGGCTTTACACACTTTACAACTAAATAAATTGAGTGATACATGTAATATTTATGGAAAGTAGATGTTATGTCTGTATTAGAGTTAAGTGTGAGGTTGTGACATTTCTAAAGAGGTTCATCATAACTTTCAATGTATTCCAGTACACATTCTTTTGTATTATAAACACAAGAGGATGTCGAATGTGAGTTACGTCAAGGCTAGGGCCGACTAACACCAGGCTAAAGATCCACAAAGGCAGATGATGTCGGATAATGACGGCTACCGGTTCGTACTTTGGTAAAGAAGAGCCATGCTTCTAAGACCAAACCATTCCCCGGGTCAAGGCTAACGTATCACCGACAACTACCCCGTTACTCTCTAGGCATACAGGAATCTCTTCGCTATCCAGCAAAATATGTTTACTAGACATCGAGAGAGAATTCAAGAACGACAGAGCCGCTATATGCATTAGGTGCCAACTCAATTCAACGCCTACTGGGACTTCCTATAATAAAACACTGATGAGTAAAAGCATGTGTGCTGGAATCACGTCAGTTTAGGGAAATGTGTGGTTCTAAATTTATAAAATTATCTGTTTAAATTCTAAAAATAAATGTCGTTTGAATTCTATAAATAGATGTTGTTTGAATTCTATAAATAGATGTTGTTTGAATTCTATACATAGATGTTGTTTGAATTCTATAAATAGCTTATTGTTTGAATTAGATAAATCGCTTAAAACTTACTACGTATATAATATAAATTACTTACAGTCTTGTAGAGTTCACAATTACACGTTTTAAACACAAATAACGGATTACTATGCTTAACACAACAATACCTGCTTTAATTTTACATTGCCCGCACTTAACAGCTAATAATGCTTGCACTATGAGAACGGAACACTCAGTCACTGTAACGCGGTTCCCTAAACCATACTGCATAATTCGAGACACTTTTCCTAGGGTTTCCCGCACTCTCAACTCGATTCCATGCGGAATTTACGGATACCGTTCGTTAACACTGCGGAATATTTTCAAGAGGACGCCTATCAGGAATTTCACAACCGCGACTGGCCAACCGAACTGGCAGCATTTCAATTCCTTTGTTCTAAAACACTCATTACGACCACGTTACATCGCCTATATACCTATCACGACCGCACTGGAGGATTCGTTTCGACCGCTAAAGCACTCCTAATCCTCCAGATTATCATTACGACCGGTAAAGCACTTACTTTTATTGACTAACATTACGACCGCTAAAGAACTATATAACTTTTTCCCGACTGATCATTACGACCGCTAAAGCACACTTATTCTTCCTGACTCATCCAGACTCCTTTGTTGTAATCCCTTTTATACATTTGCCCAACTCCTCCCAGTTACTCGAAAACCACTCGAGCCCCAGTCTTTTCTCCTATTTTCCGGTTTATTCCAGTTTTATGCCACTATTTATATCTCTATCTCCCTCGGTTCTTCCTCTATCTCAACCATCATAATCAAAAATCTCCTGCAATTCCCTCTGGTGTTTAATCAAGGAACTGATTTTCATTCATTATTTCTAAAACGATTTTTGACTTAACTTCTTATTGGCCAATTATTCTATAGTCAACATTCCTTATTGGTCAGTTACTTTAAATGAAATACAGATAAAAGAAAATCTCCACTTTTGTCTATGAGTTTACAAATGTTTAGAATTTACATTAAGATTTTTCCTTTCTATTATTGTTATTTAATGTACAATTACTGTTAATAACGAGCATAAGATTTATTACACCTAGTATGATACTCATTTACCCTGATTTCTCCCATTTAACAGGTTTTACAAAGATTTTCAAAGTTGGCGCTAACTACGATATCGTACTATTATTACGTCTGTCAAAATTTCGATTCATTCAAAAATTTACCAATAATCGAGAAATTATGACGGTTCTAACTAGATGGAGCTTATATCAATTTATTATATTTTATTTTCATAATGTACCACCTACTTAGATCCGTTAGAGTAAATTATTACAGTTCTAAATAGATGGAGCTTATATCAATTTATTTTATTTTATTTTCATAACGTACCACCTACTTAGATCCGTTACAGTATGTGTTATTAAAATCAGTAATATTTAATTGTGGTATTTGTATTTGTTACATTTTTGTTCTAGATATTTGAAAATCAATGATTCTTTGTATTTAGTGAATATTTTATTTAAAGAAAACTATTACAACTGTTACATTGTGGTTTAGTTAAGACTTAGACTTTAGGGAACTACATAAACAACTAGTACTACATAGTAACTAGTAAATTTTCAATTAGTAGTAGCTACCTAGACGACTAGCTACTAGATATTTCGTTTAATAAACTTAAGGTAATATGTTTTTTTCTGTAAATGTGTGTTGTTAATTAATAATATTCACGTAGAAAGCATTAAATTTAATTATTGAAATATTATTGGATATAGTGAGAAATACAAAGAGGTGGATGGTGGTAAGACTTTTTATGAGCTAACTTTCTTTCACCAAGCGCTTACCTATAGGTGTTCCGGCAGTTACACTTGAGGGCCAGTCCTCCAATACGTTTATTGTATTTACCATATTGGGACTACGTCATCGTTTAATATCAGATGGGGTTTTGGTCAAACGGTTAAACTTATAAAAAACCCTTCATTCAGAAACGGATGGGTATAAATTGATGGTAATATTTTTGTGACTTCAGCTAATATTAAATATTTAGTGTCATCCTGAGGATAACGCGGAAAAAACGATTATTACTTTGGACTTGCAAATTTCTAGCAAAAGCCAGAGCAATTTTATTTACCCTTTAGAAGAATCTCATATTACAGTTCTGAATGATAACTCTGTCAGTTAGCTTATTTCTCAACTCTCGTTTACGGCGACAGGATTATTTTTGGAAACTATTTGTTGTTATCAAAATCGTGGAGTGGTGGTTTATTTTACCATTTTGCTATTGTCATTATAACCTTTTGGAGACATAAGTAAAGAAAAAATTCATATCTCACTACATTCTACATCGATTCATGAAGCAGGAACGACTCCTGGAGCTATTGTTTTAGGTTTATTGTACCTTGCAATATTATAGGACATATAGAAATTGAATTAAATATGCGGTTTGTCATTTAAAAATGTTAAATTGCACATAGAAAAAGAATATCAGATATTATGTCAACTGTTGTAATAGTCAAAAATGAACATTTTTTTTTAAATTGCAAATTTTGTTCCATTTTATGTCTTCCACATTAGATTATTTTACAGCCGGCTCCCAAGTGTATAATAAAATATACGTAACCTGCGATTTATTAGAAACCGAGTTTTATGGAGCAATTTTTCAGCAATCCCACGCGTCACTGCACTCCATTGCGTGTGATAGGGTATTTTTAAGGAACGAGGACAAGGTTTTTGTTGGTACAAAAATGTACAGCATTTTATTATCGTGGGCGATATATCCTACGAGTGTTTTGTTGAAAATGTAGCAATAAACTATTCCGGCAGTTCAGTAACTCGCCGTTACACTATTATGGTTAACACCAGAAATAATAACCCCTTTTTTATTCTATTTACATTTTTATTAATATTATTTTTTACAGTTCGAAGTAGAAAAAGACATGTGTAGATGTAACTGCTGATCGCTATGCTGTTATACATGGCTATTATTATTCATTAACTTTTGCATGTGGTTTCTCTCACCTTAATGTAGATTTGACCTATCCTTCAGGAATAGTACTTTTTTCCGAATGAAAGTGTAACAAACAAACTCACATTCGTATTTATAATATTAGCTAGAATTCAGTCTTGAGGCTACTCAATAAAAGGTAATTGCTAATGAGAATATGTGTATCAGTACATGTTACCAATCAAGCACTGTACCATAAGCATTATTTCTTTGTGGCAGAAATAGGCATAACAGTGTGGCTTCAATAGACCAACCTAGCACAAGCTCTCTCTGTCTCTCTACTGACTATATTGAACCTACTAAGTTATGAATTATCAAAGGGGATGTACAAGTGAGTTACCAGATTACCCTCTCACAGATGTACTAGATACGTAGTTAATCGTAGCTATTCCGAGAGCGTGAATGTTTAAACTGGCGTTCTGCAAGGTTCCGTAATATCCCCTATCAATGTTTCTGCTGCGTATCAATAACATCCTGTTCACTAAAGGTATTTATTATTATATAGATGACAGTACCGCAGATGCATTTTCCGCAGATTGTGAAAATATTCCTTATTCTAATAGCAAATGACGAACAACTTGTGCCTGATATCGAGAGTTCTATCACTATTTCATGTTTGATTGACACTGAAGATGCATTGTTATTGGAAACTAGTAGCACATAAACAATATTATTTATTGCTGTGTGCTAAATTATATCATCATTCATCAGACTGCAAGAGAGCCACTGTCCATAGGCTAGTCAAACGTATGGGCATAGTCATTATTCCAGCCCACGACGTATTGGCGACTTCAAACTCCGACAAATCCACAGTTCTATATTTTACGGTGGTATTACAAGAACATTTGTTTGGTCCAGGTTTCGTCAAGATGTTTTCCTTTACCGTCAGCCGATAGTATTACCTATTTAAATTAGTAAATATATACGAATTCCGAAAAAATAGTGGGTGCATAACAGGGCTCACATCTGCGGACATCAGAATGATATTCCGCCACCACGACTGATATATATGCGAGTAAATAACAATATATTATAGGTTCAAAGATTTATGGTTTTTGTTTCAAAATATGCAGTAGAGGTTCAACGTGGAAATAAATAAAAAATACGGCAGTTCCACAAATTGCTTGCAAATTGCATTGTTGTCGTTATCCGGTACACTTGTTAAAACGTACTGCGTATGTAAAAATGTGTTGCGCGGTGTATTTACATATAACATGGCCCGTTTTGTTAACGCCATCTGGCTGTGGGGCCAGTACAGGCTCGTGATACATGGGTTGTGCCTTTGCTTAACTTTGATTAAAAGTTTATGTAGGTTAATCTTATTATGGTTTTATTTCCAACTTTATACAAAATGTTGTCAAAGACATTGATAAATTGCTTTAATATCTATAAGCAAACTGAGTTCGGTGAAGCTGTAGAGTCACCAAAAGGTGTCAATAACATAAGTCCGTTAAAAAAGAAAAATAAGCAAACTGTAAAGGAGTCATCATACTCTATATGCGTTATCAAATAAATTGAATTAGTTATTAGTGTAATATAAACATTTGAAAGTTTTTGATTATTGTTTAGGAGATATCGTAGATTATATATAGAAAATATCAATTACCGTAGGCACATTACTTAATAACGGATGCTCCTATTGCTTAATTATTTTTGTTCTGTTTTGTTTGTCTTCTTATAAAAAAGTGAGTAATTGAGTGAGATAGAAGACCTAATCAAAAATATTTACAGATTTGATTTGATTAGTCGTATTATAAAGGGAAGATTTTGTCTCGTTTCCTTCGTTAGGTCGAAGGCGGGCCGAACTGCTACTTTGTGATAAATGTAAATTACTTTCTGTTGTGTTAAAAACGACAGAGAACGCTATAGGTATTTCTGCAGTATCTTCGAGTGTCATATAATTACCATGACATGTAATCGTTATTTAATCTTATATTGTTGATTATTTATGTATTTTGTAGAATATAGTACTCGTATAGTTACTGTGCACATGCCAAATTTATTATCTATATATATATATAGAAGAGTAACTAGCTAACTAACACATCAACTCACAGATCAAACTACTGGGGATGTGAAAATTGATACGCGGAATCTCTTTACGTGATAGGTGAGCATTAACGAAGGATTTTTGAAAACCCAACCATTAAGGCGGTAAAAAAGGGGATGAAAATTTGTAAGAAAATTTATAAGATTTTTTTTTCAGTTATTATTATATATTATAGAATATAAAATAAAGATTCGATAATAGCTACTGCATAGAAATCGCATGTGAACCCGTGACATATTGTTATTTATTAATAACACGAAACATTAATTATCTAGTCTCATAGAATTACTATTTTAAAATTGTGGTCTGTTAACACTGAACTCATAACTAGATGCTTTGTAAGAATAGCC
This sequence comes from Antheraea assamensis, assembly GCA_035772565.1. Taxonomy (NCBI): domain Eukaryota; kingdom Metazoa; phylum Arthropoda; class Insecta; order Lepidoptera; family Saturniidae; genus Antheraea; species Antheraea assamensis. Next base: position 1,551,313 of record JAQQSE010000160.1, read on the forward strand.
CACTTGGTATTGAATTAGTTGCCAATTTAGAAACAAGAAGACTGGTTAAATAAACATTAATAGCCTTATCTAACGATAATGGGATATCCTTGGAGGTAGGACCTGGCGGAAGTACACTATGGTCGATATACGATCGACGCTATCCGCCCGATTCTGCCAGAATGGTGTGAACAAAGTTGGGGCTCCCTGTCGTTCCGGCTAGTGCGGCAGCGGTCGGATGGGATCTTTCGCTGCCGAGCGTGGTCAAGTCCATGTGCGGAAACGAGCCTAACTGGAATACTGTTGCCTTCTTCTGCGAGGAAGTCGTCTCGCAGAAGGAGGTAGCGGTGATGAACCACGAGGTGGACTCTCGAAGCGGCCCGCCCTACCAACAGAGGGCTGGGGGAAGGAGGGGACGCTTTGCCCGCCTCCTTACACGATCTTACTCGGACGTGGGTAGATGATTCCCCAACGTTAAAAAAAGGGGATATCATAAATCAATTTTTAAAATATTGTTTGATTATTTTAAACCTAAGTATAGCTTTGAGCAATTAGCCGTAAAACTACAGTAGCCGTGTGTCACATGTTAATAGCGGGCTATTGCAGAATATTACGCGTTTTATGAAGCGCTCATTTTCATTTTCCTATCATCATTACCGTGAGTTCCGATCAAAACGACGTTGTAAATGTGAAAAGCCATCGTCAGTGTTAATATTTTGTTGTTAATCATTTTATGAGTTTTTAAATGAACTTAATTTATCAAGATTGTTAAGAATACTGTGAACCTTTTAGATTCTTATATTATAACGTCCATATATTTTTTGCTATCGTTTACAGAGTAAATTATTACATAAGGAAAGAATCTCTTTCATTGTGAATTACGGCTAAAGCCTACTCCTTCCTCAAAAGTCGGCAACCCATCTCAGGCAGGCTCTCGTATCGCAGGTGTCTATCGACGGTGGTGATTACTTACTATCAGGTAACCCGTCTATTCGTTTGCCTCTAATCCATAATCCATAAAAATGTAATCATTAAATAATAAAAAATATTTTACATAGACATATGTAAATTAGGCTAGGCGAAACAAAGATGTAACTACTAGTTTTTTCAAGTGGATTCGCTCGCGCTTATGTGCATTTGACCTATTCCTTAGAAATACTAGTTTTTTTCTCAATAGGGGGGTACTCTATGTCCTTTTCTCTATCCCGGATAACAGATATTCATAATTTAATGGTGATCAAAGAGTAATTAAGACGTGAAAACGTAACAAACAAATTTACATTCACATTTAATAATATTAGTTAGGACGTTGGGATTGTAAATAAACACATAATAAATTTTATGAACTTCCGTTAGTTTCTAAATTGATGTTCACGTGGTTTTTATAATTTTAACTAACTGTTGCTCGCGCTTTATTCTTGTGAAAATGTTTTTTTTTCATGAGAACTATGTGTTTTTTTTGGATGAATTATGCGTTGTGTTATTTTTTTAATGTAATTTGTTTATTAATACTTAATAATTATTATTTTAAATATAATTATAATAATCATTATTAATAAATAGTAATTTTTTTATTTATTATTACTTTGTTACTAGTTTAATTTTTTTATTGCTTCTTACTATTATGGAGAAGCGTAAAATATGTAATCTAAAACAGGCTTTTAAAATTCAACAGTAAAAGGCTTGACAAGATGGATTAGGCCGTTTCGGAGATAAACCAAGACAAAAAAATTAAATTTCAATGTTATTATTTTATTTTAAATAAATATTGTAGGTATTAATTATCTAGTGAGCCGTAAATAAATACTCAACTGATTTGCAAGTAAAGACAATTCTTTTCAAATTAAACAAGTTGAAATTGGTTCGTCTGAAACAAGCTTAAGTTAAAAGTGACTACAAAGAGCAGCGGGATCTTGTTAAACAAGAACTCTTAGGGAAGAATCAGCGAAAAAGTTAAAATTAAAAGTCGTTCTAGTCCGTAATAATCGTGGAGCAATGTCTGAAGGAATCGATACTAGTCAATTCTGATAGTATAAACAAAAACCATGTTTAATTAACTATTTGTTGAGTATTACTTTTTTATACAGTATAGGTTTTACCGTTTGAACACAATCTCATCAGATATTAATTGATTGATGTTGTCCAAGATGGTGAACACGTTAAAAACTAAAAAACCGGCTATCAAATACACTCACTGGAACACACATGTACTTTGTGATAGATTTTTAACTTTATGGTGGTAGCTATCTAGGATACCTTATAAGAAGCCCTACCATCATATTATTTCATCACGATGCTTTCCTTCACCGAAAGCGCAGACTTATTCGTAAGGATCTTGATGTACGCCGATGGGCGCGGTGTTCGAACATGCTAATTATCGAGCCATCATCGCTTATATACTTAACATCTAGACGTGAAACTGATAGTTATGAGTGGAGACTGAAAGCCAGTGTACTATTGGTTCTATGAGTAATGATCCTAAATAAAATGATTGAATGAATATTTAAATCTTACTCTTTTATAATAACTAATGGCCGTGCAATATTCGAAGATCGACCATAATAATAGTTTAAAAGTTTTTCTTCACGTACTAATACATTAACATTATCATCTGTATTTCTTTTTGAATATTATGCTAAATGTTAAAAACTATATTAAGTATGGCAACATTTTGTACATTATAGACGTAAGCAGCTGTGAAATATGATGAATAGAGATTTGTAATAAGGATTCCGAATTGTCGATATAATATATATATATAAAAACTATTCCCTATTTACACTATAGCTCGTTAATAGATACTAAACAAAAGAAATCGGATGAGTACAAAGAGGTTTCGAACTGAATTATACGCTGTTGGCCTTATGGGCCTTCGTAGCTTCACCGGACTAACCACCTCTTCACCGGACTAAAGGACAATATAGAGGTACTGAACTTTTTATATTGATTTATTTATAGATAGATTAGGTATATGGCATGTGAAACTTAGACTTCATTCACCTCAAAACGCCGCTTATTGATTTACATCTGACAGAGCTTTGAGATATGTATCAGAATGCACATTAGCCAAATTAAACTATCACAAAGGACAGTCAAATTGAATTGAGCAATTTCCTTCAAGTGCCAAAATGTAGATTTACTAGACTCTAATTTACCTTAATTTAAGTAATGGATTAAGTTAAATGTCTACGTTTTAAAAGTTATATATTAGTATTTTTTACTTTGTGGGCTTATTGTGAGCGTATTTTTTACTCTGTTGTAGTTTCTTGAATATAGAACTCAAACAAAGGAACAGTAGCTAGTTAGACGGATTTTAAAAATCCCTTACCAACATGTTATGGTTTTATGACGGTGGTTTCCATTACCGAAAATTATTCGAACTACGTCATATAATACGCAGTGTTTCAATGCGTTCCTACTTGTTTTTATTGTTCATCCATGTTGTTAAGAAAGTATATTCGCTGAAAATAAACAAATGAAAGTTCCATTTATGACAACTAAATCTTAACTTTAGTGTTACTGGTTAATAGAGGTGGTAGAGCTACGCTGAAGCTATTACTGGTTTCAGCATGAATGGGTTGGCTCGCCCGGGGTAGTACCACCCTCTCACAGAAAACCGACGTGAAGTAACAGTGCTTGCACTGTTGCGTTTCGTTTGGTCAGTGAGAGCGCCGGAGGCCCACATACTTAAAAGGCCGGCAACGCACTTGCGACTCCCCTGGTGTTGCTAGTGTCTATGGACGGCGGTGATCACTTACCATCAGGTGACCCACCTGTTCGTTTGCCACCTATAACATAAAAAAATAAAAATAAAAAAATAAATTCATATATTTGATGATAAGCAACTTTAATTATTCTCATGTTGAAGTAATTATATTTGACTAATAAACTTTCATATCCAGATAGACAAAATAATACGAGAATTTAGTATCCTAAGTATGAAGTTCTTAAGTGCTGTCATAGGAAGTTACTTTTATCTATGTAGGCAATATTATTTGATAAAATTGACATTTATGTTACAATATTATGTACACTAGTGCGCTTTTTTTAGTATTACAAACGTACTGCACTATTCTTGATGGTAATCACAATCCAATCTTAAACCAACGGCCACAATTATGCGATCTATCAGGATATGCACTAACTAATCCATAAAAGTGGGAAATGAAAAGAGTCACTGCTTTTTGTTTGTTAGTTATTCGCTGCTTGAGGAACTATTACAGTTTCACCGAGCTTTTTCGGGCGAGCGCTTAATGCACTCGGCTAAATGGCAACCAGCTCAAGGGCCTACGAGCGTGTTTCGGTTTTGGCATTCAAAAGAGTTACAGTGACACATTTATCAATATGAGTATGGTGGCAGCGCTCCAGTTCGGGACACATGCCGTCTATTTTGAGTACTGGTTATACGTCTATACCATGGAGTATGAAACCTAAGTGTGTCAATATTGCGGGTGATACAGTTGATGTATAATGATTGCTATTAAGTCGGACGCAATTATCATTTATCCTATTCAGCACATCGCATACAGATTAAGTGTAACATCATAAAAACTATTCGATAATATTCTATCTTACTTTATACTAAAAGAATCTATATTTTTGTGTTGTTTCATATAATTTACGACAAGGAAAAAATGCTGAGTAATAAAAATTATAGCACACGTAAACCGATATCAATTCACAATAGTATTGGGTGGAAAAAAAGAAATTAACGTCAACTTAAAAGAACTAAAAGATATCTACAATTTATTATCAAATATCGTAAAAATTGCGACGGAGTTTTGTGTGTAAACTATGAAGTATAGAGTATATTGCATCGCAGTAATTCATGACTATTACAAAGGATACATATCACTAACACGATGTTAAAATTTTTTTTGGCCGTCTGTTTATTTGTTTGTATATAGTTGATTCCAGAATGCGATAAACTAAGAGAAAGTCACTCTGATGAGCTTTTTATCACGTACATTATGGTACAGACAGGTATTAGGTACAGATACTTAACCACATGCTTGATTTCTGGATAGACACCAGCTGATCTCAGAACGTGACACGCATAAGCATGCTGATATAGCGGATGTTATCACTGGTGTGTAGAGATTGCGATCCACTTCGAGATAATATAGCCATGTATAATTCTAATTTTTATTCATAATTCGTAGTTATTCGAATAAATATACCGTGAATTTGTAAATGTATAATAAAATTCGGTTAAAAGTTTTTTAACGCAGATGCGCCGGTATACGCGGTGTATCCTTCGCAGTCGCCACGCACCCGATTTATGGCGTAACTTTCCTCTTGTTTGGTTGAATCGCTATAAACTTTGCCCCTTACGACATCAGCTGCATAAATTTAATAAGGGAATAAAACATCAAACTAGGTTTGGAACGTTTTTGTTACTCTGAATAGCTCATTGCATTGCAATAACGTAATCATATTGATGGGTTCCCCATCAAATGTTAAACAAAGAGAAATGTTTCAACCATTAGGAGAGTTAAAATGTTTGAGTTTCTCTTGAAATTAATGTGGAATTGTGTGATTTCCTCCAGTCAAATATGATAATTTTGGTGGTCTTACCCATTTATATAACATGAAATGCCTATGAAGGCATTGAGTTTCATAGAGTTATGAAACTCTATACAGAAATATTATACAATGTCAGCCTGTATGTGGACCACTGCTGGGCAAAACTTTCTAGCTGGATGAATCAACTTACATAATCATCTCATTAGCTTACATCATTGTAGTAAATGAGAAGAAGTCAACAGTTACATATTTTCCCGTGGTACTACAAAATAATCCCAAGGAATGTTGATATCAGGCAGGCCGCTGATCGTAAAACTAAGCCAAATCATATATCATATGACCCATATGACAAACATATTGTGTTATCCCTACTTAGGTGAGATAAAGGTAAGAAGAGGATGACGAATTTTTTTTTTAATTAGTAATTTAAGTTATGTTTGATTTCAATTTTGTTGAGAGACGCCAGAGGTCATTAGTTACAGATTTCAACTTGGAAGCGGTAGCTCGTCAAACGACTATTAGACAAGACCTACCATCATGCTACGGTTTCATCACGATGTTTTTCTTCACATAAAACTTCGGCTCATTACAACATTCAAACTTACGTCGAGCAAAGAAATATCTCGATACGTTAACGTTGAGTTATTGCATCTTAACTAGAAAAAAAGGTTTAGTTTTTTATGCAGTATATAATTAAATAAATTTCTAAAACTAGTGCACGATATAGATGTTCCGAAATCTAATTACCTATACTACTATTACTATTGACTACCTAACTAATTAAAAAGTGTAGAATTAAACCTACGCTTATTCTGAAATCCAAGTGAACAAAACTTTTACAGCTATAAAATGAAAAGTTTGAAGCTTCTATAAACAAGAAATTATTCATTATCAGAGACACCGGTCTGATATTTGTTCCGGGAAGCACAGTTTCCGGACAGTGATCTACTTTTACTAAGATATTTGACGTTAAAGTCTAGTCAATTATTTTGTGAAAGTAACTTATTATAAAAATACCCTTTTCCCTAAAAACTCCTTTACTAAACACCTTTTATCAACTTAATGCACTTGAAAGCTTAGCACCACTACTTATTTGTTATGGGCCTTTTCAGCTGATGGTTGAACAAGAACTGAGTAAACCCTCTTTGTCGCTGTCGATATTCAAATACGAATGCAATGCAATTTCCGGTGACCGATAAATTGAAAGACTAAACAAATACTCAAAGTGACAACAGGAAGCTCATTGAAGTCCGTTTAAATCATTTGAATATCATTATACTTAATAAAAGTATAATAAAAGCAATTTAATTCATTATAATAATCAATTACCAAAAATAGAAATCATGACAAGCTGAGATCTTTTAAAGTTAAAACGTCTAATACTTAGATAACCAGAAGGGGATTAGCTATATATGTATTAAATTTAATGTATATATAGCATATCCGACATGTAAATGTTGTTCTGCCATATGCTAGTTAGTTCAAAATATTTGTGTGAGACGCCAAAAAATAAAATCGATTGGAAATAAGCAACAATCTCGATATTGGCCACAAGGACATGCTATTTAGGAGGAAAATAATAAAAAAATACGCACAAAATTGTATATATAAAATTATATAAACGTTGATAAATTCTGTTATCGTTTAGCTGATCATCATAAATATTGATGTGTAGAGAGCAACTCCATTTATATATTAAGTGAAGATAATAGTAATAAAAATTAAAGCTTAACTTGTGTTTGTTTGCTTTAAATAATGTACTGCTAAATGAAAGCAAAATAAAATGGATGAGATTTGCCTTGCTCAATACAATTGATAAGAGAATCAAGAGTTTTATAGCTTTAGTTGATAGTACTATGTTCTTGAATATCACATTTGATACTATATTACAATGTGGTTCTGTTATTAAAATATTAGTAGGGAGCGTAAGCTATGCTGTATTTGCAGGTCATAAAATTCGCAAATCAACTGATGTTGCCACAATTGGGTAAATTTTCTTGTCTTACTTCTATAGTATCTTACGGTATTTCGCTGTGGAAGGCAGCAGCTGAGGTAGATACCATATTTACTTTACAAAAAGGGGCATTTCAAACAATTTACAATATAGGATCTCGTTAATCACTAAAGACCAAATCAGTATCTTAATGCTGTCCTCCCAATGTATGTATTATTTTAGAGTTGGTTATTATGTGAATTACTCCTCAATTTCCCAGTCACTAGTGCTATCGAAGCATAACTCGATAGTAAATCGTATTTATTAGATTTAGTTACAATTGAACTATTATATATCATGATACATTTGTAGTTATATATTGTTTAAACTCGAATGTAATTTGTTAAATTTTAAAAGTGTATTAACTCTAGGATGCTCGCCGCATAATTTATCTGTCTACCAGTAAAAACGCACCAATATGTTTTGTGTACAATCAAATTTTCATGTTAAACATAAAATAAAACAACAGAGACTGAAATGTTATTACCTGCCTCGTACGTAGAAATTGGTTGTTGACGTCAATACGCGAAACGTAAATTAGATTTTATTGGAATACGACCATGTCCCAGTATATTTTTGCTACATGGTTTTTTGTTGTTTTATATTTTGAACGGTTCATTAAAAGGTCGCTAAGTGGGTAAAGTATGACGTTATTGTACAACTTGAAATATTTTATGTAAATAAAGTTATTTTAGCTCTGATTTTTTCAATAATAATTTGATGAATAGATACTAATTTATATGTTATTGATAATCAGTCTAAGTTTTAGTTATAAGAGGGTTTTTGATATAGATTGCGGTACTTTTATGTGTAAAAAATTAATGACTTACTGACATATGAACACCGTGAAAACTTACACGAGGGTTCCTTTTACACTGTGGATGAGAACTAAAGGATTTTGGAAATTCATCCTCTAAGGACTGCCTACCTATGTTATGTGCAATATACATTTCATGAAAAAGGGGACGAAAGTTTGTATGAAAATCCTACATTTTTCAATCAGTCTTTCTTTTGTACATATATACCTAGTCTTGCCATAAATACTGAAATAAAGAAAAAAATAAAATGTATATTGCACATAACATTTCTTATTTTTACAGTGTGTTAGTTTAATACATGAATATAAAACAATTTAAAATATGAAAAGTTTATTCGAAGTGGTCTCCATTGGCTGCAATACAGTAAACGTTGAGGCCAGTTTTCTATAGAAGCATGCACTCTTTCCATGGGAAAATTCTTCACTGCCAATCGTACGGATTGTTTTAGAGACTTCAAATTATCATGGCGTTTAGAGCAAGCCGTACTCTCTAAAACTAATCATAAATCATAATCCAGCGGATTATGATTGGGACTACACGACGGCTAGTCTTCAGCTCTGTTGAAGTCCGAAATGCTTGTGTCCACAACCAAGACCTGCGTAGACCGAGCTTTATGATCCGGCGCCGAGTCTTGCTGGAAGGACCATTCTTAGTTATTGAACATGGTGCTGTTAAGGGGCTTTACTACCTCCTTAATAATAATATCTTGATACACTTGTGCGGATGTTTTGATTCCTTTTTCACAAAAGTATGGCTCAGTTACTCTTTCATAGCTAATACCCCACCAAACCATCACTGAAGTCGGATAGTGCCCAAGTTGCACTCTGTCGACTAATTGGAATACTTCCTTAGAGTTTTGAGCATAAATATGGTCATTATGGTTAAAATGTTACTCAATTGTAAAAATTTTCTCATCCGTAAACAAAATTTTCTGTGACTCTCTCTCTTTGCGTACCGCTTCAGTAGTTGTTTCGATTTTACTACCCAATTCTTTTTTAAGTTATCAGTTAAGAAATGACCGGTACGTCTCTTATAGGTTGCAAGTTCTAAGTCATCTTTTAAAATACGCGACATGATTCTAGGTGCTATCTTCGTCTCCCGAGATAAAATCTTTTGCTTTCGGACAGGATTTTTTCGACTTCTTTCCCTTATTGCTTTGATCGCCTTTTTCGTACGATCTTTTTCTGTCACAAACAGAGGAGGTCTCATTGTACCTATTAATAAACCCAGTACACAAACATTTTACTAATACCAAGCCTATGAAGAGTTTTAACAATTGCATTTGACTTACCTACTTTATGTAATGTAATCACAGCAATTCGGTTCTCTTTATCACCCCACTCCATTTTAATATCGCAAAATATTGTTCAATGTATTGGCGCCAAAATGAGAAAACACAATGAACAATCATATAAAAATGACAGTTTCCAAATTCAAATGTAATACTTTGTTTATTTTTAATTGTAACAGTATTTATGGCCAGACTAAGTATATAAAATAAAGAGTTGCAAATAATTACTGCATAGAAAACGCCCGCGAAGCCGTGGGAAGTAGCATAGTCTATAATACCGTTCAAGAGACTATTTTTTAATTTATTAGAACGCGTTAATCTTTGGAAATATCGGTTAGATTTGAAACATTTTATTGGTATTTCATAGTTAATTTATTAAAATAGGTTACAAGTAGGTGGTAGAGCTACGCTGAAGCTATTACTGGTTTCAGTATGAATGGGTCGGCTCGCCCGGGGTAGTACCACCCTTTCACAGAAAACCTACGTGAAGTAACAATGGTTGCACTGTTACGTTTCATTCGGCCAGTGAGAGCGCCGGAGGCCCACATATTTAAAAGGCCGGCAACGCACTTGCGACTCCCCTGGTGTTGCTAGTGTCTATGGACGGTGGTGATCACTTACCATCAGGTGACCCACCTGTTCGTTTACCTCCTATAATATAAAAAAAGCTATTTAACAATATGATAACACATTTAGAAGCAGTAAGGTAAGCGAGAACAAACTAGTAATGTCCGCAAGCCATGCAGTGCGGCGCGGAGTGTAGAGGGTGAGGAGCGGTAAAAATTAAATGCGAGTGAAACCGCTTGGCACAGCTATTTGTAGAATATGACTTGTTTCAACATAAAAAAAGTCGATAAATATCGATCAAGACGTTAATTGCAAGTAGATATTTATTTGTGAACAATACTGACTTTGAATTTTACTATCAATTAAAATGTAAAACGTTTTAGCCTCAAGTATTATTATGAGGTTAAAAACTAAATGTACTTTAATTTACTTATATACCTATTCATAAACCTAAAACCATACAACCTACTGCGTACACACCAACATGACTTTTGATGTCAAAACACAATTTCACGGTTATTATGTTTTTAAAGTCATTCAGATAGATGTAATTAAAACTGAACTCTCGCGACGGGAGCCTCATTAAAATGAGTCCGTATAAAATACGGTGTGTATACATACAGGGATGTACTCAAGTGACCGATGTTCTTTTTAAATGAAATTTCAAAAGTTCTTTCATCTTGTCAATTCACTCATCAAACGCTCGATTTTGGTTTAGAAGACCCTAAAAAAGCAGGTTTCGCTCGTAATTATGTAAATTTGACCTATCCTTCAGAAACAAGTACTTTTTTTGTAGATTAAAGGTAGCCGTCTCCCTTTTATAACGTTAACAACATGGATGCGATATTTCAAGAGGATCGGTTGAGTAGTTAAAACGTGAAAGCGTAACAAAGAAACAAGCTCACATTTGCATTATTAATAAGGAAATCTTATAGTAATCGCCGCGCAACTGTTAGATAAAAAAGTGTGGTAAATAAAAACTTTGCTGCTCTTTTGGATTCATACCCTAGTGAGTTTAATACCGCAAAGTAATTTCTTCCCACTGATGATTAATGGTATTTGAAATCAATGCGTTGGAAGAATTGGAAGTAGATTTTTGACGTGATAACGTCTTATAAATTGATGAACGCCGGCTTCACGCACGAAAAAGTATGACTTATTGTCACGTTCCGTTTGAGCCAAGCGTGCAAGCGAGAGTGCGGAATAAGCGATACAGAGGCGCGATCAGCCTAAGCGTTCGGCTTGTGATGCATGTTTTCTTATGACGTTATTACGTAAAATTATCGTCCGTAAACGTAATGGTATATTGCTTAGGAAATAACGATGTAGATATGATTTGAAGTTTGTGATCTTTTATATCTTGAAGATTAAGCGGTAAATCATTCTTCAATCGCATAGCTGTCATCGTGACAGTGATTTGAATAGTGTCGATCTGTGTTATGGGATTCCCCGTATTTTGCTGCATGATGTAGTATAGTTAAATAGAAAACTATAGAAATTGAATTCTGAGACCCTTTTGTAAATACCTAAATAGGACCCTGTGCTTGGGATAGAATGGGAGTGTGCTGAATGAGCAGGTGCTATCTCGTTACGAGTTGAAATACTTGGAACTATATTTCGAATTCCATCGAAATTCTGTGAATATTTTTATATTTCAAAGCAAAAACGGCAATTTTGGGGTTCTCCATAAATGGCCAAATGACGACGGAATGAGAAATATTAATATTAATTTTAGTATAACAGATACGGATTAAAACTATTAAACTGAATCAAGTTTGCTTGTGTATTAAAGTGAGAATCAGCTGGATAAACCGTTTGATTCCTATAGGAACATCATTTGTAGAAGACGACATTCCTAAGCCTAGTATATGATGTGCGCGAGCCAATCGACAATCAATACGATTGTCATATCTCCTATCAAATAATAATAAAAAAACTAAGCAAAACATGACCAGGCTACGTAGGTCCGTTGACACTAAATTATTTATTTTATATCAGCAGACCTCTACGGCTTCGCATGGGTGTATTAATGAAGAAAAGGAGACAAATTCTTCCCTTTAGAATACGACCATTTAATGAAATAAAATGGCTAATAAACAACTGAGTGAGTGACACTCACTCGCCCAAGTACTTATAATAAGTACAACGAACTATTTTAAATGTTTTAAAGTGCTTCTCAGCCACATTCGCTAAATATGCTAAGAGATAATAAAAGCGTTACTTTTTTCACAGAACACTCAGATATATTCAACGAATTGTTCGCCGAGGCATTTCGCGATTTCAAATTGTACGCATAATGTCTGAGAGAATCTCGCTATCTCTGTTATTACATTCCATTGTAAGCTTTTATAGAATATACTCAAGGAGCACACCACTCGCCGACATATTACGCGATATTCGTGAATCAGCGCAAAATATCCTCTTATCATCGCAACGAAATTGCGGACGAAATTGGAAACGAATAAACAACTCTGTCCTAGAGTGATTTCAAATTTCATCCTTCAATAAACATTCCCGTTCGTTGTTTTCGGAACTTAATGAGAATCACTTCCATCTAAATGATAGCTGAATTTCTGGCATCGACGGACCGGAGAATTAAAATTAAGCATCGATTTAAATTTTGTATCGTTTCGTTGCGGTTTCATTAAAACTTTTTTGTCAATTTTCTTTAATACAATTTTAACGCTTTTATCACTCTCCTGCGATTGACAGTTCGGTCATTGCAATGGACAACGAAACAAAATTGTGGTTCTGGAATTTATTCATATTCAGCCCAAAATTAACTTCTAGTAATTACGAGTGTAAACACACATTTTTTCTATGACGTTTATTTGTAAAGTTATAGGCTTCTAAAGAATAGTCGTATTTGATATTCGGATTTCTCGGGAGTAGTTTTTGGAACAGAAAAAAATTACAATACAATTTTAAACGTATCAATTTACACAGAAATTTATTGCTCTTTATTTTCTCAATATATCTTAAAGACATAAGAACTATTAACATGGGTGGTGTATAATTTACGGAGAAAGCTCGTTTAATGTACATGCATGTTGTCTGGCGCTTGTCTAGGTTGATTGAGTTGCCAGATATTAGAATAAAATACTGCGATAATAACATACATTGTTTAAGCATCTGTAAACTATAAGTGTCGCATGAGGTAAAAACTCTATATTCTGTACATGTAAATATAATTGAAATGAGTGTTTGTATGGCTTTTTTTTTAACTGTCTACACTATTGACCTGGCAAGGCCTCTACAGTTTCACCGGATTACTAAGGGAAGCGCTTATGGCACTCACCTGATTTTATATAGGCAACCAGCACAAGTGCGCACGTCGCGCCTCGGCTTGGACAGTCACCGATTATCCCGAGTCTAAGTTAAGCTAAACTAAGCTAACTATTATTTCATACATATATGAATTCGTAAAACATACACGTGTACCAAGCATGTATGTTTCACGAACTTATGCTGAAACGGCTGAATTGATTTCAAAGGAACTTTTACTTGGAGATAAAACAATTTTCCGAGTATAACATCATTAGTCTTTTTTTCTGAATTTGATAAATTTAACAAAGGCCAAAAGTTAAATGGACAAAAGGTTCATGACACAAATAAAATACACGTAATCGTTATAAAACAATGATTGCTCAGTGATTAGTGTATTGAGATATAACGTCCATCGACGTAGGGTGGAATCGTTGCGAATGAACAGGAACGTTCGGTAAAGGAAAACGTGATGAAATCCTAGCGTTATGATAAAGATAATTCAAGTACTCTCCTGAGTAGCAGCCACTTTCAAGTAGAAAATCTATCGCCAAGTATTCGTTGGTTTGTTTACTGTCCCCTAGTCGCGCTTCATGGACAGTCCGCCACCAAGTTTAGCGTGCTTACCATCTTAGACCACATCATCAATTTAACATTAGATCTGATTGTGGTCAAGCATTAAAACCTATAACGTATAAAAAGATAAAGACTGATAAAAGTCACTTAAATATAGATTACCTATTGTTGAGTTTATCAATATGTAATGCCAATTCGGAACATAATTCACCAGTAGTCACTCTTTCAAATTATCCAGGTATAATTCTTAATATAAATACCGTTTTCTTTGTTCCACGATTCCAAGAGTTTCGCCTCCGACATTAAATTTTTCCTTTCCGTCGAAATATCACCGACATAATTTTACAGATAAAAGCACTTTTCATTGAAAGTCTCTTTGATATTATTTTTATATTCGAGTTTACTTCTTTTCGGAATTATTTATTTGTTATTACAGTGTGATCTTTTATTTATCATGTCGTAGTATGTCTTAATGCTAGAATAAGTGTACGGACACATTATTCAGTTACGTCCAGAGTACTCAACTTTGCTCAGACTAATTTCAGATTAATCTGTAGTACTAACTGATGACTTGACCCTTGTTTTCCCACAAATAGTTTCACTATTACATGGAAACTATGTGTACGTCTGTATATTTATTTTTATCTACCTCTTGCTAGCAGCTTCATTCGCTTTAGTGTATATTTGATATATCCTTCGGGAACAGTAATTTACTTCTCGATGAAATGTACCCCATGTTCATTTCTATACCTTCGACAACATGTATGCAGTTCATGGTGCTCGTGTGGGGTTAGTTAAGGCGTGAAAGTATAACAAACAAATTCATAATCGTATTTATTATATAGGATTAGGAGTTACCAGTAGCCATCTACTGATTTTAAGTAACCATTGTTAAATTTTATCATTACCGTCTAACCTCTATGGATAAGAGTAATCGTATGTGTTTTAAATTCTACTCTGAAAAGTCCTCTATATATATGTCTGTGTGTAAACCTCGTTCAGACGTTTCGGCCATTAATAAAGACAAACAAAAATACTGTTTTTATATGTGTACAGTATGTTCGTTTTTATTAGATGTGTGTTCAGGATTGGCTATGTACCAATTGAACGCTCGCATATTATTTCTATTAGATAAAAAATATGTTTTTGGTTTTCAAGGTTTGCGTGTCAACACTTACTTTATGTATTCGACAGAACAATACGCTTGGGCTTCGTTTTTATGTCCGTAAACAACGCTGACTACATGTATTCGATAACACAATACTTGTAGGCTTTGTTTTTATGTCCTCAAAATTCCTTAAGTCAGCCATAATGAGTAGTGCATTGGAATTAAAATAATTGTTTAAAGTATTAGCTATACACTGATGATACATAAAAATATAATTTTGTGTTATTGTAAGATAAGTAACAAAATATTTGTGTGATTTTGATTTGAAATATTTAATTGTAAAACTAATAGAAAATAAAATTTACCAAAATTTATACTATGCAAGTTTGTATAACTTGAAACAAAAAGTTTTAGTTAAAAGTATATATATTAGAAATATATGCAAAAACACATCGTTTTTCAGGAGTGCGACGTAAGAAATCTTAACTTACCGATATTTATGGGAGATTAATGAAATATTATTTTTGGATGATAAATGTAAGTTAAAAAATGATTTAGCCATCGAAAAGAACTTAAAGGCATTTCAATTGTCATCACCATACAATTTTAGATCACGCAGTACCTGAGCAGTGGACAATATATATATATATATGTAAATGGAAAGATTTTTTACTTGAAAACTGTTACAAATATTATAGGGACGACCAGCGAAAAATTCAGCGTCATGATTAGTTTGTTCAACAGATAAGAATCTTAAATCGATCGATCGTAGTATTCAAACAACGCGTCAGTCGACCTACGATCGAGATTTCGGTGAAGGCAAAAGTTTGATGATAACATTACTTGTTGGAGGGTCATTATAACTTACTTTTATAAATTAACAAGCTTTCAAATTTTTAAGTTGAAAATGTGAATTCAAATACCTATATGGGTTTGACTACGTTACAGTACAGTACAGTGCATATTCGTACGTAATTAATTAGTGGCTGGGCGGGAAAGTGCGACGTGCATTTCTGAGTGGTACCCGAATGAAAGGGTGGTGGTACCGGCCGCGATGCTGTGCCGACGCAATGCGCTGCGCATGCGCAGATGGATCTACTTCCACAATCTGCACACTTCCCCATACCCAGCGGATTGCTCATCCTTTGCAATATATATAAAATATTTTTACATAATCAGTTTAATAAGTAGTGTACGCTCCGTTACACTTTGATTAAATGGTAATGATTCGAATAGTGTTAAATTAATTATATTCAGAGATAAGTGATACTAAAATGGCGCTTCAATTTCTTTTTCATAATAGATCCTCGTTACGGCTACGTACGGGCGTACTAAGAACGGCATGAAAATAAATCTTCACGTTAGAATACGACCATATAGTAAATTAAATTGGCAATTAAACCTTACTTTATAAAATTTGTCAATATTTTTGAAGATCTGCCTACTGTCTGTTGTCTCACTCATTGCTTCACTTTTTATATAGTAATGTTTATCCCTTCGATTTTTTAAAGATTTCCTTCTATAGAATCCTTACCCTTGTCCAAACAATAAAAAACGATTTGCCAAATAGGTCCAACCATTCATGTAGTAATGCGCTTACATATAACCGGCACTTTTTTATATTTACATAGATTACGAATATGTGTTTCGCAAATGTTCTTAATAAAAAGTAATAGTAATTACAATACATATTCTATAAATAAGTATGTATTAGGCAAGGCATTTTAAGATCGCAATAAGCGACGGATGTAGGGTTCCTCCACTCCGGATAGCTGTAATATAGCTGGAACAGGGCCAAGTTGTTGAAGCAACCACCTTCGGTGCCGTAATACCAACGAAACTTATGAAAATTAAAGATTCATTTTTAAGAAGAAAAATTCCTACCTATTTTATTGTTCGAATTAAATATTTTTTCAATTTCAATATGAGACTTAGGCATGAGATTATAAAGGGCTTGCATTACTCGCATCTCAATGTTTTCTTCCAATATTTTCTTTTTCGAATAAAATTTACCACAAGTAAGTTTAATGACATATTTGAATCCATATTCGAATCAATAAATATCTGTACAAAGAAGTAGTGTTATAGAGTTTATTGTCTTTGAATACGGGAGTATGGCTTACTGTCACTATAGTTTGCTACACTATGGCTAAAGAGATACTTTATGCAGTACTATTAAAATAAATTAAATAAAAGTATTTAGTAGAAGCATTTCCTCCATAACGATATTGAAAAATCTACCACAAAACTACGACTACATAAAATATACTGATAAACATTTATCTTTATCATTTTCTTTTGAAACATGATCTCTTCTAAATCTTAAGTCGAATTTATACTATACGAGTACGAATTCTACGGATTTATCATATTTATTGCTTTTTATTTCATAATAAAGAATTTATTTAATATTTCATAATACACCCACGTATATGAATTTGATTAGATCAAAATTGCTCAACATTTACTACTGAAGCATACACTCAGAAAATTTAATTTTAGAATCATCGATACTTGGTAGAAATCTGCCTGGTATGAATGAAACCACAGTATTTAGTAGTGCATTTTTTTCCCAATATGATCGCATTAATTTGAAGGAAACTCTAACTAACAATTTGCATACTTATATCATAAAATCTGCATTGCAATTTTATGCAATCTACATCATCAAGAATACATTTATTAGCATGTAAATTTGATCATCAATTAACTCTGTGTGACGCTCGTGTTTTGCGTACATTTCATACATATTTGCATAATGAAATTGGTCCCACAGAACTCGTATGCGCTGTGAGCGATCCAACCTGATCAATCTGCTGTAGGTAAGTATTTGATTATGGGAATACTCATTACATACTTACAGATAATTATGATGGAATATCTTTTCCTTTGAGTTTAATTATACTATCGTTTACGGTAAAGTCAGAAAATAAATATGAAGTAGAAACGTTTTTAGTTACGAAAGAAGAAAAAGATTTTTATTTTTTGGTATTAAAAATTTAAGAGAATAAAACATTTTTTTTTCTTTGGTCTGTTTCAGAGCGCAGGTTGGTGTGGGTAATTGCGCGGGTACATGCGGTTCAAATGTACGTAGGCACCACTAGTATTTCTGTGAATAGCATTCACAGTAATGCTAGAGGTATCTACGTACAATTGAACCACACGCACCTGCGCAGTTTGGTAGCGGCGTCTACGTACATTTGAACTACATTCATCCGCGCAAGTGCCTGCACTCGCCTGCTCTTTGAAACATACCTGTTTTTTATACTTTATAGATTTTAGCGTTCACTAAAATCTCACCTGATGTTGAATGATGATGTGGTCCGAGATGATTCAACAATGACAACATTCTGAACCTAGAGAGACTGGTTCTCAAGTGCAGCTGTCGAAACACATTTATAGGTGCTTTGCGACTGATTTTCAACTTGAGGATGTAGCTAGCCAGGCGGGTTAAAGGAAACCACTATCTTCAAATTTAAATAATGTAAAGTTTAAGATAAAAAAAAAAGAATTTGTTTTTGAAGCAATCGTAGTCTTGTTTAAAGATATTCCTTATACGGTATGTTTTCATAAATAATGTATTGGCAGCGAAATTTGTCGGAAACAGTGACGGAGTCAAATGAAACTAAGACTGCAAACTGAAAGCATTTATGTCATAGTACGTTACGATACGTTTATTCGGAAGTTATTAATAACTTACTAGCATTTTTTTCTATGATAAAGTTTGCGCATGTAACTATTTATGAAACGATACCAATATTATTAAAAAAATGAATCTAATAAATGAAACTTTAATGCGGGAACATAACTTTAAAAGAGATATATAAAATGGACTTTAACCCTTCCAATAACTGGCGAGGGACTGCCTTCAGCCTATTTAGAGCATCGATATGAGTTAATATGCCCTATGGGCTTACCGAGGATCTGACTGCTTTTAATTAAGCATTTACCTATGGAATAATTGAGATAGGTATTAAAATTATAATAAAATTTTGGTAATAACTTTAAATATCATTTAACAAATGTATACTATTAAATAAATCAAGGTGTAATTGTGTTGTTGCAAAATAAATGCCTTTGTGTTTGTTTCTTTTTTTTTCCTTCTGTATTTATATGGATTATACAAGATTGTATTTACTATTATTTAGGTTTCTCCACTTTGAATCCAAATAAGATATATGCATAAATTAACACATAAGCTCGATCTGGTTTATTAATTTTAAAACTTAATTTAATGTTATACAACATAAAGCGACGAATCAATTAAGAAGATATACATTCATTAATGTGGAAAAAATAAACGATGTGTAATTGGTAAGAGAAACGTAATGATCAGTAATTTTCAACATACGGTAAATATTTTTTTATTAACTATGCCTGTTTCAGAGAGCAGGCGGGTGTGGGTGAATGCGTGTAGTTCAAATGTACGTATACGCTGCTAGTATCACTGTGAATGCTGGTGGTATCTACGCATATTTGCACTACACGCACCCGCGCAAAATCCCGCCACCCAGCTGCGCTCTGAAACAGGCCTAAGACATATTTTAGATGAGGCAATGAGGGTGCATATAGTACATATTGCATGTACTGTTTTTGTTAATGTTTTTTCGAGAACGAATTCAACACTCTATTAAGTCTTTTCTTTCGATAACACAACTTACTTTTAATTCAACTACACGTGAGGTCTACCTTTATAAGAATATAAATTAAAAGCCAAAGGTCTTTGAGTTGAAATTTATAATTCATCAATACCGTTGTCATTTATATCACAAAGAAGCAGTTGTATTATGTAGAGTATCCTGAAGCATAAATTTAGAATTCTCTTACAACCTAATACCGGATTAGTGGAAATATAAAAGCGTCTCGTTTCATAGTAAGTATCGTTGAGATGATTACTGTAATAACAATTATTCAAATTAGATCATCATCACAGAACAATTTGTTTAAATTTTAACAGAAACATTCAAATAGGAACGGAAAATAATTGGAAACAGTTACTCGACTTGTCTCAACTTTTGTAGCAATTATGAAAATTACACAGTAAAATTCTCAGGGAATAATATCTTTCTAATTATATTTCTTGTTCATTACGATTTTCTTTTCACCGTTCTGACATTCCATCATTGCTATTTGATTATTCCGTTTGTCTCTGATTATACGAGAGTTCTTTCTTTAAATTAATAATTATCTAAAACTGTTGTAGAATTTAAAAGCCGAGTAAATTACTTGCAAACTTTCTTTTCATTGTGGGTATATCTTTAATACAGTATAGTAAAGTTTAGTTCACATTTAGATTAATTACTCTTGCAATATTATTAAAGTACCGACATATGATTAATGGTTGAATATTAATTTATTCGTTAATTGTTATGTACTAGTATTTCGAGTGCAGATTGCATTGCAGCGATCGCTCTGTCCACTGTTTATTCGGGTTTTGCTTCAAATAATTACCGACTCGGTATCGTGGTCGAATTGTGTTTCATTTTGTCGAAATTCTGTGTTATTTGTGTATTATCTGATCATTTGTAAACTATTTGTTTATGAGTGCAGTTAATTTATTTATCAGGTCAATATAATTGATTTTGATATTGTTGATATAATCTTTGTTTATTGTTTTGATCTTTCATTTACTGTTCGACGTATAAGTGTTTATGTTCAATCCTTCAGAACATTAGTTATGAATATGCACGTGAATATGCATGTCGTAATGCGTGGTAGCGTTGCTGCGTTTCGGTTCTAAGCATTACGTTGACAACTACTGACGAAATGATCAGAATTAGTCCTCAAGTGTAAGACTTATTATACATTAACAGCATGCTTGTTCGTACTTCTTAACATAAAAACATCTAATTTCATTAGATTATTACTATGTCTCATTAATATAATAAATATTTGTTTTACAATAACTTAAAAAGTAAAATCATTTTAAACTATCATTTTTATAATTAGAAATTCCTTTTAGCCTAAATGGTGAATCGCATATCCTCTTCAAAAAGTTGGAGAAGTTTTAGCAACGATTAAAACTTGTTCCCCCGGGTAAGCTCGTTCATAACTCTAAAACCGGCAACTCGTTAAAGGATGCTCTTACAGATCCCGTATGCTCGCTAAATTGTTCACCTCGGGAATTTAGGCAACTAAATTTAAAATATATAAGATCTTTGTTATAATTAAATTTTCTTAATTACACGATAAATTTAAGTTATATAGTGCAGCTATTTGGTTCTGTAGTGTGTGGAAGAAAATTGCTTGCTTCTCTAGAAGTGGCTTTCTACACAAATGGAAATGATGTATAACTTTAATATTCTTTGCTAAATTCAACAAAATACGTACGCTCTCTCTCTCTCAACATAATATGTTCTTAAATTTAACACGAAATATAAATCTATATTACAATATGATTAATCTCCTTTGGAACTACAATCTAGTAATACTATTTGTATAGTTATCTTATTATACCTTTGCCACGTGAAATTAATGTTAAAATATATACAAATACACAAACTCAACATAACTCGATAATAACAGAATCTATTTAGATGACTTTTTTTTAATCATAGCTCTTATCTCTGATTTTTTTTTTATATTATAGGGTGCAAACGAACAGGTGAGTCACCTGATGGTAAGTGATCACCGCCGTCCATAGACACTAACAACACCAGGGGAGTCGCAAGTGCGTTGCCGGCCTTTTAAATATGTGCACCTCCGGTGCTCTCACTGACCGAACGAAACGCAACAGTGCAACCACTGTTACTTCACGTCGGTTTTCTGTGACAGGGTGGTACTACCCGGGGCGAGCCGACCCATTCAAGCTGAAACCAGTAATAGCTTCAGCGTAGCTCTACCACCTTTTAAATTTGATTGATTTGATTGGGGCTTAGTCTATATTTTGCTAGGCTAAATTATTATACTATATTGAAAAAGATATAAGGTGTAAAGGAAACTAGCTAGATACAAAATTACTACCACCATATTTTGTGTCTATGTTATACATAGGCAATGAAACAACATAAAACAATTATTAAGTGCTTCGTACATAAATTTGGAAAGATATCAGCAATAACCATTACTATAACTTTATTTATTAGTCACAATAATCACTTTTAACTGCGTGAAAAGCAAAATTTAAAAAGATAAACAAAACACGCAAAAAATGAATCTTAGTCGGACTAAATAATTTCATCCTTATAATATATTAATTCTTATGGCATCTAATTTGGTCTAATTGTATAAGGTAATAAATATTGTTCACGAAAAACTCCAACAAACAAAAACTATGCAGTTGTATTTAAAAGGCTTTATTATAAGTGCATACTAATAATAATTCAATTTAATACCGGCTATGACGTCATTCTCCAAAGAAGTTTGAAATTGAGGTTTTTTTTTGTAATCTACGATCATTATCAATATTTAGATTCTCGCGAAATATTTTTTAAGATAAGTGGTAAATCCTAATCTATACATCTATCTATACACATAATAAAAATGTAAATCCAACGTGTCTGTACATTTTTGATTTTTGAGAAAAAAATTGTTGCAGGTGTCTAGGAATAACCAATAGAACCCATTTCGATCATTTTTAGAAATGTCTGTCTGTTTGGTTGAACAGGCATCACTGGTAAAGTACTAGTTTTCTGATAAAACACCAGCAAGAAAATAATGAAGCATATTTCGGAGCAATATTTAGTTTTTGTTTCATTAAAATCGGTTAACTCTAGCAAAAGTTATTGTAATTTTAATGACGACGGGAGTTAAGTACGAGAGAAAAATTGATAAGTAAATGAACTTTAGCCTCATCTAAAAACCAGGGTACTTTATAACCTAAATAAACATTGCCACAGTAGTACATTACTAAGACATAGAACGAAAGAAAAATGGTTAATATTTTATTTTCACATAAATAAATATTAATACCCTAAGATGTTCAGTAATTAATTAATATGCATTATTGCTAATAGATGGTGTTTAACCACCATTTTCTAACTCTATTACTATTATAATATACAATCTAAAAATTGGCCAATTACAAATATTACATATCTTCTATAAATTGAATAACTTACTTTGTACTTTGTATAAGTAAAACATGATTTTTATTTTTCGATCGCATAAGTTTTATGATTCAATTTTTAAGCTTCTAATTAATTTGTGTTGTAAATATTACAAGTTATTAAACCTAATCACTTTTAGGACAATTTTTTTATTATAATAAAAAAATAAAGAGACTAAAATTGTTCATTGAACATAAATGTGAGAAAAAGTCGTCTTTAGAAGCAATAACAGACTACATTTTTGACGACAACAGATGGCGCTAAACTTATAATTTTATTGGTTTACTGTCGTAAGAATATTATTGCAAGGAAGAGTATAGACAACAATGAGATTATTTCTGTGTTTGTTAGGTTTATTTCAAATTACAATTTTCATAAATTTACCTTATTTCTAATGTCGTGGGAGCTTTCGTTGAAGGAAAACATCGTAATGAAACCATAGCATGATAGTAGGGCTTTTTCTAAGTCCGTCTGGCTAGCTAACACCCTCAAGTTGAAAATCTGTCGCCAAGCACCTGTTGGTGTGTTCCTGCGGTTGCACTTGAGAGCCAGTCTCCCTCTAGGTTAAGCGTGACTTACCATCTTAGATCACGTCATCATTTAATATCAGATGAGATTGTGGTAAAAACGTTTACCTATAAAGTATAGAAAAAAAATATAGGGAGCTCGCATTTTCTTCCAGCGGTACTGCGGAGAAAAAAAACTGTAGGTAGTGCAAATAAAAGAAAGGATAACATAAAAATAGTAATGAGAATGAGCTATGTGAAGTATATATGAATGAATATTATAAGCCCTCGGCTGACTTTTTTAAGACTCGGATCTCAAAATGGCAGATTATGTTTTCAATTATTTTCTAATAATTACTACATCATAAATTGAAAATTTCATGATTTAGTAAAAAAAGTTCGTACAAATAAAAAAATAACTTAAAAATACATTTTACATGAAAATTATTATTTTACAATTCATCATTTGTAACTTTTTAAAGTTTTGTAATAAATCAGTTATTTTTTAAGCGTATGCTGCCAACAGTCTATTGACCTATGCCTCATGAGGTCTACATTCGTTTGTGTAGAAGTTAAATCTTTATGGTTTGGACAGTCCAAGGGTTAATAGTGTTTTTACAGTTGTTAAATTAGAATATTAGTGTTATATTGCTTCTATACCTGCGTGTATCGTCACGAAGTTTTGTCCATGTTAGTAAGAAATTTAGCTGTGGGCACACATTACTATCGTGTGCCACGAACTATCTAACTGTATGACGATAGATGCAGCACTATAGCTAGGCCCACGGTTTTTACACACACCAAAGGAACATGGAAGCTTGAGGAGGGAATTTTGAGTTATTATTAAACTGACAAAGGGGTCCGACCATTATTAGTTTTTAGCCTGACACATCACATTACAAATATACAAGATATACGGATATAAATTCAGATTGTTTCATTAATCACTGTGTTTTGTATTCAGTTCCACGCGAACGAAGTCGCGGGAGCAGGTAGTATATACTAAGTGTATTAAAAGTAATAGTTACAATAAATCTATTAGTCCCTATCACATAACCTTCAAAATTGTTTATTCTACGAGTAGGTACTACCTACAACACAGCGATATTGACACGAAACCCCGTCGCAAGTCAAATAACAAATATTTATTTTTCATTTAATATCACAGTCACCGAGTTCAAGTTTGTTAATTTTAATTATAAACTTTCTTCATTAAAACGTTTATTTAAGGTTATTCAACTTGTTTATATAACCTTTACCTTATGTCACGTTATGCAGTAAAAATACTACTTGATTTAATTATATAAATCTATTTATTGTGTAGTTTTAATTTCATTTCGTTTTCCAAGAGTTGCCAGCATTTATGATGAATCGAGTTGTATTGTGAGAACTATTTTAATCCTTTTTAAAATTTTATTCTTTACTTTTAAAAACGTTACTATTTGAATTATTTAATATTAAGTAAAATTAAAATGCAAATGTATATTTGTCTGTTTATTACGCTTTAACCCTAACTTCTCAACCGATTGTTATAAACTTTTGCATATACTTTGCCATTGGTACTAGAAAGGACATAAAGGGTATCTTTTGTCCAGAAAAAATGTACTACTTTCTTGAGCGTAAGTTCAAATCAATATTAAAGCAAGTAAAACCACAAGCAAGAGACACAGAAACAATTACTGTTATTTATATAAATCATTATTTTATTAAATCAAAATCAAAAATACATTTTCAATTTAGGCCCCAAGAAGGCGGTTACGAACGTAAAAAGCTACTATCGGTTCGTAAAACTACCCAGTCATCGAGAAGAACCGGCAAGCAACTCGATCGGGTTTATCTTTTGCACATGCATATATTTAAAAATATGTTCACGTTACAAACGTTTTTAGTGGACGCACACGTTCGACGCAGGTGTCAATTCTATACATCACCCTATAATCATAGCCTTTTGACACCAAACCCAGCTTGAAATGGACGCTTAAACTTACAGTCTGGCAAATCGATAATATGCTTTGGGACTTTATATCATGGGGTTACCAGTTTGTCACAGTTTCTAGTGATCAAAGTGTGAGTGATACTTAACCAAACATGAATAACGTGGGCTATATAATATTTGGCTATATATGCGAGTATATGTGAACGATGGTGATGTCTGGAAATGAAGCTCCTATCTGTGTATCCGCCAAAAACTATCTAGGTTCGTAAAAATATGTATCATTAAAACATAAACCTCATCGAGTTACTTGCCGGTTCTTTTCGATGAGTGAGTTGTTTCCGAACCGATGAAAGTTTTGACGTTCATAAGCGGCTTCTCAGAGTCTAAATTGAATAAAGAATATATGATTTGATTGTGGTAGTCTGTATGATATATTGCCACCTAGTAGATGTATTAACAACTGGTGCAGTGACGTCATTCTGTCGAACAAATATAATTTAAAAAAAGTTTAAAAATGTGAATTCGAATATTAAGTATTCTGTAGCGTTACTTGCTAGTATGTGATCTTAAGTTCGCTAAAGAAGATGATATTTAGTTCAGCTCTGCTCGGCATAATCAATACTCAATAACATATGGTATAATTTTATGTTCCTTTCAGAGTTGAAATCGTGACGAGTAAATCTGTAAGTATTAAAAATAGCTGGATATTTATATTCCTGAAGCTTGTTTTAATTTAAACTTTTCACGGCAACTTGTTTCTTTTTATGGAAGGTCATGAAACTCATGCAAAGTGAATATGTTACCGTAAAAGTTAGAAAGCCGTTAAAGTACACAATACCTATCTAATGTAAATCATTAAAATCATGAGTTGACCGCATATGGACGCTACACGCGGTTATTATTTGTTACAGGTTTAACGTAACCTAACGCGGTAGATAATTACTGGGTTAATGATAGGTATTACATCATCGAAATCAGAAATGAAAGAATATTTAACACTTTAATGGATCACCCCAGGTAATATGCACATTACTTAGATGAACTGTAGAATAAGTAGTATTCGCACTTTAGCCGTATCACATTCACTTGGAAGTTTTTATTTGTGTTTTGAGAATCGTTTAACTGTTTATAACGTAAACATGAATTTTGAGTTTAATATTCATTTTTGAACTAAGTTTCTGTTTTTTTTTAAACTGTACTAATATTCATACTCAAGTTACCAACTTGGACAACATTACTTAAGGTCAAGTAAGATGGTAGTCAAATGCTTTAACCTATCCTCTATGTACATAATATTATAGAGTTCTGTCGTTGTGCGCGCATCATTAAAAACTACTGGATAGATTTTTTTGTTCTAAATATTAGACACTTTGTCCTTTTAAAACATATCTCGATAGCTTCATTTAATACACAGCCATTCAAGTTTTAAGAAAAGTGTATATATTATTATGGGATTTTTGAATTCCATAATTTTTAATTCACCATTTTAAATTCAAAGATCGTGCTTGAGACTCTTAAGGAAAATTAAATTTGTGTTGTCTTCCATTTGCAAAACAGGCGGGTGAAGTGACCTCTTCGTAGATACTACTGCGTCTGGAACAGACGACTTTACAGCAACACGGGTTTGTCCAGTATCCGTGCCACCCTCACCTCCTCCCCAGCAGGACCCACAGGAGAGACCAAGACAAAGTAAACTTGATGATATTTTGATTTTAAATAATTAGAAGATTTAAGAAAAGGAAAAGAGACATAGATACTACTGTACTCCCAGCGGCAGCGTTTCCAGATCAATGCAACCTACAAACCTTCAAGAAACGAGCTTACTCCTTCTTCAAAGCCCGGCAACGCATGTGTGGTGCCCCTCGTGTCGCAAGTGTCCGTGGGCAGCGGTGATTACTTACCATCAGGTGATCCGTCTGTTCGTTTGGCTCCAATCGCATTAAAGAAAAATGCTGTCACTAAAAGTAGAGGAATGTGATACTAGCAGCTAGAACAGTCTGTGGTCGCGTACCTTCAGTTATCTTAACCAGTTATCGGATAAATAATTGATGAATTTACCTTTGAACTTTGATAAATGTATAGATAATGCTATTATATATCAGTTTATTTTCGATACATAAAACTCAAGACAGCATTCTTCAGCCGTGACACCTATGACGGCGACATCAGCGCGCTGTGTCGTTTGCATAAAACGCACATCAATCGTACTCGACGAACTCTGTGAAAAACGCCTCCCATTTCCCTTAATAAATCATTTTATCTCACCCAAAGAATGACTAATGGAGACGGAGAGTATCCCCGCGTAGAAAAATAAAAGATTAAAGTAACAATCTGTTTGAAGAGAATTTATGATTCTAAATGAGAATTTTTACGGTTGATTGTATTTTAGTCGAAATGGTAACTTCCCGGATCTCGTTTTAATGGGCACAAAGAATTTCTAATTACGTAGGCGTTTGTCTATATGCTTTGTATAATTACATTCAGAATAATATTACCTTCCAAGGATAAATGATACCTTTAATACAGTGGAAAGAAAGAAACTTTATTACTGATTTAACAGTTCATTCACCTTTAGACTTTCTTTATGCGAATTGTGGATTTATTATCTATATAACATATGTATAAATAAAATTGAAATCTATATTGTCCGAGATTTTGATAAAATTTTACTGTCATACAGATAAAGTGCCTATTCTTTTTTAGACTGTATAGGTTAGCGTTTGGCTACGATCTTATGTGATATTAAATGATGATGTGGTTGGTCTAAGCTGGTATCACCTTAAACTAGAGGGAGATTGGCTCTTAAGTGCAGTTGCCGGAACACACGATGCTTGGCGACAGATTTTCAACTTAAGGGTGGTAACTAGCCAAGCAGACTTTGAAAAACCCCACCACCATGCTATGGTTACATCACGATATTACTATCTTGCAAATTCACTCTAAATTGCAGATATTCTCTCCAGTATAAATAAATTAAGTAAAATCCGGGGATAAAACATAAACCCTACAGACATTACATTCTAAAATAATGGTTAAGTAAAAACGAAATTTCTGAATACGGTTACATAACGTTTGAATAAAGTAATAAATGCGTACTTGTATAAATTATTACGGATCCATGGCTAGTGTAGAGCGGGCGGGAAAGTTTTATGGCAATTATACAGATAGAACCGCCGGCAGATGGTGCCCTGAGGCTGCGTCGTTATACGAGGGGGTAATAAGGGAGAACTGTTGCTGCGTCGAGGAGATCTTGGGTTTCCTTTAAATACGAGAAAGAATTTGATCTGAAAATTGATATAATATTAAACGACTATGTTTTTAGCATTCGTTTTTATAGAATTATTAATGTTTCGAATAAAGTGTTCCTAGAGAATATTTTTTAAGAGCTAAGATACTCTATTAGGAAATTGATGCAATAAAAATGGGTCATATTAAATAGCAGTATAGAAATCACTGTGTTCATATTAAGAAAGTTTTTCTAAAATAGTTTTTAATGTTTGTTATACATGTATACATAGAATTATTCATATAGCGCCGTCAGTATGCAAAGTAAAGGAAGAAATTTGTCTTCAAAAAAAGTAGTAAAATGCTATTTACATATTAGTAATGTGGATGAATTTTGTAATTTATTATTATGTTTATATCTCGTAATAGTTTATTATTAAATTGTTAATTTACAATGCATATTCAATAGCAAGAGACTATCATTAAAATATGAGGTACTAGCTTTTCACCCCGGCTTGGTCGACTTTAATGTAGACTTTATTTATTCCTCGCGAACAATATTGTTTTTCTAAATGAAAAGTAGCCTATGTCCTTTTCTGTACCCCTGATAAGTGAATTCAAAACTTCCTTTTAATATTTTTGTTACAATTATTTTAGTAATAAAAATATAGATTTAGGCTTATCCGCTACTTAATACTTTGGAATTTATATTCGTGGTTTCATTATTCAAGAAGTCAGTTATCAAGAGTCACGTGTTCGCCATTAATCTCCAAACAGATGTCGCCGGTCCATTACACCGAGCGTGCTACACTACGCGGAGAACAGGCGGTTCATTGTGTATGTAAGGGACTCTCGGAATCATATTATATGGATGCGGTACAGGTAGTTTTGATGTTCCGTTCCCGGAATACAATGCTCCTTGTTTAAAAGATCGTTTCTGCCTGCGTCTATATCAATACTTTTATGCGTTATTAGTGTAGGTTTTTTATACCTTACAGATTTATGCGTTTGACTACAATCTCACTTGATGTTAAATGGAGATGGTAAACACGCTAAGATTAGAGAGATCTGGTTTTCAAGTGCAGTTGCCTGAATAAATTAAAAGCTGTTTGTCACCAGATATTCAACTTTAAGTCTGTATCTATCTAGCCGGACGGTCATTCAAATACGACATGTTATGTTTTTATCAACATGTTTTTCTTCATCGAAAGCTCAGTCTCATTATAGGAATTAAACGCTACATCGATCGACGCAGTGTCCAAGCACACTACCACTATGTTATTGTTGCAAATAGGTAAAAGTAATAATAATCACTCAAAGAGGTTCACGTATAAGATAAAGAGTTATGTAAATATAAATATCGTTTTGAAATTATTGCCTATAACACCTGCTTACGATACATATGTGTAAAACTTTCAACATCTGCTTCAAGAATGCCCTAAATTTAGTAAGAAGAGACTAGGGTATATAGTACTTTGTAACAATCTTCGTTTATGTCTCTTCGAATCTTTTGAACTTGATGTAGAAGGAGTTTGCTATCAAATCGTTTGATAATTTTGTAAAGTATGTGATTATTATTAATCTCAGGGCATTTAACGGACTTCGAAATTACCAGGATAATGACCCACGAAACTCTGTGACCTTATTATATAATGTTCATGCAATGCGTCAAGGAAAGGGAAGTGACTCGTATCAAAGTGCGACCACCTCTCTCTATGCGAAAACAACAAAATTGAAATATATGTAACTATCATACTAATTGGTTCATAGACGAACCCATGAGTTTATTTTACGGTAGGGGAAATAAAGTCAAACAATACTTTAGAACTTCTACTACGATATATAAGGTCATAAACACAGCTTCTATACTGAATTCTCTGTTTTCACTACGGAGGTTGTTACTTCTTATGAGGGTTGTATAGCGGTATAAGGTACCCTTATATACCAAATAATTTAACTCTAGATATAAATCAAAGGCCGTATTTGAGATCGGATATCTTTTATTCCATTTCCACGAAGAGATAATTTATATGTAACGTCATTATAGATATTTTGTTCGATTAAAAAACATTATATTAGTTTTTTTTTCTCCACGACAGCCCACGGTGTATTGATGATTTCAAACTCGAAAAATAGACAGTTCTACAGTTTTCCCACATACGAAGGTAAAAACATTTCTCAGGTTCAAGTTTCCTCACGATGTTTTCCTTCACCGTTAGCCGATAGTGTTACCAATTTAAATGATTAAATGTACACGAATTTCGAAAATAATATTGTTACATACCGGTGGACATCTGTTGACACTCCACCTGTCAATCCACTTGACTATCATGACAATAATAATAAACAATGTTAATGTATTTTTTATGAAAAATCCTTACTGTACCTCTGACAACGTGAACCTGAGCAAAATTTCATGGTGACCGATTAAGTAGTTTAGGCGTAAAAGACAACCTCAAATTCGCAGTTATAAAATTAGTTAGGACTAATTAGGAAAGTGATTTCTGAATTGATGGTTATTAAATAATGATGTTTCTGCCAATTATATTATAAGTAAAAGTCTTACTTCCATAACTTAATCTCCTATGGTATTTGCTGTGGGAGACAACAGCTGAGGTAGACTGAGTAGAGTATTTTTAACGAAAAACGAGCATTTCGATACAGTTCAAGCTGTACAATATGGAATCCCACGAATCATTATAGACTAAGTTTCAGGACGATTTCCTATTTTAACTCTACCTTCCCTATACATTCTTTATAATTTAATGTATGTTTGAAAAAACTTCCAAAAACTGGATTTCGTAAAACACCGTCATGATCTAAATACTAGATACTGTGACAAACTGGTCATTCCCATGTTTTACACTCAGTTAAACCGATGGTAGGTTTTATAACAAAATTGTCGGACTGTAAGTTTAAGCACCATGTCAAGCGGATTTTGGTGTCAAAGCGCTATTATAGAGTGGATCAATATGTGAACGATGGTGATGTCTGGAATTGACTCCCTTAAAATCGCATCCACTAAAATCTCATCTCGACGACTGGGTTGTATTCCGAACCGGTGGTAGTTATGACGTTCATAAGCACCTTCTTAGGGTTTAAATTAAATAAAGTATTTTTGATTTTGATTTTTACGTATAATATCATTGGTTTCTGCTAACTCAATAATAAATGTTCAGAATACAAAAAATAGAGTTATAGTTTTATACCACTATCCATATTATCGTTATCTATTGTGTTGTTATGTCGATCAAAGATATTACAAGTTTAAATAAACGAAGACATATGTTGTAACATGTAAATATTCTAAGCCTTATAATAAATCAGTACCCTCTTTACTTCGTTACGGATAAGTAGGATTATGCCTAAAGCCGCTAATGGTAGTTTAATAATGTTTAAGCCTTTCAACATTAATATTTATTAGACGGATTATTTATAATACAAAATTCACTGGTAAATATTGTTCACGGCTTTTGCTTCGGCGAACGGTCTTCGGTAAAGTTGATACGTTAGTACTGTTGAAGAAATAGTGGTTAACGATCACAAAGGTTATGGCATCATAGGTTTATGAGCAATAGCTTTCTGCACCCGGGAGCCAGTCTACCTCTACATTAAACCTATTTACTATCTTAGACCACATCGTCATTTAATGTTAGACGAGACTTTGGCCAAGTCTATGTGGTGTAATTATATAAGATTTTAAGAAAAAATAAAACCGACTTAAAAAATCTATTCGAGAAAAATACTCCGAAACGTCATTGGTTATAGTTGGGTACATACCTAGTCTAGGACTGCCATAAACCTACCGATATCTCCTATTTGATTTTGAGGACTTTTACGATATATCATCGAAATCTAAAGTTCAATGTAATCAACTAAAATTGGACCCCTATTGAAAATATCTCTTTTACTAATGAAAAAGATTTTTCCAACTTGGTTTTCAAATGAGAAAGTTGTGAGAGAAAAAAAAATACAATAAAAAAATCTTAAAATTTCTTCCTTTTTGCGCTGTATTTAATTTTTTTAACCTATGCACGACAAAGTGAACACACTGTACCTGAAAATGGGAACAGTGCAATCAAAACAACGGTGGAAACCAAGAGATATGTATACATACAAGTTTGTCGAAAGTCAGATACGTAATTGCTGACTTTGGAACGTCACTATGACGGTTTAACCACCATGTGTACCAAATCGGATTCAGGTAGGGTTGCCAACTATGTTCTATAATAACGTATCCCATTTTATTTTTGATATATGTACTACTTTATATTTTTGCATATAAATAAAATATATGAAAATAATTTATTAAGGATCTTTAGAAAATATTTCTTGCTTACTGCGACCTGCGACCTTCGTATTCTTTGGGTGTTTTTCGATGTATTATTTATTACCTTTTACTCGCGGCTTCGCTCTTATCAATGTAAATTTTGAATAAAAACTATAGTACATGTTTTATATATTCACTTATAATGTATATTTCTATAGGTGCAAGAATTTTTTGAGTTCATCTTTTACAAATAGAAAAAATATTTTTTTTTATATAGATAATAAATTATTAATCTATTATCTTTTTAAATCTAAACTGTATTACCGACCAAAAGTAACATCAATATGATCAATTTACATCGACAATGATATTATATATGTAAAAATACATCTGTATGTTTGTTATGTTTTCACAAATAAACATCTGAACATAAAAGTAGCCCTCGACCTCAAAAACGATGTAGATCACTTTTGTTTCGAACTATCTTTTGCTTGCGACTCCGCACAGGTTCATTTATATTATCTATCTTATCTCTCAATAACAGTATCTTGTTTCTAGATAAAATGTAGGCTATGTCCTTTTTTGGTCCCCTTGAAAACGTGTATGCAACATTTCATGAAGACTGGGGTAAGGTAACCTACTTATTCATAATTCGCATTTATCATATTAATAAGGATATGTCGAAACGCAAATAAACAAAATAAACAATGAAATAGGAAGAAAAAGGCTAGTTATTATACATTAGAACATTTCTCATTTCATTTCTGTTACCGTATATCGTTGTTTATGCTGGTAGAAGATGAATACTCGTGTCAAGGTTTATGTAATATTTAAAATATACAGAAATAAAACAGCGACTTCATACGAGCTCACGTTCGTCTCGTATCACCACTCTGCCGTAGCTAATAAATCATTTTATCACCATAAAGGAGGAAAATTAAATGGATGGAGGGCTCGGCGCAAATAAGGGGATGGGGTAGATGAAAAATTGGGTCGTAAAAAGGCAATCGCATGCGCCAAATGATGAAAAGCGAGCTATTTTCAATTACGTATCTCCAGTCCTTTTACGTTGAAGTTAGTAAGTGAATAGAGTTAGCTATTTTTTAATTTATTATTAATTTACTATTTTTGGTTTTTTCTTCGGCTTGATAATGGTAAATTCATATTATTTATCAGATGTAATTCTAACTTTAACTGATATCATAAATGCGAATGTCACAATGTTTTGTTTCTTTCCTTGTTACGCTTTCACGCCTTAACTTTGCATACACGTTGTCAAGGGTACAGAAAAGGACATAGGGTACATTTCACCTAGAAAAACTGTACTGTTCAAATGCAAACTAACGTGAGCGAAGCTAAACTAAAATATACCTACTCGTAGAAATAAACTCATTTGCAAAAAAATCCGGCACATAAAGAAGTTTATGTTCTGAGGTCGATTTCAGTTACTTCACTTGCTTGACGTTGTCTGTATATATATAATCGTGTAAATTCATAGGCATGAAATTCTGGATTTTTTTTCATAAATTTTCCTTAACATTTTATAAAATCGATGTTACGTCCAAACAATCAGAAGTGGTCAGCAATAAAGACAAGCTTTTTTTATTAAACAAATTTATAAGTGTACTAGCTGACCCAGCGAATTTCGTACCACCTAAAAGTAGATTCTATAATTTTTTTTTTAATACTTATTCTGCTATTGGAAACGCTATATAACGTTAAATGTTAGCGTCGCATAAATATTGACAAATATTTACATTAATATTTATACAATACTAACGTCACTCAATTCTCTATCTCAATCAATTCTCAATCTCCTCTAACACTTAAACTTTATGGTATGGTATTAAAGTTCAAATTGACTTTTAAGTATTTTTACGATTATTTGTATGGGAGTATAGAAAAATGTTGTTTTTAGACCTTTTCGGGCATTTTTTTTAAATTTTTCTCTCTGTAAGAACCATCCTCGTACTTTAAGGAATATTTTAAAAAAAGAATTAGGGAAATCGGTTCAGCTGCTCTCGAGATTTGCGCTTAGCAACACATTCAGCGATTCATTTTTATATTATAAATAAATCTAATAACGAGTATAATTTTCTCTTGCCAAATTCAAGCTTTGAATCCTTCTGGGTATGCTTTTCATGATATGTTTAATAACGTTTTGAGGATATACGTTCCCACTCTTCTGCAATGGCTCTTTTTAGCTCCCTAAGGTTTTGCGGAGCAGGTTGCATTAATATTACCCGTGTATTAAGAACATCCCAGACATGCTCAATTAGATAGAGGTCCGGAGTTCCAGCTGACAAATTTAAACAACGGATCCCCATTTCTTGTATGTACACGTCCATGTCGCTAAAACGGTAAGTGCGTGCATTGTTGTCCATAAAGTTTATTCAATGTGGGTTGTGCATTTGGAATTAAGGACTTTTGTTATGTACCGGTGTGCATCTAATGTTAGATTTTCTATGAAAACTAACTCCGTACGCTCAACCGAATGAATTGCTGCCCAAAACATAACGGAGCCTCCGCCATACGGAGTAATTCCTCCGAAACACACTTCCGCATGTCTTACTCGCGGTCTTCGCAACATTCGCCGGCATCGGTCCTCTTTATACAAATACATCCTATCTTTATCAGAAAACAATACTTTGTTCCAGTCTTTCAGAGTCCATGAAGCACAGTTTCCAGCAAACTGAAGTCGAGCAACACGGTGCTCACCAAGTCACCTAGGACCTCAGGCTGGGCGGTAACTGCTAATGCTAGAAGCCAAAATCTCCTCCTGACCGTCTACAAGCTATGTCCTACGCCTCTTACTTCTTCAAGGCTCTTTTTTAGGTTCACAATTGACGCTTTATGATGTCGCAATGCCTGAATCACAAAAAATCGGTCGTCTCGTGGTTCCGTGTATCGTTTTCTTTACAAACCTGGTCTTCTTTTGAACGAAACGGTTACTTAATACTGTTACCAAACCCTCTAGACAGTTGAACGACGCACACTTGGCCGCTGAGACACATAAGTTTGAGAACAACTTTCTTCATGTATGACTATAATTTTACCAAGTCTTAGCACTTTATCAGTCATATCAGAAATTGGCATTTAATGTAAAAATAAAGATTAAATTGTCTAATTTCCAAAAAAAATACCAAAAAGGTTTAGAACTTTAGTAATCGACAAAAACAGTTACAGCAAATTGCGCCATTAGTGAAGCAATTTTAAATGAATCTTGTTTTTTTGTCAACCATCTTCTACATTATTACTGCAATTGTCGAGCGTGTAATAATATTACAAGTATCTTGCGATAATTTCAATGTTCCAATAAGGTGGTGACTCCCTTCTTAGAACTGTCCATGGAGTTTTTGTGGCATCTTAGAATCCATGCACCGTGGTGTTATCTCACATCCGCTTCACTTGTGCACAATAACCGAACGATATTATGTAAAATACCACCAATATTACAAAATATAGAGTCAAATAACACAAGATGAATGAAAGAAACGTATGAATCAAGCCAGGATGCTTCAAATAACATGACAATACATCTTCAAATTAATAAAAGCTCTTTCTTGTAATATTCTTTGAAGTAGAAGAAAAATCTAAAGTGCCCGTTTTTTTTTGCAAAAAAGTTTATTTTGGTGTTACTTATATTAAGGTAATAATATCTTTTCCCCGCTAAGATTTGGTTTTAATTGCCTTTTTTAATTCGACACTTAGCTATATCTGTTATTGTTTTGCTTTTGCGTAAAACGTAATTGGATTGATTATTCTTTTTTATTAAATTAAATTGTATTTCATCAAGTAAATATATAATTACAAATTACGTATAGTATACACAGTATGAAGTATTGTTAATAGCTGGTTCGCCCTTATAAATAAGTTTAATAGCTGCGCTCCAGATAATGAGATGTGTTACTGGCTTGCATCTTATTGATCGAGTACGGAGTATGCAGACGCTTTAAAAAACCCATAACATTCGCTGTCATTTCGAAAAAAGAGAAAATTTTAAATATATGTCACTATCATAAAAAATTATATGTGACATCACATTGGACGTTGAAACGCTCTCTCTACAAAAACAAGCTTTTAGTGCACGCTTTTTATTTGGGGTCTATGTTATTATATTTATTTATAGGCAAGACCACCTACCGCTCCACGCTGTGTCTCTTCGTTTCACGCATTTTTTTAATACATTTTTATTTTCACTGCATCCTTCCTGGTGGGACCTATTTACACGGTCCCACCAGCCCCTTCAATAACAGTAACACATAAATCTGTAGTTATAATAAAATGCAAGAAGTACTTAAGTAATTGGAGGAAGTTATACTAAAGGAACTAAAGGAATAACCTTTTAGTTCCCATGTATACTCGTAAATGTAGTTGTACAGTGCAAGAAGTAATGAATAGCTTTGAGAAATGTTCGAGAGCAACAGGAATTTTGTTCACTACTTCATCTCAAAAGAGCATTCCGTGATAAAATTTCGCACTTCACAAAGAACCAAATTAACCAAGCGTACGTTTAAATTTTCGTTTTTGAATGCGGAAATGTCGCGGAATGCAGGGCTGATATTGCAATATGACGACTACATGCTTATCTGTCTTTGTTTACATGCTTGACTTGATAATTTGTTAATTACATTAGTACTAGTTATAGTCCTAAGTTTCATATGTATTTATTTATTTTTTTATTTAAAATTAATATCAACCAAATTAAGTAAGCTTAAAAAAACCCATATAAAACACGATCATTGCGTAAGGAACTAAAAATGCGCTGCTCGCTGAAATCTAACTAAGCAATCACATTTCGGCCTTCTCAGTAATATTCGGTGTTTGTTGGGCGGTCAAATCGCCCTCGGCTTCCAATACGCCACGCCGTTCGTCCGTGTTTCGCTCTTGTGTAATGTACCTTCTGGTAACCTGTGCTTTGCATGTCAATTACTGCGTTTCTAAGGATAATTAGCGTGATGTTACATGTATGCAGGTGACGTTTAGCAATAAATCGCTTAGTAAGCGCAAAGATAATTTATCAAATATGATGGGTAGTTCCAGAGATTAACACGGTCAAAAATTTCGCGGCTTTCACTCTTGAGTTTTTTTAGTATTGACATAGATATATGTTTATTACATTCTTATTTTTATTAGAGTTGTAACAAAATCAATGTTTCAGAATATTTTCGTGTCTATTTTGA
This sequence comes from Antheraea assamensis, assembly GCA_035772565.1. Classification (NCBI taxonomy): domain Eukaryota; kingdom Metazoa; phylum Arthropoda; class Insecta; order Lepidoptera; family Saturniidae; genus Antheraea; species Antheraea assamensis. The sequence continues at coordinate 1,589,603 of JAQQSE010000160.1, forward strand.
AAAAAAAAATCCACCCAGAACATTGGAGCCTTTTCTCTGGAAGTTTCTTTTTTCGTATAGTATTAAACATAACATGTAGATTTGATGTTCTTCATATAAAAGTTTTTATCTGTATATAATTATAATTTCCATGCTTTACCTTCCTTGGTGTTATAGGGTTAAATCCCTTTATTTTGTTATATCAAACTCCAAGCTTTTCAGTGGTAATGGGTATACAAATGACAACTTAGTAGCAAAAACCGACTATTCTAAGATGTGAGACTAACCATCTTATGGTTAGTGTATACTTATATTACTGTTATGTATGATAATAGTTATTACAATAAAATGACATTTTAAGTCGCTGTTGGATGTTAAAATAGAAAAGGTATTTGTAAATTTCAATTCTTTATGTATTGAAATTACTATTACATTATTTATTTGCTTCTGAACGTTTATATATGAAACTCAAATAATGTACATGAAATATGCAGTTTTTAAGGTTTTATTCCAAAGTAGAATATAATTATTCGGATTAATCTAAAAATCTATACATCTAAGAATCTCTTGTCAAATTAAATTTTAGTTCAAAAGTCATATTCACTTGTGAAGAGCTTCATTTATATAGTTTGATGGTAAAATAAAACGTTATTCTAACATTTATAGCATTGAATTGCTCGTATGTTTTATCAGTTCCAATATACACATTGCGGAGTCGTTATTAGATGGGAAAACGTTGACATCTTAAATAAATAATGTCTATCTATATTTTTTAAGATTTTATAGGGTAAAATGATATTATTTAGAATTTTACAGTCAAAATTGAGGGAACGGTCATTATTTTTAATATAATTACACAATGTCATATTACGTGAACAAGGTATCAGACAAGAGAAATTCATTAAACAAACTGCGTAGATTTTAGCATAATACTTCCGACAAACTCGTTTTTCCAAGATAACAAACACAGCGGATCCGCCTTTTAAACGCCGTCCCGTCAAAGAAAACAATGCCCTTTGCTTTTAAAAAGATTTTATTTTATATATTGTAATGAGAAAGTTAAACGTGCAGCTTTCGTCATTGTCCATTGTATTCGGAATTGAGATGTGACGAAAGTAATTATTACTTTATATTTAAATTAGCTGGTACCCGCCTCTTTGTTGAGTATTAAATAAAATGGCAAAGGGTTAAACGAATCCAAAAAATAACCAGCCTCCTAACCCAGTTATTGTGCACAAGTGAATTGGATGCGAAATAATGCTACGGAGTAAAAATTCTGAGTGCCACAAAAACTCTATGGAAAGTTCTAGCAAGGGAGTTACCATCTTGTTAGAACATTGAAATTATCACAAGACACTTGTAATATTATTACCTACTCGACAATGGCAGTAATAATCTAGAAGATTAGTTGCCAAAAATAACATAAAAAATGTGTATGAACTAGTTATTTCTAATCTAAATAACAAATGAGAAATGAGTGAAAAAATGCCATTATTGGAATCGGTCTATCCTTTTAAGAGTTATTGAACATTTAAGTATACATTTTGCGCCTAATTAGAAAATATCTCCATTTTAAGGTTATTTTCTCTATTACATTTGAAGTTACATGAGAGTCAAGAAAATATTTTGTCCGTAACTTTACCTTGAAGTATCATGTAATGCCATACTTTATCCTGGGATTATTATTTTATAAATTTACTAAATATTCCTTACGAAAAATACCATATCTCTTTCCTTACTTGACTACTAACATGTTTATGCGAATTTGAGTCATAAAACATGAGTAGTAGTTTCCTTATTTGATCAATACATATCGTAATTATTCCATGTATGTGTTCTGTGATTTGACTGGTGGAATATCGATTCGATGCTCATAGGTGGGGATGTACCAATAACATTTTCAAAATTTTCCTACATCTACTAACTTAAATTGATAAGACTATCGGCTGACGGTGCTAAAATCATAATGAAGTTACCTGAAGCTGCAAGATTATATTATAATAGCACTGTATGTGAGAAAAATATAGAATTGTAGATTTCTTGGTGTCCGAATATGCCAATATGTCGTGCTCGTAGCCTTCCTCAGGGAAAAACATTTGGACTATTAGTGGAACTCTTATAGTCTAGCATTATTATTATTTTATCTTGTGAATCATATAAGGCTATGTTTAAATATGAATTGATTGAACAGTTGCGAACCTTTTTAAATGCAATATAGATAGCACTTTGTAACTCGCTCTATTTTTGATGGCAAACATACCAGCGTCCTGTTTCAGCTGGAAAGGCTTTTGTTGTTTATACGAAAGCAATCAGTCGACGCGAACCGTATTCAAATACTTTTCGGTTTTCCTTCACAGCCTTTGAGCTACTAATAAATTTCGATTCAATTTTTTCTTGGCCTTTAATGATTGCCGCTGGAGTAAACAGTTTTGACAAAACGGAATTGTATGAATACGATATCTATTCCTAATTAAGTCTCTTTTGTTTCTGTAATTTTTTTCTCCCATATAATTATTCTTTTAAACTGGGGATAACTTTTTTGCTCAATACTCTCAACTCTCTGTACCAAATAATATGCATAAAGTTTTTTGTATCTAACCTGAAAACTAATAATTTTTTCTGTTCGTTTTATTAACAACTATACAGATTTGTAATCAATTTATCGACTGCGTCTATCAGATTTATAAGTAATATATAAATAATATAAGTAATAATAAGTTAATAGTAAATTTGAAGTTCTTCCATTATCACACGTGTTTATTATAAAGGTTGATCATGAATCCAATAATAGTAATAATTTATTGAATTCAGACATTACATCCATTTTTGTTGGTAAACTTAGCATATGTTAGTAAAGATATACAGTAGCCCGGGGGGGAGCTGGGAGGAGGTGGAGCGCCTGGCCACAATGGCCACAACCCTCGTGGTCGGGCGCATAAGGAGGTTGGGCCTCAGGATGGTCCTCGACAAGACTGAGGCACTTCTGTTTCATGGGCCTCGGCGAGGGCCACCACCTGGGGCCCACATAATGGAAGAGGATGCCCATATCAGACACGATGGAGACAAGACCTGGCAGACGCGCGGTTCGGGCGTTACACTATTGATGCCGTCCGCCAGGTCCTGCCGGAATGGATAGGGAGAAGTTGGGGCTCCCTGTCGTTCCGACTGGTGCAGGTGCTCACTGGACGTGGTTGTTTCGGGTGGTACCTGCACTAGATCGTTCGTAGGGAGCCCACCCGCCACATGCCATGAGTGCGGTGCTGAGGAGGACACCGCACAGCACACTCTCTCTGAGTATGCTGCGTGGGAGGGATAGCGCCGCGCTCTGATTGCGGTGGTAAGAGGTGATTTGTCTCTGCCGAGCGTGGTTGCGACCACAAAACGTAATTATTTCAAAATAATGCAAATTAAATATTCATAACTTAATTATAGTATTTACACGTGTGTTCTTGCATCAATACTTGAGAGTCAGACTGTCAGGCTTTCTTTAGGCCTAGTGTGTTTACGATCTTAGATATCATCGTCTTTTAGCATCAGGTGAGATCATGGTTAAATGCTGAAATATAAAAAGTTAAAACGAAGTAAAAAAATTTAACATCATTTTCGTTTATAAACAAGATTTATAGATATTTTTTTCCATATGAGAGCAAATTTTTTAGATCTAATATTATAGATTAACCTACGTAAAAATTAAGCTTTGGGCTTAAGAAAGATTGAATAATTAATTGAAAAGATATAGTTCTATATTGCAATGAATATAGTATGCTATAGTACAATATAACGTGTGAAGAATCAAGAATTATCACTTACTTGACAGGAGGTATTCTATGATTAACCAGTGTAGATCCAATGGCTTAATAATCTTTTTCTCATTTTTATGGTACCAGATACTTAGGACAAAGTCCGTAACAATCCTTACTATTTTGCCGATTGATCGTCCATTCCATTGCCGTACATAACTGACGTATGTAATTTCTGTAATTGCCAGTAATTAAATAATTGCCAGTTCTGTACCCGACTGTGATTTGGAGTTGAGGAAAAGCCGTAAGAAATTTCATTCTTAATGAAGATTCTCCGATCGCAAATGTTTGTAATAAATATCTAAGATAAAAAAGACATGAAATATCTTTGTTTATACATTTCTATATATACATTATACATGCCATAGTCTCGTTTCGTGGAAATTACACCAATTCTAAATCGACTACTTTGTATATAAAAACACTACCAACACTTTAATAGACAAAAATAAATATGCTCTTAGGGATAATAACAAATAACCTTTCATTATTTATCGAAGGTTAAATTTAAGCGAAGTAAACAAAAAATGAGAAAACCCCTGTTTGCTAAGGGCACACAGGTAAACATGAAGACGATTGCGCTGAGGTCCGATGTCAAGTTGTTTACGCAGACACTCCGGGTCTTCCGATCACCACTTACTAGTTATAAAGTTACGCTGGGAGGGAAAAGTTTTAACTTCTATACTTTTAGTGGTGTATAACGAGTTGTTGAGCAGTTGTTATTTCAAAATAAGTTACTTTGTTTATATGGATAAATTCATGGAATTGTCTGTACTTGATTTTTTCTCTCCAAATTTTTTGAGAGATTTTTATAGAGAAGACGGGTCACGAAGGTGACATAAACAATTGCCAACATGCTTGATTACTGAATATATATTGGATAATCCTGGAATGCGTCATGCCTAAGCGCTTGTTATACCTTTTTGACACAATTGCAATATCTACTACCAGGAAAAAAGTATTTTTAAGTGTTATTAATGAAATTTTGTACGCAACAATTATATTTCATTTCGTAATTGATATTTTATTCAGTTTTGAGCCTAAGACGGCGCTTATTAACGTCGTAACTACCGACGGTTCTGAAAATAACCCAGTCATCGAGAAGAACCAGCAATAAACTATCTTTTTATCGTATATATTTTATAATAATTTATTCCATTTATACTCGTATTTAGTGATTGTACATAGTGGGGTGGTATTTCCAGACATCACCATTATTCACATATTGAAGCACTCTATAATAAGCCTTCAAAACCCACTTGTAATGGTTCTTGAACTTACTATGCGGCAAATTGGTTACGGGCATTGGGACTTTGTTGTAGGATCTATTACTATTATCTAAAAAAGTGGTACTGATATTATTAAGACACGTGACGGCAAATTTGTGGTTATTTCTGGTATTAAAATTATGCGTATCTTTCACTAAACATAGAATTCCTAAGTCTTTGCGGACAAACGTTAGATTATGAAGAATGTAGTGTCAGGGGAGAGTTAAGATAATGGATTCTTAAAATTAATATTGAATGATTCACGAGGTCCCATATTTTAAATTGCTCCAACTTGCCCGTTTTTGTAATACAAATATGGTACCTTCTTCAGCTGCTGTCCCCCACTATATATCACTGTACTCAACTGATCAGATAGTGAACAGGACAGTAAGCTATTCAGAACTGAAAAGTCGTAACTTCATTTACATAAACAAATCTCGTGATGAAACCATAGCATAGTGATAGGGCTTTTTCTAAGTCCGCCTGGCTCGCTACCACCTTCAAGTTGAAAATCTGTTGCCAAGCACCCGTTGGTGTATTCCGGCAGCTGCACTTGAGAGCCATTCTCCCTCTAGGTTTAGCGTGACTACCATCTTAGATCACATCATCATTTAACATCAGCTCGTAACATCAAACGCTAATCTATAAAGTATAAAAAAAAATTGGTAGTTTTTTTTTTTTTTTTTTTTTTTATATAAGTTCGGCAAAATGACTGTACGATACCTGATGGTAAGTACGGTACAGTCCAAAAACAACGGCGACTGTCGGTGTTAAATACCAACGGCAGTCGTCGTCATCATGCCGACCTGCAAAAGTGCCTCTTCACGCCTCGTTTGAAGGACCCCATATCATAAGAGGGAGGGAACACACTAGTCGGGAGGCGATTCCACATCTTCACAGCACGACAAAGATAAGAATTTTCGAACTTCTTCGTTCTTGCCGAGAAGGTTTCTACTGTGAATCTGTGGAGCCGCGTACCCGCCCGTGTGGTTCTGAAGTGGAAAGGAGAAGATGGGATGAGGTTGAATAATTCTTCAGAACACTCGCCATGATACAGCCGATAAAACACGCTCAATGAGGCGATGTCTCTTCGTAACTGTAGCGGTTCAAGGTTGTTAGTGATGTCTGTATCATTCACAATGCGGACAGCCCGCCGCTGCAACCTATCTAGGGCATCGAGGAGGTATTGGGCGGAACCATCCCAGAGATGCGAACAGTATTCCATACACGGCCTAACTTGTGCCTTGTAAAGAAGGTTTAGCTGGCCGGGCGTGAAAAACCGTCGCACTCTGTTCAGGATGCCCAATCTCTTAGATGTTGCGGAGATAACACTCACAACATGGTCCCTGAGGTTAAGGTCACAGCAGATATCGATCCCTAAGATACTTAAGCTGTCACTCTTTGCAAGCGAGTCATTCTGAAGAGTGAGGGGAGGAGAAAAAGGGGATTTTTTGCATGAGAACACGCAGACCTGTGTTTTCTTGGCATTGAACTCAACCAAGTTGCTTGCTCCCCATAGAGATAGGAGTTCCAAGGACTGATTGAGTTCAGTGACAAGATCAGCCCGCATTTTCTCAGTCTCGCCACGACCACTCGAGGGCTTACTGCTATACCCACCATGAATTGTGCTGTCATCAGCATAACAATGAATGCATCCGGAGGCTAACATATCGTTAATATGCATTAGAAACAGGGTTGGTGAAAGCACAGATCCCTGTGGAACTCCTGCATTAACTGACATGAACTGCGAACTGTGTCCATCGACAAGAACACGTATTCTGCGTTCATGCAGAAAGCTGGAGATCCATCTACACAGGTTGTCATGGAGACCGTATGCCTCCAGTTTGGATAGAAGACCTCGATGCCAAACCCTATCAAAAGCCTTTGCTATATCGAGGCTAATTGCCACGGCTTCGCCATGTTTATCAATCGTTTCCCCCCAGCGATGCAGTACGTACGCTAGAAGATCACCCGTTGATCGTTTCGGACGAAATCCATATTGTCGATCATTAATTAAGGAGTGCTCTTCTAGGTATCGAATAAGTTGTATATTTATTATCCGTTCCATGACTTTGCATAACACTGAGGTTACGGCGATTGGGCGATAGTTGTTGGGGTCTGAACGGTCCCCTTTTTTGGGGATCGGTTGCACATTAGTCTCCCTCCAAACCTGGGGCACAATACCAGAAAAATAGGATAAGCGGTATAAGCGTGTTAGAATTGGGGACAACTCGGCTGCACATTTCTTAAGGACCACAGGAGGGATACCATCAGGTCCACTGGCTTTTCGAACGTCAAGCGAAAGCAGTTCTTTCCGAACGTCACTTTGCTTTATACGGATTTCTGGCATTGCGACATCGCTTCTCGGTATCACTGGAGGTAGAGTGCTGCGATCATCGATTCTAGAATTAGCCGCGAAGATGTTGGCCAATAAAGTAGCTTTCTCACGCGGGTCGTGGGCAAGTGATCCATCTGTATACCTCAGTGGTGGCAGTGATGTTTGGCAGAAATTAGCTTGTATCGATTTGGCCAAACTCCAGTAGGCTCGACTGTTAGTCGGATGATCTACTAATTTCTGACCAATACGAGTAACTCGCTGGGCATCAGCTCTGACATAAGCTCTCTTACAGGACTTGGTGGCACGGTTGTAAGCTGCTTTGAGGTTTTTGATATTGGGATCCTTCTTTGCGCGACCCTTGATCCAAGCACGATATGTGGTCTGCTTGTGATTAACGGCATCAGCACATTCGTGGTTGAACCAGGGGCGTCCATACCGACTACTGCCGATTTCAGACGATGGAATGTAGTACTCCATTCCAACTCGTATTTCGTCAGCAATCCCTTCGGCAATCGCCGAAGGATCCTTACCATCAAAGTAGCGCTGTTGCCATGGGATTGATGCAAAATAATCGCGCATGCCGTCCCAATCTGCAGACGAGTAGTGCCAGACTTTGCGCTTAGTTCCAACATTAGATGGCGGCAAAGTGCGTGGCACAGATGTCACAACCAGGCAGTGATCCGATGTGCCCAAAGGGGAAGCAACTGACACAGTATATCCTGTTGGATGGCTCGTTAACATAAGGTCCAATAGGGTGGGTGTATGACCTATAATGTCAGGGATCCGGGTGGGTTGGATTACTAATTGTTTTAGGTCATGACAAAGAGCGAATGCATGGGCAGTTCGTCCTGCATGGTCAGTCTTAGAGGAACCCAACCACAGTTCGTGGTGTGCATTAAAGTCCCCCAAGACTACCATTTCTGCAGTCGGAAATTGCACCTGGACATCATCTATTGCCCTGCTAAGATAGTCAAACAACCGAGTAGTATCATCATCCCCATTATGGGATCTGTATAGGCATACGTAGATGCGGCTTTGAGTACCAAGGTCCACGTGTACCCAAAGGACGGAGAAGGAAGGGTCCTCCATACAGCGCAGACGGCGACAACACACATCCGCCCGAAGAAAAGCACATACTCCTGCTTTAGCCTGAAAATTTTCTTCAAGTAGATATCCAGGGTAATGCAAATAAGAAGTATCGGCTGGACGGCGGATCTGTGTCTCCGTTAGGAAAACAATGGCAGGCCGAATGGTCTCGAGGTGTTGGTGGACGGCGTTAAGATTAGCGTGAAGTCCACGGATGTTAGTGAACTCCACTAAAAAGGCGGTGGTGGGGTTATGCACCGCTGTTGTACTTGCAATTGTTCTGTGTACTGACATGTAGGTTAATTATATATTAGGAAGTAAGGAGAAAAGACGTGAAGATGAAGGAGCTTTCATTGCTGTAGGAAGTAGGTCGGAATGAATTTTCGGTAAATGTTAAAGAGGGATCGGACTGATCAGCCGGACGGAAGGGCTCCCGTACCCCCCCGAGGTAGGCCGCCGGGACCCCAAAATCCGGTCACCAACCGGCACGACGGTCCTACTCAAGATTATGCGCGGCATGGTGGGGCAGCCTCTTATGGTGGTTAGTCATAATTGGGCCCCTGTACTATACCGCGGGCGGCCAGCGGAAAAACCGTTTCTACAGGTCTCCCTGGCCGGCCGATCAATGTATCCCCCCAAACAATGAACCCTAAGGAATCCTCCCAACCGGCTCTACCACCACGAAAGCCCCTCAGCAGCTGGATATACACAGGCTGACCCCGGAACGCGACACGCCTAAGCGTGCCACTATGGCGGGTGTTACACCAAGTGTATGGTGGTCGCGATCCAGTCGGACACTAATTCGTGTCCTACCACCCCAGTGTTCTATTTGTACAGAAAATTGAAGAAATTAAACGTTTCAAAAAAATAAGAGCAGTTGTAAGGTTGAGTATAATTAACTATATGTAGGGTTATTGTGCTACTTGTTGCTATAGTAAAACTTCAGTCTAACAAGTGCAAACAAGGTGATTAGCAAGGGCGCGGTTCACACAACTCTAACTCGCAAACTTGATATTAATAGTCTCCCATTAAGTTTAAGGAACTTCGTTATCTGAACCTTAAACGACTTAAGAAGACATTAGATCGGCACTTGAGATGAGTAGTTTTAGTTAATTGACATAGATTTTGTAACATATAAGAAATATGAGACAAATATTATATCAATTATACTTGGTACTCGTATATTTTTATACTAATGTGTACAATTCTTTTTATGTTTGTTCAAACGAATTTAACCTGTAATCTATTTGATGGATTTCGATTAATTTTTTACAAGTGTTTTTGATGATGTTAAAATAGTAACGGGTTATGACATTATTATCTAGGCAATGTTGGGTGTTTCTGTTATCGTATATTGATATAGTAAGGCACACTGAGGACATGTGAGTACGCTATACGTACGTAACCTCAGAGTGCATGGAGTTTTGCCGCGAAGATAGGTTATATAAATCATCTTCGCGTGCACCAGCGCCATTCCTCTGACTAAGGGTCAAAGTGGTCGCTATGTCGAAATCGTTCGGAATCATCATCATCGTAGTAAGGCTAAAGAAATTCTATTCTTTTTTTGTGTGACTGCGTTAATGTTTAAAACTGCCAGTCAGATTTAATTATTTTTTTACATTTTATAGTTTGTTCATTGAGGATTGTTATGGCTATCTAGCATTAAGTGAAGAGATTGCCATACAAAATTAAGTCAGCAAGTACGCTACAAGAGACCGTAGTAATATAGGCTGGCGAGCGATGTGAGGCGGCGCGAGAGTTTATATGTTAGAAGGGGAGCATATTTTATGAAAATTAGTCTATTTTGACAAAATATCATATTGTGAGATATAGGTTGTTTATTGTAAAAAGTTCAATTGTACCCGATGAACTCTTTTTAGTCCTTTATTTTTTGTAAACTTGCAAAGCTTTTTATCTGTACAACACTAGCTCAGTAAAAAAACTACTATTGTATTAATTTTTCCTTTTCCAAGAGAAGAATGCCATTTTTGGCAGTATATTTAATTTAAACTAAATAATGCGAAACAATTATGTGATCAAACTAATTTTACAACGCTAGTTTATCAGACCTTTCTAGACTCGAGTTCACTCCATTACAATATAGAAAATATTATTGCATATTGTAGTTATATGTTATTACACGATGTAAGCTCATTATTAGGTATATGCATACTTAAATATTATGTTATTGAATAATGTTTTATTTTTGAGATCATATATTAAAATATGTTACGAATATATTTTTATTTAGAGTATTTAGACACATCAAAGGAATACACAAGTTATTAAGTGTGATAGTTTGTAGTCACTGTCAAAATGTAAGTGGTGGGAATCTTTGATTTGGTAATAGTAATAGTGAAATAATTTCAATATCATATTCCTCCAGGATTTTTTTTCAATAATTAACAGAGGTCATTCCACTTTGGACTTATAACGCAAAAAAATAAGCAATACCAATTGTTATTTCAGATGATATAGGAAAACTGTAAATCACACCCACACTGTTAGTTCTCTTAGAGAATTGTTGGAAGTATCCACTCCAGACTCCAGTATAAAAAGAGGGTTCTATAAATATAGGAAATTTCAAAATTGAAATGAAGAAAACAAAGGCGCATGAGTTGTATTATAACAGTAACAATATAACACCAGTCTGATAAGTACCAATGAGGCCAAAAGTTCAGCCTACTTTGTTCATAATAATAATAGTTTAGTGTTAAGTTCGTGAACTTCGTTATCTCCGTTTTCATGAATATGTATGAGTCATGAAGGCGTCGCGTTTATTTTAATACACTAGCTGAGCGCCGCAGTTTGACTCGTTTTTAATTTTTTAATACACCTCGGATACACACGCCGCGCCATAGAGCTGTGATTTTGTTCTCCTTTACGTTTATTTCTTATAGTTGTTGCTTCAATACTGTGAGTCGTAGCAAGTTGTTAGATATAAGAAACTTTAATAAATATAATATAAAATCCAAAATTTTCAAATCTGTTTCATAGTGCCAGAGATTAGCGCAAACAAATAGTTTATTTATTTCTATAATATTAAATAAACATTATAAGGACGTGTAAATTAAAACTATGTTTTTATTTTTTTATTAAACCCAAAAGGTGTTTCATAAGGCATGAATAAAGTCAATAAAATGACATAATGTTATAATACCAATTAGGGGTGCGAATATGGTCCCACCTCCACGTGGTGCATCCTGGGCAGTGGGCAGCAGTACTCCTAGTTGGAAACTGCTGGCCACTGGCGAAGAGGACCATACCAATCCAAGGTGTTATGTGAACCGTGCCGAGGGATGCGTGGCTGAGGGTGAGCTCAGTCACTAACGGTACCTCTCCGACACCAGGGCACCTCGGAGAGTAATTATGCCCTTCTACCGACATGCGGGGCTCTGTCGGTGTGTGACTTTTTCTTCCCTAGCTACTCGTGGGAACAAAATGGATGAAACTACTGAAAACATTTTGTTAAATCTAAATTCTTTAGTAGATGCTCTGGACGATTCCAGAGCTGATAACGCATCTAGGGCGGGGGGAGGTAACGCCTCCCCGACGCCTGGATCTACCATCTCTACAGCTGAGAGGACGATCCCTGGGTCGGACGTTGCCTTGGTGACTATACCGCCCATGGAGACGGACTCTGAGCCGAGAAAAGGAAAAAGACAGAAAATGTCGGGAGCAGCAAGGAGGAGGTTCCGGAGGCTGGTGCAAGCGGATATTAGCCCTGATGAGGCGCTGACGCTTTGCCGAAAGCCCTGGACCGAAATCCCGATTGAAAATCCTGCAAGACCGAAGGCGGTAAAGCGAATTCGGTCTGAAGAGGTATCTCCCAGCACCCAACCTAAAAAGACCTTTAAGCCGACCACTGATACCAAGGCTAGGCACAGCTTTGGAGAGGTAGCCGGGTCTACGCGAGTGGGGATACGCAACGTGAACCCCATGAGCGTAGAACAAATGAAGCTTGTTCACAGTGCCCTTACAGAGGAAATCCTAAAGATAGGAGTTAAGGGTGCTGGTCCTCGCTTCTTGGGACTCAGTCATCGGCCGGGCTGGATGTTAATCACCTGTATGGATGAGATGAGCAGGAATTGGTTAACAGAGACCACTCCCAAAATAAAGCCCTGGCCGGAGGCTGATTTAACTATCATGTCGGAAGGTGAACTACCGAAGCCGGCAATTGGCTCGACTTTCTTGCCGGATAACGAGGCTGCGACCCTTGAAAACGCACTCGAATTATTACGGCTACAGAATCCGGACCTAAATCCTGAACACTGGAGAGTGCTACACTCGAGGGAGGAAAAGGGAGGAAGATTTGTTGCTTTCGCCCTTGACGATCCCTCAGTTCAGACCCTTCAGAAAAACAATTATAAGGCGATGTTTGGCTTTAGATGGATTGTTTTTAAAGTCAAAACTGGAACGGAGGGAAACCAGGACGGTAAACCACTGGCTGCTACTTCCTCCATCACCAAGCAAAGTGAGAGATTACCAGCCGTAGCGGCAACACAATCCTCACTACCCGCTACAAATGTAGGTGACCCTGTTCCCTCGACCTCCACAGCCTCTGGGCCAGGAGGAAGGCTAGCGCCACATGTGGCGCAAAAAAGCCCTCATCCACGACCCTTTGGTAGGGGAGGCCGGCATGGAAAGACTGGTGGAACCCAACCAAAAGGTGGACGTACACGTCCCCAGACAGGAAAGGCGACCAACAGTCAACCACCTGCACGTAAAAAACAATAGCGTCAACTAAGGGTCAAGCGAGGATTCTCCAAATCAACCTCCACCATGCTGTTGCAGCAACGGCGGTGTTGGAGAAGTGCCTCGCAGAGGGCGCCACAGACCTCGCTCTCATACAAGAGCCTTGGTTACGCAAGAACAAAGTCATGGGACTGAATACCGCAGGGAGTGTCTTAACACATAACTGCGGGATCAAGCCCAGAGCAAGTATAGTTTTTAACAAGAAAACTAAGTTTTTACCTGTTCCAGAGCTCTGTTCAGACGACCTGGTTGCAGCGTACATCAATCTCAACGGGTGGCAGGGCTCCAAACTACTTGTTTGTTCAGCCTACTTATCTGGAGAGAAAAGCAATCCAACGGAAGAGCTGGTGCGGGTCGTGGACTACAGTAAGAAACACAACGCTGAGCTATTGGTAGGTTGCGACGCCAACGCGCATCATACAGCCTGGGGAAGCAGCAACATCAATGAAAGGGGTGAGTTACTTCACGATTTCATTACTACTCACAGTCTAGCAATCTTAAATAAAGGGTGTAAACCAACCTTCGTCACACGTGCTAGGCAAGAAGTCTTAGATATTTCATTCGCCACAAATAACATAGCTAGGCATGTAGCTAATTGGTATGTAAGTGACGAAAACTCTATGTCTGATCACAGACATATAAAATTCGAACTCCTACAATCGCTAGAGAGTCAGACCCTTATGTATAGGAACCCTAGAGACACCTCATGGGTAGACTATAGAGATGCTTTAAGGTACAACCTGGAAGCAATCCCTAGATCCATCAAGTCAATTGAGAGTCTAGAGGTAGCAACAAATGCTCTTACAACGGCGATTGAGGACGCCTTTGAGCGAAGCTGCCCTATACGTCAAAAGACCTCAACAAGGCGAGTGCCTTGGTGGAACTCTAAACTCAGGAAACTGAGGGAAAAAACTAGACGACTCTTTAATAGAGCCAAAAAGACCAAGGAATGGGAAGTATATCAAATGGCTCTAACCAACTATAACAAAGAAATTAGGAAAGCCAAGCGGGCATCCTGGAGGAAATTCTGTGAGGAAATCAATGATATGCCTCATGGAGCAAGAATCCACAAGATGCTGGCTAAGGACAAGCCTAATCAAGTAGGGCTCCTAAAAAAACCAGATGGTACCTTCACAAGCAGTGAAAAGGAGACCATGGAGCTTCTTACCTCAGTTCATTTTCCAGGTTCTGAGAGTCTTATGTCGCGAGACAGAATGATGCCCTCTAGGGCAAAACCTCATAATGAGGATTGGTGTAGAGCGACGAGTATCATAAGACCACAGAACGTGAAATGGGCTATAAGAACATTCAAACCATATAAAACTAGTGGTGAAGATGGAATACAACCTGTGCTATTACAGCAGGGATTGGAAATCCTAACACCAGTTTTAGTTAAGATCTTCAGGGCTAGCCTCGCATGGGGATCTATACCTGAACTGTGGACAAAAGTACGAGTCCTATTTATACCTAAGGCAGGTAAGAAGGACTATGCCTTGCCGAAATCCTTCAGACCCATAAGCCTTACGTCATTTCTTCTTAAAACACTGGAGAAGATAATTGATAAATACATTAGGGAGGTCATACTGATCAAAAGCCCTATACATTCTAACCAACATGCCTATAGCAAAGGTAAATCTACCGAAACTGCCCTGCTCTGTCTGATAGACAAGGTTGGAAAGGCATTGGAGGACAAACAGATTGCACTGTGTGCATTCCTAGATATTGAGGGCGCTTTCGACAATACACCGACTACAACGTTGATACAGGGGCTCACGGCCAGAAAAGTAGAACCAACTGTTATTAGGTGGATTGAAGCAATGCTCACAAATCGTACAGTTAAACTGACACTGCATGGCACAAATCATGAGGTGGTAACCACACGAGGATGCCCGCAAGGTGGTGTACTCTCGCCCCTGCTATGGACCTTGGTGGTTGACCAGCTCCTGCATAAGATGGAGAAACTGAGGATAGATGCCCAGGGCTATGCTGATGACCTGGTGATAGTTGTTCGAGGTTTCTGCCAAAGTACTATTTCGTACCTTATGCAGAAAGCTTTGGTTGCCATTCATAAATGGTGCTATGACAACGAATTGAGGGTTAATGCAGATAAAACAGTATTAGTACCATTTACAAAGAAAAGGCGTCTCGACAAATTAGTTCAACCCACACTAAATGGAAAGATAATTGCCTTTTCAACAGAGACCAAGTATCTGGGAGTAATCATAGACCAGAGACTTACTTGGAATAGACAAATTAATGCTTCAATCCAAAAAGCAAAAATAGCAATGGGTATCTGTGGACGACTGGCTAGTAAACGCTGGGGATTAAACCCAAGGTTAGTCATTTGGCTCTATACTGCAGTAGTTAGGCCTATGATAACCTACGCCTGCGTGCTTTGGTGCAAGAAGACTAGCCAACTGACTGTCAGAAATCACCTTGCTTCAGTACAAAGAACTGCGTCTATCTTAGCGACGGGAGCCATGTCGACCTCACCTGGAGCGGCTCTGGAAGCCATGTTAAATCTTATGCCCCTTCATCTGCATGTGGAGAAGGTGGCGAGGTTAACAATGCACAGAATGTACGTCCATGGGAGAACGAAGTGGTCATCCCTGTCCCTGAGCTCAGTACTGAACTCAGTGATAGAAACACCAGTTTTAGGTATGATATCAGATGCAATGATACCCGAAACTAACTTCAATAAACTTTATACAGTAGACATTCCTCCACGGGACTCCTGGGTTAATAAGGAGATAACGTGGAAGCCTGGTAGTCTACTGTGGTACACTGATGGTTCCAAAACTGGAAACAATGTAGGCTGTGGAATACATGGGGAGCGACCGAAATTTAAGCACCACATAAACCTCGGTAAATTCGCCTCCATCTTTCAAGCAGAATTGTATGGGATACTAGAATGTGCCCATATCAATCTGCAAAAAGCCTACTTTAATCACGTAATTTATATCCATTCGGACAGTCAGGCCGCTCTCTTGGCTCTTGCTTCAGACTCGATCGAGTCGAAACTTGTGGCCAATTGTGTGGCAGTATTAAACAGTCTGGGTAAGACAAACAGACTAATCCTGCGATGGGTCCCAGGGCATGCGGGTATACCTGGCAACGAAGTTGCTGATGAACTCGCAAGAGCAGGTGCTACGGGAACACACATTGGACCCGAACCATTTTGTGGAATACCCAAAAGCCTAGCTCAATTAACCCTAAGGAACCACTACAATCAAGAAGCCAGAAGGCACTGGTATAATTTACCAGGTCAAAAACATTCTAAAGAACTCATCAGGGCATTTAACCAGCGTAGTGCGGGAGAGGCCCTGATGCTCAGTAGGAATCAGATACGGATTCTAGTGCGATCACTCACTGGACACTGCTGTTTAAAGAAACATCTGTATAACATGGGTGTCCAGAGCACAAGAGAGTGTCGATACTGCGACAGCAGTGATGAAACCCCAAAACACCTCTTGTGTGAATGTGATCCACTGAAGCCTACACGCAACCGGATTCTGGGAAAGCATGTATTGCTCCCGGATGAGGTACAAGCGCTCCCTGCCAAAAAAGTCCTACAGTACATAAATGCCATAGGATTAGGCAGTGAGCTTTAACATTGTGGGGCGATCACAATAGACCAACTAGGTCGCAGTGACACAGGTCTAGGCCTGCATAGCCCCCCTTAGCAGAATAAGAATAAGAATATAATACCAATTAAAAGCATCATTATTTATCTGTTATAAATTATTATTAGAAACTGTCACAATAGTTAGAACAATCAAACGTATTTTTAAAGAATTCATTTATGTATTTTTTAACTTCAGTCTTTTTATACGGGAGAAATCGTAACATGACAATGATTATAGTCCAATTTTCTCCAACTTCTAAACCATTTTAAATATTTTTTAAATCTTATTTATTTCTTCTATGAGAAACAAACAGTTATAATTACATATTACTAATAAAAATAAAATAAAATACAAAGCAACTAAGTTTCTATTAAATCTAGTAATAAATAACGATTACCCTAGTAACAGCCATAAATATCGAACAAAATAATTTCCTTTATGGGCGATAGATCAAATAGTAATGAAAACTATCATATAAGAAACAAACTGCAAATATACTATAACTTAAATGAAAACAAGCTTATACAACATTATGTCGTACCAATTTTTTAAAACGCACTAATAATGCATGAAAGCACATTGTATTATTTATCATACATACGTGTGAGAGGTAACGTATTTTTTTTAATAATTTTTTTTTATTTCTACATGCACAATTTTTATTATTCCAATTGTGTGTATTCCTCGTCTATCGCCATAACGGTCATTACGATTTTAGAGCGAGCTCCAGTAAATTATTCTTATTTATCGAGTGAGCTATAAACATATATCTCTTTCACTTACGCCTTACGTTCCGTTTCTCTTAGTATTCATGCATGAATATAATATGAATTATTCTTTTTTTTAATAGTTACTATTAATAATAATGGTAGTTATTACACATTTATAATGTAATATTCTTTAACCCTTTGTAATTCATTTTATAATATAGAATATTTTTTCTTTTTACATAAAACTAGTACATAATATTTCAATATCAAATTGTAGAAAAAACCGCTAATGGCTACTTTTTATATATTTTCATTTCTACTGCTACCGTACCTTTCCTATAT
Organism: Antheraea assamensis; assembly: GCA_035772565.1. Classification (NCBI taxonomy): domain Eukaryota; kingdom Metazoa; phylum Arthropoda; class Insecta; order Lepidoptera; family Saturniidae; genus Antheraea; species Antheraea assamensis. The sequence goes on from JAQQSE010000160.1 coordinate 1,607,507, forward strand.
TTAGTTGGCTACGTGACCGATCCTTTATTTGGGAATAAACAAAATGTATTCATCCGGGCATTTTTACTGCGTTCGTAAAGTGCTCCAGTGACAGCGGACAATGTACGACATTGATACTAATATTTGTTTTATGAAAATATGAGGGTCTTGGGTGTTTCAAACGACACATAATCGGGCCGTAGGTAAAAGTTTATTACGTAATATACACATCGGAACCCATGTTATTATTTTTTATTTATTTTTATATTTATTGGTTTAATTTTTTTTCTGTTGCTGCAGGAAGTTTTTAAGTATTTATTTGGATTGAAAATACTCCAATATAAGTACTAATTTACTAGAATAACTAAAGTTTTAGTACAGATGACTAACTAGTGGCGAATGCTGATAGTGCAGTTAACTTTACGTTACGTTACGTATACCTCGGAATGAAATGGAATAAGCTAAATATTTGTATAAAACTTTGTTTTGTCATTCTAATGTTATCTCAAAAATCTCATAAGTCCATGTCCTGAACGTCCTTAAATATTCACCGTCGCGAATTTCAGTTATATAAAGATATCTCGTTGACTTTGGTTTAAATCATGTTTGCAAATACATTTAAAATAACTGAATTAATTACTTTATTATTTATATGATAACAGTAAGTCATATTAAATGAATAATTGATTAATAAGTATTATTGGTTATATTCAATATAATGCATTGAATATTTAATTGAATAATATTTAATTAATAAAATTTTGTAAGTTTAAAAAAACATATTATGGACTGGAATTTACGATATCTGGTAAAAAATTGATTTTCCCGACCTTTGATCATAAATGTCTAAGGACGCTCACACCTAACCGTATGAGACTTTTAAGACAACAATTAGAAAGGAAAAATAAAGGTTTATACAAATATTACACTTATTCCTTTACATTCCGAGGTTAAGGGCTATTTGCGCCTAAGTAACTGTTAACCCTCCTGGTTACAGTGCTTATATATTAATCATTCCGATGTACCTACAGCACTATTTACTCTATCAACTGAAAGCGACATTTTTCATTTTCAGCGATTTAGATTTGTTTCATTAATCATGAAGCTTATAAGAACAATATGAACCCGTTTCATGAAAATAAAAATTTCTTTTTCATATACAGTGCTAGCATACCGATAGCTTTATACATAATAGAGATTACAAAAATGCGGAAAATATTTTTAATAGAGACTACACTAAATCTAGTTTTCTTATATAATGGTATTTGCATTGAGTATTTTCAGCCTTCGAGTTTATCGTTGTTACTAATATAAAGTGCATCTTCGAAAAACTTTCTGTCTATAGTGAATATCGTTGCGCTGAATACAAATTTAGCTATAAATACGTAGTATATTTTTTGGAATAATTTACCTCATCCATGACAGATGAGAATCAAATGTATATTTAAGAAAATGATATAACTACAAATTCTTGAGGAACAAAACTGAGGGCATAAATAATAAATTTTATTCTCGTTACCGTTGACGCTAATTCGACATGACTGTATAACATGACATCTTTTTTTTTCTTATTAGTTGGATTTCGTTTGTGCAGTAAAAATGAAAGAATTTACGTACACGCACACGCACACGCACGCGTATATTTTGTATAACATCACGATAATTTAAATATAATATTTTTTTTTTTCGAACTGACCTACACTGCTAGCCTGGCAAGGCCTCTACAGTTCCACCGGACTACTAAGGGGTGCGTATAAGGCACTCACCCGATTTGTTTAGGCGAACAGCGCAAGGGCACTCGGTGTGCCTCGGCTTGAACTGTCGCTGAATTTCCCGATCTGACTAAGTTAAGCTAAGCTATCTATCCGTTTCATACACATATGAGTTCGTGAAAAGTACATATGTAACCATGCACGTTTCACGAACGTATATGTGTATTTTGTATCTGACTACTATGTTGTGTGACCTATTTCAGCCCGAAAAGGGCAAAAAAACAGCCCACCACTATGTGTACCTAGGTGTGCTCGTGTCTGGGGTGATCTGGGTAAATGAAAAACAAGCGTGAGTCACTGTATTCGCGGGAGTAACATGCTCGAGGGCTCCACACCGAGAGACAAAGCGAGGCTCGACTTGTTACAAGAAAAATCGCAACGAGTGTGCGGGAACGTATCTTCACCCCCCGTTCACGGCGGCGTGAGTAGAGAGAGTCGCGGGCGTGGGCGCAAACACGCATCTTTTAAGAGGACATCGAGCGAAAAATAAAGAACACTGGCGCGGTGCCAACTTAACTATACAATTACGTACGAGTTCCTAATGTACCGATCTAATGTAAATGAACACGCGGGTTCCAACTAATATTTTGATTAACGCGAATTTATTTATGCGCGGCGCGGGTTAGACGTTGTAACGTAGTCGCAACGGCTGGGAAAGCTGAGATTGCGTTTAAGAGCCCGAGCTCAGACGTACTACTGACGAGCGCGTTGAACGCGAGTATTTCTTGTACATCGTGTACTAAAAGGAGTTGAGCTATCCAGTCGATACCGGTGGTCGATACTGAAGACGCGGTAGGTGACGCAGGAGTGGACTGAGCCTTCTGAGGCTGGGGCTTGGCTTTAGGAGCCATGGGAGCTGGTGGGGAAGGCCTTACGCGCCAAGAGAGCGTGCTAGGCGCGGGTGCGGGTGCTGCCGGTGCACTGGAGGAGCCCGACACGTCAGGGAAAGCCTTTTGGCTTTGTATGGGTGGAGGTGGAGGCGGTTGCGTCCGAGACGACGGGACGTGCTCCCTGGACCGGATCACACGTCCGCCGCGGCGGGGATGGGTCGTGCAAGGCGCGCGGGGACATCCGCGATAGTTCGCGATATGACCCGGTTGCTTGCAGGAGACGCAGCTGGGAGGCTCGGTGGACTCAGGTGTGCGGGGCACTCCCTAGTGGAGTGATCCCCGCGACACTTGACACACCTAGGACGCAGGGGGCAGTGCCGGGCGGAATGACCGTACACCTGGCAGTTGTGACACTGCGAGGGTACATAGGACTTCCGAAGAGGCTCTACATAGACACGGGAGAGGCCGCACACAGAGGTGAGGCCGAAAATGGCCTTACCTTCCTAGGTACGGTCCAGTGTGACCAGTACCTAGGTTGAAGGGGGCCTTCGTACGGGAGTGGTACATGCGCTGTACGCTCCGGACTGGGAAGTCCTGACCGTTCAGGCAATTGGAGATGTCGTAGGTAGAGAGTTTAGAAGGAACTCCACGAATGACGGCACGGAGCAGACGCTCATCCTCGAGAGCGTGCGTGAAGAAAGGAAGTTTACGCTCTCGGAAGTACTTGGTGAGCTGGCGATGCTCATCGGGGGTCGAGACTTTACTAGAGATGCCGGCAACAGTGTTGACGGCGGACTTGTAAAAAATTTCTTTAGACTTAAGGTAGTCCGAGATTTCCACCCAACGGGCTTTATCACGGAAGATGACGGGAGGCGATGGGCGTGGCTTCTTAGCCGCGACCGCGGGTTCCACAGCCGGAGCTTTAGCCGAATTCGAGGCAGAGGGCGCGGGAGAGGCTCGGGGCAACCCGAGCGCCACCTACATAGGACTGCTTTGGGACGGAAAGTCCCGCAGCCAAGTCACTATCGGACGGATTCGCGGCACGTGGGCGTTTACCGCGGCGCGTAACGGTTGTAAAACCGTCGTCATTGGCGGGCGTGGTCGCGAGCGCAGGCACGGTCGCGGCCGTGTTTGCTGTCGACGGGCGCGGCCACGGGAACGACGTCGAGGTCCATGTCGCAGTCGTCATCGGAGTCGACGTCCGAGAGATTCGCGAACGGGTTCTCGGAGAAACAGCGTGGCTTACGGCCGGAAGGATTGCGCACGAAGACTTTGTGGAGTCTATTGTATTTGGAGACCGGTAGAGGGTCTTCCTTCTCTATGAACATGTGAAACCGGAGTAGTTCTTCGATATGGGCGACATCTTCAAAGGCCGGACTGGGCCGGAGGGGCTCGCGGAGAAGCGGGGGTGGGTATGACTAACCTCCCAGCCTGAGGGGCAAGGGAACTGCGTCTAATTAAAATTTAACGGACAATCCGTGTCCAGGACAAAGGGAGACGCGACGCGAAATTTTCTCTCTTCGTATCTGCACACACGGCGCGGCACGAAGAACAACGCGCTGCACGGTACACGTCGCGCTGCACGACTCACGAAGCGCAGAACGAAGCACGACGCGTTGCACGGCGACTCGACGTACTGCACACAGTGTGCACGGCTTCGCACCGAAAAGTGCGGTTTAAATGGTACACTGATAGAGGTGCACTGTTGCTCTGAAAAGAGCGTGTCGATTGACAATAGCCGAATAAAGACACTAAAGTGCGGTTTCGCAGCAGATGTTTTCTGTCTTCGAATTTCACAAGGTCGAACACAAAAGAACCGGGCGACGCGGGATGCAATGCGGGTCGGGCAGTGGCGAAATCGTTGGAATGCCAACATCTGGTGCGCAGGTAGCGCAGGTAGGCGAGCGCAGCGAGCCGGAAATGACGGAAGATAGCCGAGCGCGGCGAACCGAACGGACCGTCAGAGCTGCGAGCGAGCGCACGTGTGCACTCGACCGCTGCTCGAACGAGACTCTCAAATATAATAAATGCCAATTTGAGATTCCTATACTATATAGTATAGTATAGTATTTTAACTTTGTTTTGTATTAAACTCTTGACTATATTAGGCGAGAAAAGAAGCTCTCCTTGTAGCTCTGGTAACCCGTACGGATTACCAAAACATAAGACAAACATACTTTGAATGTTCTCAAGTATTTCAGAAGTTTCTACGTAGCTGTGTAGTATTTTTATAAACAAACTACGCAGATCGACAGGTGTTCAACTGACGAATAATAAACAAGATATTGTTTCGTTTACGATACCAAATCCAAGACATAACATTGCTTGTTTACGACGTCAATATGTAATCAAATAGTGTCAGCCAGTCTGCAACGTGAGTTGTAAATACTGCGCCATCCAACCAGAAGATTCCTCGCCCACGCTGTCTGCACCAAAACTATAAATACGGTTGCGTACTGAACTCCAGGATTCACTAGTCAATACTTATTTATTAGGATTCATTATATTAATAATTAGTATTGAGTAAGACTTCATAAATTAAAAGCTTATCAATTAAATATATACATATTTTTTAAAAGGAAGAATTTGCCTCCGTTATATTTTCGCTCAAGCCTAAACATACGGCTATATTAGGAGAGGCCAAAATTATTGACCAGAAGTGTGCTTGTTGTTTATTGTACGTAGACTTTAGAAGCGATTAACATTATACTTTACGATTATAGAAACATAAATTTATTTATACATAAAATAAGTCAAACATGGTATAGTAATCAGATTGATATTATAAAACATTTCACAAAAAATACTCTCAAAAAATGTAGTAAATTAAACAAATGATCATGAAAAACATAGGTTTTCCTTTAACAGTAATATTTGTATAGTTTATTTGCTTTTAAAATATTACTTCATAACTTATATAAACGTCGTTCGAAGAATGATATAGTAAGAACAGTGCGCGATCTCGCCTCGAGCGAGGTCCATACTGTCTTACATTGTCAACATTACTTTCTTTAATATTTTCATTTGTATTTTTAACTCTCTTATACAAACTGAAGTTAAAGTTCAAAATCGAAAAAGTACATTTTAACAGACTGCAAAGCATTTTTTGGCATACACAATCCATACATCATATTTAACTACGGTATGGTTTGTTTATCAACTTTGTATCCGTGTAGTGCCCTATCTTTACGACCATAGAGCTATGAAATACAATAATTTACGCGTTGCCCCCTGGGAACACTTCATTGTCCAACGCCAAAGCTCCTTTTGTTATCTCGCATGTGCCAAAATTCTACTACGGACTTTTATGGAACACACAGACAATATCGAAAGTACTTATCTATATATATATTAATAAATCTATGGTTCTGATCGTACAATTAATTTATTTCCGTACCGGTAATGGTTTTGTGATTATCGGGTTCGTACACCAAGTTGATTGTCGTAGGTTCGAATATTTGTGAATGAACCGAAGTTTTCACTGAAGGAAAACATCGGGATGAAACCATAGCATGGTGGTGTAAACCTTTCTATAAGCCCAGCCGGTTGGGTAACACCCTAAAGTCAAAAATGTATCGCCAAGCACCTATAGGTATGTTACGCCTACTGCACTTGAGAGCCAGTCTCTGCTATCTTTAGCGTGTTTACCATCTTGGACCACATGGTCATTTAACATCAATATATAATATTTTAAAAATGATATTTATTTTAGAAAAGGGTACCGATCATGATGATTCTTTTTTATCTGTCAGCCTGTTTCTGTGTTTTTATGAAATTTTATACATGGACAAACATCTTTAATTAATGGCGTGCAATAATTATCAATAATATTTTTAGAAATAAATATATATATGTATATGTATATATATATATAATATATACTTCTGTTAGTCTTTTCTTAGTTTTATGAAATTTTGTTCACAGAAAGCATATGTCATTAAAAGTTGATAGACTATAAACAATTTCAATAGTAGTTTTAGAAGTCGCAAAGTGAAGTTTTATTTCATTTGAACAGATTTCAAGGAAAATTTATTCACGCGAAGCGTGTGTTAGTTCGCAGTTGATAGACTGTAAAAATATTATAGAAATGATAAAATTTTATATATCTATCCATATTTAAATATACTATGATAACTGCATAAAAACGCATAGGGAGTTGTGAGCAGATGGTAGCTTAACTTATACTTTGATATACGTATTTCATATTGTAGATACAGTACTTTTGAGATATGTTGTGTATATCCATGTGCAACAGTCAGGATTACTTTCAGAGAGGTGCATCTCTACCTACATACTATACTACTAACTAATATAAAATATCGAATTATACATGTATATTGCTTATCGTCGCTTAGCAAACAACACCGTGCCAGTAAATTTGACTCATTTTACAGAAAAGTAAAAAAACTATTATTTATTGAATGTTAGAATCTTCATGCAGTATAATTAGTGATTGGTATTGAATTGTTGGGTCTCTATTGGTTGAAACGTTCAAAATGTGATATATAGTTTGACCTGTCACGAGAATATTTATTCAATGAGATTTAAAAGCAAAAACCGCCAATTTTCGACTTAAGCGTTCGTTTGCTAAACAACGATATGTACACATATATACATATAATATATATTCACGCAGTCAAGTGGAAACCATACGCTATATTGTCATAAAAAAATTATGTAAAAATAGATGGCTCTAACAGATTCATTTCTGAAGTGTAGTTTTACGAGTTCATATGAGAATATAAAACTTTATTGAAACATAAAATCTCGGTTGGGATTCCGACAATCATGAGTTTAGCAAAAGATTTGCTAATAAATCATTAAGTGAAAAGTTTAAACCACTAATGTACAATATAAGAGAAATGTCATATATTATTAACAAAGTTATTACCAATCCGCTGATGTAATTAACGTAGAAGCTTTAATCTCTGTATTAAAGTAAGCCGTGTGCTTGACGTGTACTTTGTATTTACTCAGTTCAATTTGTGTTATTAACTGATATTACGAAGAAACTTAGACGTTAATTAGAAGTAATTTATTTAAACATAGTTTTGGTATAATATTGTGTTTAATTAGTTAAAGTAGAATAAAAATAGCTGTAATTTTGGAAAGTAATTAATTTGTCATCATAATCGTAATTGTTAAAGCCGCGTATGGGTTTTATTAGTCATATCTTGTATATTTCATCAGACCTATCGATTTTCGGTCGTATCTCTCGAACTCTGTCAAAGTCATTATGAACATCGTCCAACCGTCTATATTTAAACCTGCCGCGAGTTCTACGTCTATCAGGTTTGCTCTTCAGAAACCTTTTAGATATCGTCTTCTCTTTTATCCCACTATTTTTTCGTCCTGCCCATTGTAATCGTTCAATTTAAATGGTTCTAATAACATTAGCTTTTTTTAATTAATGAAGTACGTTTTTGCACAAAGTTACAGACATGACACTCAGAATTACTGGATTTAAGTAGCAGCGAGTGTAGCACATTACTTGTAGTATAGATAAGCAATGGTGTCGAATAGTTCTTCGAATTATCAACACATCCGAAGACCAGGTGGAACGACGTCTTCGTGAATACAGAAACACTCTAGATATGACCAGTACAGGACCGGTAGCTGTAAGTATCTTTGCGGCAGACTTCTTGGCTGAATGAACATCACTTTGACACCATTTGACTTTACATACCGTGCCGAATTGATGGAAGTTTGTAACGTCGTAAGCATAAAGACTGCAATTACATCAAGTGTAGCTGCGAAAATACATTGGTAAGTACTATGGGGCGACAAATGATCAAATTGAGGATTAATCAGGAGGTATATTTGCACCATTATATTATCCTTTGTGGTGAGTTGGATATATGGCTTAAAATAAAATGTCTTAAAACAGGAAACGTCGGCGGAAAAACATTCGCGAAAGCTTTCCAGCCTCCAACATTAGACAGTATACGGAAGAACGGCCTTGCTTGAATACATATTTAAACAACGTCTCTTTACTTATTATAACTCAGTTTTCGTAATTCTGGGTTACCCACTCGTTGCTTTAACAAAAGTTAAAATTTATTGCATCAGTCTTGTACGTATCTACTATCTTTGCTCTGGAAAAACTTTTGACAGAAATTGTTTTTGACAAATAATGTCTAGCTGTTAGAAAATTGCAATTGTTTCTAACTGAATTGCAACCAACATACACCATGCGTAATATTCACTATAGTGGCATAATGGAAATGTGCCACGTTTCGGGAATAGCCGGTGTATTTCCAATAAGCTGTGTAGTAGTGATGTGTAATAAATTTATTACTATGATAGTCTTTAATTTGTCGCTTTTTGGGGTTAGTCAGCATATTTTAAGTCGACATGACAGTGACGATAATCGATAGATTAAAAATCTCTCGATGTTCACCGTTGTTTTAACACTGATGTAAGAAAAAAAAACGTAGTTTTATGAAACCACGATGCAAGTGAAACTTATTTTGGACTGTTAGCATTTAACAGAAAATTTTCGGAAAAATATTCGATTTAGGGTATTAAAATCATGATTTTTGATATTAACTTAATAATTGGAAAATGGAAATGATAATGGGAAATCTATAGTAGACAAGATAACCAACAATCAATTTTAATTTTGAATCTGCGTATTAGATTACGGAATACATAATAAATACAATCACTCAGATGATAGACGCATTTTTAAAACTGAGCACTATATTTATTTAAATCATAAAATAATTTTGAATAGAGCCATGGGCGTCACCATATTGGCCTTGAATGCTTTTTTTTTGTTTTCGAGCTGACTACACTGTTGATCTAGGAAGGCTTCAACAGTTTCACCGGACTACTAAGGAGAGTGCTTAAGGCACTCATCCGACTTACACCTTGGCTGCTCTTCCAAGCGTCTTTCACTTTATCCCTACTCCGCTGTCGGCTGTGATGTAACATGCGATAAATGGGCGAAAAACTTTGAGATGATGTAAAAAAAGTTTTACTTTAAAATATACTTGTTCTAGTTCTAATCCAATAAGTAATATTTAATGTATACGTATATTAGGCTTGTAAACTAAAAGGCAAAAGTTTTTTGCAAAGCAAAGAGTGTTTGCTAAATAGAGCTTTGAGAAGAATATTTTGTTCGTTTATGTTCCACCCTGGGGGTAGTATGTAGAGCATTCGAATCAAACTCTTGTGCCAATTGATTGCCCAAGTATAAGTGTTCAGGCTTTTCCGCTGTACGGAGTCTTGTTTGCTCTCAAACCATTTTAAAAATGCAATTTGGTTTAACTCCACGACCTACTTTCATATAGGCGGCCCTTGTAAATAAATTAGTCGACTGATATGGCTCTATGTACTACGAAAATTAGTTTTGTATAATTTGTAATAGTAATTAAAATATCTAACTAAAATTTATTTTTATTAAGTAAAAATTGCTTGTCATGAACATAATAGAGTTCGTAAATGGTTTTTTGTAAAGTTTAATAGAAAATGTAATTACTAAATAAGAGAAATTGAATTATTTTTATATCCAAATGAAGGAATCTATACAATACTGTAAAATTCGAGATATTATTTGCTTAGTTGAAGTATCACTTAGATTTCAAACGTTTTTTTTTTCATTTTATAGCCTAGCCTATTCATGGAAACTGTGCAATATTATACAGTGATAGGTGTGAAACAATTATCAGGCCAGTATGTATGTTAATTAAAACAAAGTGGTAGTAGTAGTTTAATGCGGCGTGGAGTTTTGGGGGTCGAGGGTTGATTGTTCGCTCGACGACAACCGAGTATTGTCGAGAAGGACCGAACAGTGAATTCCTATATTAGTGAAGTAGCATACCACGCAGCAGTATTGCAGTGATAGCTTCTTAAATCGTCGTCCTTTACACGAAATTTCTTGAAACTTGTTACCATAGTATAGTCATAGTATTGACAATAATGCAGAATTTGAAATAAAAATACATGTCAACTGCTGTTCATTAGTTGCATGTAAAATGAGTTAGTGGAAATTCAATTACCGATTTGAAAATATTGATTCTAGTGACACTCAAGCAATGTCGTATATACTATACTATTTTGGCTGAAGTAAACTTTGTGATAATTGCTCCCATAATTCTAGATATATCAACCATATTGGGTTGCTTGAATAAATTTACACACTATTTTTAAAGAACCAAAAGTTAAGGAAGAGACGTCAATACTGTCAGAGTTTTATATAAGAAGCAAGTATAACTATTTACAAACAATTTCAAAAAGGACTACAATCTTAGGTTCTTGTATGATATTTTGCTATTCTACTCTTGTGACAGCCACGAAATTTGCATTTGATGATTGTGTAGATTCTGACAATTTTAAACGAAGGATAAAATTAAAATGAGAAGGTTATACAATCTATACATCTATACATGTAATAAAAATGAATTGTCTGTATGTAATATCAAAATAACGATTTTTTACTGATTGGATATGAACGTATGTATACACGATACTGATATCAAAAACATAATTTTTAAAATTTTTGTCTGTTTGTCTGTCTGTTTATTCAGGGTATTCTCCGAAACGGCTGGATCGGTTTTGACAGAAATTTCACTAACGGATAGTTAAAATTACAGCGGGTGACATAGGCTACTTTATTTTAGACTATCTGTCATCCGTGGCTTCGTTTGTAGTACTATCTCCAAAACGATTGGACCTATTTTTCAAGGAACTATCACTAACAGATAGCTGATCTTATAAGAAGTAATTTACAATTATAAAAAAAAACGCATGCGGAGCTACGGGCAACAGCTAGTACAGAATAAAGTGCAATGGAAGATATTCTACAATTAGTTCGCGATTCACACTTAGTTTCAAAAGACACAAGAAAGATTGGGATTAAAGAACTTCTGAATGCAGGCGTGTCGTCCGTCGGTCTCCGGAGTCCAACGTCCTTTACCGAGTCAATCGGTGACGCGCGACTGAAGCAATTCAATCGTTATCCCCCGGGGCGCGCTATTACCTAACTAGTGAAGTTTAACTGTTCTCGATTTGAAATTATTAGCCTCAGGACTTTGCTCTCAATTAATCCCTACCATATCAAACTGACTTTGTAGACGTGATTTAATTACGTCTTTGGAATATGAACAATTTAAACTAGTTGCTTGATCTGAAAGTTGTGGCAATTAAACTGTTTAGAATCTAAATAAGTTATATTATATTTATATATTATTACTAGCTGTTGCCCGCAGCGCCACATGCGTTTTTTTTATAATTGTAATTTACTTCTTATAAGATCAGCTATCTGTTAGTGAAAGTTCCGTGAAAAATGGTCCAAACTGTTTTGGAGATAGTACTGCACACGAAGCCATGGGTAAAAGCTAGTGCAAAATAAAAAAGCTTTAATAACTTTTTATAGTGTTAGCTATCTGTCAGTGAAAGTCCCATGAAAATAGGTGCAATCGTTTTGGAGATAGTACTACAAGCAAAGCCACGGATGACAGCTAGTCTAAAATGAAGTAGCCTATGTCACCCGCTGTAATTTTAACTATCCGGCAATGAAATTTCTGTCAAAATCGTTCAAGCCGTTTCGGAGATTACTCGGAACAAACAAACAGACAGACTGACAAAATTTTAAAAAATTATGTTTTTGTTATGAGTATTTACGTTCATATTCGTTCATATTCATATTCGTTATTATGTTCATATTCAATCAGTAAAAAGTCGTTATTTTGATATTACATACAGACACTTTATTTTTATTATATGTATATATGATATTTTGGAAAAAAAATATATTTTGAATAGTTTTTATATGTGTGACGCAATAATAACATCGTATCTACTATTGACATGATTATTTGACGAAAATTAAAATACTGTTACTTGAATATGTTATCTTTGTAAAGAAAAATTCAAAAAAGGTGTATATGAGGCTTTCTTTTATTAGAAATTATGCAGTACATACTTATTCAATTATAATGTATTTAAAAAGATATTTTGTGATTAATCCAGTAAAATCTTACTATACATTTTTGTCGGAAGTATTGAGTATTTAAGTTAGAATATTTGTTTTAAAAATAGAACTATGGTGCCGCTATTGTGAGTTCATAATCAAAAATCAAATCAAAATATACTTTATTCAATTTAGGCCCTAAAAAGGCGCTTGAACGTCAAAATTACCAGTCGCTTCGGATAACAACCCAGTCATCGAGAAGAACCGGCAAGAAACTAGATCGGGTTTATCTTTTTAACGTAAATAGATGATGCATATTTCAAATAAATTACAAGCTACAATCGTTATTAGTGGATGCACAGAGAAAAGTTAATTCCAGACATCACCATTGTTCATATATTGATCCACTCTATAATAGCCCTTGTGACACCAAAACCAGCTTGATATGGCGCTTAAATTTATAGTCTGGCAAATCGGTAGCATGATTTGGGACTTTATTATAAAATCTGACACTATTACCTAAGAAACTATTAATGGTTTTACTGAGTCGGAAACTAGGGAACGACCTGTTTGTCACCGTTTCTAGTATTTAGATAATGTCGGTCTTTTAAAGCTTTCAAAGTTTTTACAAACATACATTAAATTATCAAGAATGTATTGAGAAGGTAGAGTCAAAATACCGAATTCTTGAAACATAGTTTTTAATGATTCGCGAAGTCCCATATTGTATATAGTAACATGTTATAATTGTATATATATGTATACATGCATGTAAATTATCTACCGACTATATATTATACATTATATATATTACATAATTGAAGTAATATATATTGATTTAAAGTATTTGAGTATACTCGTGTTAGGGCTATAATTATCTGTCAAGTTACAAAAAAAAATGTCACCAAACTTTATGGTTTCATTTGCATGGACAAGAGTTGAGACGTGCGAAAAATATTTACCATGGATTTTTAATCTTTGGAACATTAAAAAACACTTCCATCCTAATTTTAGCAAAATGTGAAATATTTAACGTTTTAATGAATTTTTATAGTATGATCCAACAGTAATTAATTTTCTAAGCTCTAGAAAGCTGAGGCGAATCGATCTAAGTCTAGTTACGTTAGTACGTAGTAAATATTACGTCGATTGACGTAGGTTCGATTCTTACCGTTTGCCAGAGGGGTCGCTAAAGAAATACATCGTACTAAAACTATAACGTGGTATAGCTTTTATTGTGTATGTGGTAGAGCTATTTTAATGCCCGACTCTATTTGAAAATATGCCAAGAACCTATCAGTGTGTTCTGTCTGTTGTACTTGAGGACCACTCTCCATATGTTCAGACCGCCCCCATTTTAGGACACACCATCATTTAATATCAGGGTCAAGATTCTATTAACATGCTAAGTAATTTGAGATAAAATTGTTAAAGCAGGACAAAAATAAATGAAACGAATATCTTAATTTGAGATTTATTACAATTTAATTTCGGAAGGTAACAACTACCCAAAATTCAGGTTACATAAATGGTGAGAAACATTGTTTTGTACTTCTTCTTTTTGTAGTAAATAAATTAAAACGTTAAGGTAACTTATACAAACACATATAGCTCTGAACATTAAAAAACAGGGAAGCATTAAGCAAATACCTTCCTGTCATGAAAAGTAACCAAGACAAATTCCATCATTAAACAGTTTTTGCCCACATGTTGCCACTACGCTGTATTTGCATTTCCCTGAATACGCCCCCTCTCATTACCCTCCGGGAGTACCTGGACTCCAGTAAAAGAAACTCATTAAAACTTTTTTTTCTGAGGGACGCTACAGCGTACCGCAGTCGGGTTGGTGACATCGAGCAACATAAATAAAACTTTGTCCATTCTAAACTTACTGAATACGTAATTGACGTTTTTATTATGAGAAAACATTGAATAGGTATGGCAGGAAACTCAAACAGGAAAACTTATTTGCAAGAAGATTCAGTTCTCGCTAATTAAAAAAACACTTTTCCATTATTTTTCGATCGATGTTCATTTTCCGCGATTTTATTTAGTCAGAAGTTTTTTGATAAATATATATTTTTTATCCGTTTTTATTTACACAATTTTAGAATAACCCTCATGACAGGATGCATGAACGATAAAAAGAAGACGCGGTTTGGGTGAAATTTAAATAACAGGAGTCAATTTATGAATATAATTCCAGTTACTGTTATATGTCCAGCCAAATATCAACAGTATCAAGCGAAATTGACAAAACTTTTACTAACAGATAGATATTTTTTTTTAACAATTAACAATATACTTTCTTATAGAGGCTAAGTAATAGTTATCAATTTTATTAGGGTTCACTAGAAATCGGTAAAAGATTGCATAAAAATAATAAATAAATAACAGCTTACAATCTATTCAAAAGGAACATGTAGTTTTCAAGAAAAAACAGAACCATTTCCGTGAGAACGAAGTCGTTGTCAATAGTTAGTGGTAAAAGTAATCACTACCTCTTAAAACTAGGCCACGCGATTGGCCTACATACGAAAGTACGTTTGTTTCAATGTTTGTCCATCAATTATACGTCCGGATGGTTGGACGGATTCTAATGAAATGTGTTTTGATATAAAAGTCTATTATGACGTGGAAAAGAAGATCTGAAATATTAATTTCTACAATAACCCGATAAAGCGTCAGAATACAGGCTAATACTCTCATCTCAATATGTAAAACATTACACCGTAATATATTTTGTCGTTTCATGGGATCTTTTTTTTGAGTTAAGCAACTGCTGTTGCCCTCGCGAGTCTTCACAGCTTCACCGGACTAAACTTTATAATTACTACTTAACATCTATAGGTTATATATAATAATGAGGCCGTTAATCCGATTTTAAGTTACCTGTATTTTATGATTACTGCTTCTGAAAAACCGTAATGAACCGAGGACAGTGTAATCTAAATCCTAAAATTTTTCTGTCTCCTGCGAATGTTTCATTATTGGGTCCGCCATATTTGAGATTAATATTGACGAACAATAGACACTTCAATCGTAATCCTAACTTCCTAACCAATAATTGTAAATGCGGAAGGAGTTTGTTTGTTACGCGTTTACGCCTTAACTACTCAACCAATCATCATGCAATTTTATACATACGTCGTCAGAGGCACAGAAAAGGCTAAAGAATACTTTTCATCCAGAAAAAGTACTGTATCTCGAGACATAAATTAAATCTATATTAAAGTGAACGAAGCCGCGAAGAAAAAGCTATTTCTATTTATATATCGATACAGAGGCTTTGTCCTACCATCCAAAAGTATTTATTACTAACAAGTGGGAAGGTATAAAAGGCGTAAGATTTATTTACATTCAAATTCGCAGTATTTGCATACAAGACAACAGCTCAAGCCGAGGTTCGACCGCTTTGTCACCCTTGCTTTAGTTGCTATTTCAGCTGAGAATGTTCCGGTGAAGCTGTAAAGCCCCTTCAAAGTAGTAGCTTATAAGCAGTTCAAAAACAAAGGATGGGGTATGTTCTTGATTGGATCGCTGGATCCCTTGCAAACTGGCGATAAAGTCTATTAACTTTAGAAAAAATAATGGTATTGGTGGTAATCCTCATGAGGTTACTTGGAACAAATGTCGTCATGGTAACATCAATATTGACCACCTGATATTTTCTCTGTCATATGTGTGTTATAGTTACAGATTAATTTAGTTGAGATATGTGTGGTGCTTTTTTTCGGTCCATAAGCAAAATTTTCTTGGAAATATGTAATTAAAATATTGCCAGAAGATTTTGTGCGTAGGCAGAGTTAAATATAATAACACTTCAGATCATATTCTGATATTTTTTTATTTCGTGTTAATTTGCTATGGGTTTAAATGACTGTCCTTCGTTCACGACTTTAATACACGCATTATTAAAATATTCATGTCATGATTCAAATTGTGACCTTATCCGCGCTGAAACGCGGCGGGAATACTAATTCTTTGGCAGCAGGGGATGCATATCTTATGAAATAACTCATTTTCATGTGCAAAATTATTATAAATGAGTGATCGAGTGGACTTAACTTACTCAAAATAATTGATATTCAAATTTTAATGTTTACTTGATTAATTTTGGTTTAAAGTTTTATAAGTAACAAAAATGTTATAGCAGTTTTCTTTATATACTATAAAAGGCGATATTTTTATCTGTTTCTTTGTTAGGGTATAACTTGAAAATTACTAACCCGCTTTATTTATATGTATTTTCTGGTCTCGGTTTTATAATGGGTAATATATGAATATTAATTAAATGAAATCAAGACGAGAATCATCATCAGTCCATTCTGTTGCAATATTTTATCTTAACAATTAAATATTAACCAAATTTAAGCAAGTAAACAAAGTTTACAACGGAAATTACTACGAAAACGACAGTTTCATAAATCTTGTTTGTTGAAATCACAAGGGCTGTTTCTATGCTACAAAGCAAACTAATATGTTAAATGCGAAATCATTCCATCATTATTCTAATTAATACTACAAAGACGAAAGTGAATTTGTTTGTTTCTTATGATGCTTTCATGCTTTAATTACTCAACTGATTGTCATAAATTTTGCATACACGTATTAGGGGTATAGAAAAGGGGTTCTGAAGGGGTTGGTGGGATCGTGTAATTAGGTCCCACCAAATGGGGTGCGATGATGATAAGAAAAACAAGAAAGATAAAAAAACACGTGGAGCGGTAGGTAGTCTTGCCTATAAATAAATAAAATGACAAAGACTCCAAACTAAAAGCGTGAACTAACCTGCATCTCGGCACGTCGCACGGAGCAGCAACTTTCAGGATTCTCACTTTTCAGAAGAGCGTTAGCGGCGTTGTTATATCAATATAAACGTGACAAAAATTTGGCTATATATATATTGTTGCGGTTTTTCAGAGAGTAATTTTTTCATATGTATTTGCGATGCAATGCTATGTGTCACATTTTCGAAAATTTCTTCTATCATCCTTCTTGTTGTCACAATTACATCCAAACAATTATATAAAAAAGCGCATGCATGCTTCGTATTTGCTCAATGAAATGCAGGCTAGAAACACATCTCATT
Organism: Antheraea assamensis; assembly: GCA_035772565.1. Lineage (NCBI taxonomy): Eukaryota > Metazoa > Arthropoda > Insecta > Lepidoptera > Saturniidae > Antheraea > Antheraea assamensis. The sequence continues at coordinate 1,625,096 of JAQQSE010000160.1, forward strand.
ATCTGGAGCGTAGCTATTAAACTTATGTATAAGAGCCAACCAGGTACATAAATATAGCATAATAAAAATTGCTCCTCTAAAAGCTTTAGTTGCTTAATAATTAACTGATTTATGAAATAACTATTTCAACACCACTTCATCACGATTACATCGCAAAATTTTCTCTATTAATCAAAAGCGAACATCCAAACATTTCGAGAAGTTTTTCGAGATTTCCGTTTGCGGCAATAAAATAAACAAGAAGAAGCCTTACACTGGGTACTATATAGTCCTCGTTTATTCAACGAGGGAATTGAAGTAATTTCCAGAAGGAAAATTAAAAAGAAACGAGCTTATCTTGGCGAGCCCTCGGCGCAATTACAGTCTGGCTAAACAAGTTAGTTTTTTGCTTTCGCCCGTTGGTACCCTTTTTTAACGTAGACGATTCAACACTAGATACTTGATTAATCCACTGTATTCAACCACTATTATTTAATCCCTTCAATTGCTTGAATACCCTGGCGACTAATAGAACTGCTGTCAAAATACTAATTTAGGGCTCATTTTACATACAAGTTTCTTTATATCTTGTTTTCTAATTATTTGGTTGCAATAAGTATCAAGTGGTAAATACTGTGTACCTGTTTTCTGTTATCTTCAATAGTTCTCTGTGTTTCTCTTTTGTTTCTAGTAAAATATTGTATATTATGAAAATTACTTTCTAACATATTTATGTAAATATTCGTCTATATAAATATACTGTATTATAAAACTGGATATTGCATTTTCGAATGCACTAATATTTGCAACTATCATTGATCTATGAAAATGATTGAATATTGTATACCCTATTTTTGTAGAAATATTTATAGATGATCTAAGAACATGTTTTTATAAGTGGGCACAATAACCATAGAAATATGTTATGAGAATGAAGTAATAGCTGAGAACCAATCCAAATCCGAATCCGACGAGAACCTAGCCGAACTGTAGATGCCAGTATCATGGAGTACAATATCGCGCGGCTAACAGTCGTGGTTTATATAGAATTTGTTGAAGTTTATGTAACCGTGTTTGCAGTAATTATCAAATATTTAAAATTATACACGACTGCAAGCCGCCGGTCACAATTCGTCATTTATACCCAAACTAAATATAGCGGACTAATAATAAGTAATAGATACGATTCATGAGAATTCAAACACTATAATAATCCATTGAATCAGTAAAGATTTTAAGCGAATAGATAAACATGAAAATCGTATGTAGATAAATGAATATATTTGCAGGTCAGTGTCATCAGAAGCTCTATAAAGTCAAAAGTGAATTCGTTCCCTTGAGTTCAAGACCGCGATAATAGTCTGTCCGTACAAAATGTGGATTCTGAATGTACCAATTTACCCAGCCACTGCCTCCGGGATATCTTCGGGTAAAGAGGCCATTCAATCTCCAGTACCCCGGAAGGGTCCCGTTATTTTTAAATGAAATGCTCAGATGACGTTCGCATCTTTTTTTGCAGGTACATTAGGGTGTCAGATAGTCTCAGTCGTATATTTTCATTAGGTATTAGGCAATGAATAAAGGCGATGTCACATTAGAGGAAGAATGTTTTGAACTGAAATAAATATCTATGTTCATAAAAGTTTTAATTCACCGTAACATGTAGAACATTACATAATGACGAAAATGACATATAGCTAATCCCTTTCTTACGAGAATATAGGTTATATTTATTCACAGTATTGTTATTTAATTTACGAATCGAGCGTTCTAAAACTCGTTCTCGCTATGATATCATAAAAAATATAGGAATTATTGCAAAAACAGACGGTAAAAAATTTAAATTAGTTCAAAGTAAAAGGCGTAATCCCAAATACTTTGCTTTATATATTAGCTTTAAAATGTTTCAGTAAATAAAAGTATATTGATATTAAATTAAAAAATAGCTTAAATACACTCGAAAACATTCCTTAGGAGATGACTAGCAAAAGGCTTGTTGGGTATATTCGGATAGTTTATTATTCCGCACAACGGAATTTTTCGTGTTAACTTGTTACAAGCAGTAATACTAGTATTAGAATATACTTTCCAACGTGGATTATAGCAGCGGTTCTCAACCTTTTACTCTTTAAATATTCGCAACACCCTTACGTACATCGTATTTGTAAATCTCGCGATACACTTGATAGGTGCTTGAGACAGTATGCTTAGATAATACTTAGATAAAATTAAAACATTGAATATGGCTTTTTATAGGTTACTGTTGCTATGAATAAGGGAGTAAAATATTTTCTAAAGATTTTCTACAAAATAACTGTTTCCAATAAAAATAAAGTAGTATACGTAATTTATGACTTCTTTTAGTTTGTGTTTCTTTTTTTAATGTCTTCATGGTACTTCTAGTTTATCTCTTAATATTAGTATGACAAACGCGGTTTCATCCCGCATATCACAGGAAAAATATGATATTAGTTTTATTACAATAATAAATCAAGAAATAAAAATATAACATCCAATAGTGAAACAAACACATAATAAAATTGTGGTAAACGATTGAGCTAATGTTACACGAAGTTTTGTCAAGTGTCAATATAATTTGTTTTCTTTTAAAGAACATTTTAAAATAAATTCTTCTTCCGAACAGGCTTCTGCCAAAATGCTGTGACAAATACCTATGTCTTGGCAATTAACATTCATAATACTCATCAACGACTCTCTGTCGATGCTACAACATATAACATTTTAAAATCATTATTTGATATGAATAAATAGTAAATAATGTTGGTATATGTGTATTTTCTACTTCAAGGAATTGATATGCACATATGTCTGAAACGTATTCTATAACCTAAAGTGATATGAAATCAATTGATACGTCCGTTGCAAACATCCCCACCGCTACGGTCTGTGTCTGGATATTGCAATCAGTGAACCGAGTGTAGACATACATATATAGAACATGCTACTGTAATATTTGTATGAGTCTCCTAACGTGATTGTATTGTTAATGTAATTAATTGTGAGATAACAGTTAATACCAACGAAAATGATGTGACAATTTATTTGGTCTGATAGTTGTTAGTGTTAGCAGAGTAATTTATATACATATAACAAATATTTTTACTTTTTTTTTTATCTTATATTTAGGACCTTTTATTCTATTGAATATATCGGCCCCATTGTTCCCCATTCTTTCAAACTTTAACAAGAGAGTCGTTGATGAGGTATTATTACAAAGTCATACAACATCTTTGCTTCTTCCGAACAGGGTTCTGCCAAAATGCTGTGACAAATACCTATGTCTTGGCAATTAACATTCATAATACTCATCAACGACTCTCTGTCGATGCTATTCTTGGCACACTCTATCATTAAGTGATGCACATAATTAATTTTTCCACATAAAGTGCAGTTTGATGACTCCGCTTTCTTCATTAGATATGCAAAACTTCCCGATGGATAATGCCCTGAACGAAGTCTTTACGCTATTTTGACATATTGTCGATTTAAAATATTTTTACTTGTTTTTATGAAATTGAATCTTATAAATGAGTGAATATGAATTTTGTTAAAAAAAAATGTCAATGAGGTGACAATGACAATACAAAATTATTTGATACCATTTACAAATTAATGTATAATTGAATATACAAGTTATATTTAGTTTTGTAATAATATATATATTTTTGATAATAACAGCGTAAAATGGCAAAAACTAAAAAAAATTGCCAGTGAACCTCGTTAATCAGATATGCAAGAAAAAATCCTCATGGCTACGATATACCTGGAACCAGATCCTGTGGAGATGCAATATACGGATACATCGTACATTAGCAAGTCATTTGAATCATTACCACCTGATATTGAACAGTCAAATACGCGTATTTGGCATCTATACGAAGTTAGGAAGTTATAGTGGTATACTACAAAATAATTTCAAGGAGGGTTGACTTCAGGCAGGCGACCGATAGTAAAAACAAATTAAGACAAATCAATACATGTTGCGCCGACCCTACTTAGATGGGATAAGAAGATGATGATGATGATAAATTTTGTGACGATTCTTATTTTAAAATTAATCATTATATAACATCAATAAAAGCAAAAGATACATTTTCTAAATGGCGAATAAAGTTGTTTAGTTTCGTATATGCTTGTATTGTTTTTCATTTAAACCACAAAAATGGTGTATTCATCATATCGTACGTAGATTTGAATCGCCGCTGTTCAATTGTCAATTGTTATTTCGATCTACCGATGCGGTTTACAATAAAAATTGATACACCGACAAAGGTTATGAAACAACGAATATTTAAATAAAAATGGTTCATCGCTCTTTGACAGTTTTTGAATTAAATTATCTTTTCAATTAGAAGTATATATATTAGAATCATAAAATAAGTTTTTATATCAATAGAAAGATAATTGAAGCATTTCATAAATTTAAGTCAACAGAATTCTCGTGCTGGTAACTGCTTCATTTATCTCTTTCTTTCATTACCCTTTTCTGTCGAGTTTAGTAAGAACTACTATCTAGTATATACCATTTTAGATCATATCATCATTTCATATCCGATGTTAATGGTAATAAATTCCAGTAGAAATCTCGACAGGTAATGAAAGGAAGAAATAAATGAAGCAGCTACCGGCACGAGAATTCTGTTGACTTAAATTTAAAATAATAAAATGGTATATATACTCGTAAGAACTTAGTTACATTTTAGATCATATCATTATTTCATATCCGATGTGAATGGTAATCTTCATAATACTGAATACATATTTAACCTATTTCTCTCTTTCCTCTCTTATAATACAAAAACACACTCTGACCTCCAAATCTCTGTAGATTGATCTTTATAGATATATTGTAGATAGATCTTTATAGTAGCTACCATATCACAACGAACAAATCTCGACATGTCATATCATTGCAGTATTGTGAAATTGTGGGATGATTTCTCGGTCGATGGGTTTACAGCCGTCTACAAAATCGGGTCTTTGAAACATAACGTGAAGAGTTTTTTTTATAGGCCGGCATAATCGTATCTTCATTTAGTCGAGTGATATTAAAAATACGCTAAAACTAAAAGATAATTTACTTCAAGGAGTAGCTTTGAGAACATAACCGTGGGTGCTTGGATAGGTTAACTTGAGGATAAAGAGCTTCTTAGATGAGTAGTAGAAAATGTGATAGGACTTTTTCTCCTGGTGTCAGGTTTTTTCTAAGTTGGCATGTCCTGGCAGCTGCGCTTTAGAGTCAGTCTACTTTAGGTTTAGCATCTTTACTATCTTAAACCGCATTGTTATGTAACATCAGAAAAGATTGTAGTCAAAGCTAAAACCCATATAGTATACTTGTTCCATATAGTTCATTATCAGATCCGAATCTCTGTCGAACCATCACTGATTCATCATAAATAAGAAATCATAATAAGTTGTTCATTTTAATATTCGAATAACAACAGTTTCAAATTAGACAAGCCTGTAGGTATCCGTTCTGTCACCTAACGATCAGGCTTGGTTATTACAAACCACACCTGAAGACGTCTTGCGGAATCCGCAATTGACGGGATGTCAATTTACATAACACGGCCCCTTAACGGTTGAGCCGAATAATAATTACTGTCAATTAATAAGCAAGGTAATTGTCAAGAAAAGAGATTAGAGAGCTTCGTAATCGACTAACTTTATATATATATACATATAAATAAAATAAAAATGTCTGTTATTCGTTCGGATCGATCTCTGAAACAGCGGGACCATTTTCAACGAAAATTTTGTAACTAGATAGTAAAAATTGAAAAATATTATAGATCCCTCTCTAAATCTACGTAGGTATCGGCTGTGCAAATGTAAATTACAGTGTCAACTAGTGCTTGAGAGTCTCACTGCGGGCTTGAGGGCTGCTTTCCGGAGAAACGGACCAGAATGTCTTTGATAGGTCTGCGGTTTATGTGTTAAAAGATTATTCAATAAATAAGTTTTACATGGTTTTTTTTTTTAATAGTTAATTTATTGCCTATATCCAAATATATATAAATGTCTGCACGATATTAAGAAATCTGTAGTTCTTATTTGTACGTTTTTTATTACTAATATTTTGATAGATATTTATCATAAAGGACACTGATTATGAATTCGTATGTCATTAACAATTGTTTCCTATGTAAAAGTGTCTGAAGGTTTGTTTCATCAAATTTTTCGTACATAATATACCATCCTGCATTTTATAAACTATAATGTTATAAGCAATAGGTTTAAAATTTATTGAGGGGAAAATATGATTGTTGGGTAATAATTAACACGTGACTAGCCGCAGGCACATCTAGTGTTTTGATATTGTTTATGATATATTTTTTTGGCATATCAACGAGGTACAGAAATTTGTATATTTTAAAGTTTCACTTTTGAAACGTTCCATGTGATCTATTTGCTATATTAGTCAGTACGTTCCAAATTGTAACTCATGTTAATTAACAAATGAGACGATTTTCATAGCCACAACACGTGAAAAACGTTCATAGTATTATTGAAGTATTAAATAACGATTTATTTTATTTGAAATTACTTAGGGTTATATTTCAATGGTCTAAAAACTCAGAAACGTAACTATGCAATATCTTTTAATATTTCCTCTGTATTTGTTATTATTGCTCGCTAGGATCGTCTACCGAGTGAAAACATGTTTGTCTTTCCTTTTAAACTACAGGATTTTACGAGATTTCACGGGATAAAATAAATTTCATGTTCTTTTCTACACTTTAAATTGTATTTTTCTGAGAATCGGGTAAACATTCCCTGAATGTACATAACGAACAGTATTGAAAAATTTATTTAAACTATTGTATCTATAGTATTACAGCAATCAGTTAATATATGACATTACAGAAATGAAATAACTTTGCTATTTGTTTATCTAAAGCTAGCTTAGTAATTTTAACAAAAATCCGTATAAAGCATGGCCGTTGCGTAGAGAGTTAACCACGTGACCACGATACTCAGCATAGTACTTATGGAGATATATATATAAATATATATATTCACAGGTCGACCTTTATCGACAATGATCGGTTCTCGTCAGCTGGCCAACCAACCTTTGGCTCACGATACCCTACAATGCTCCACACAGTCCAACTTTCGCTATTACCTCAGTTCTCGCTTAGATGTCATTTTTATAAGGTAATTACGAGGTTCCTAAGGATCATAGCGTGATATAACCATTCTCAATACATCGGATAGAAATGATAAGGATTTTTGCAATCATTAAATTCAAAGATATAAATAAATATATATAAATATATATTTAGTATATATTATATATAGTAGTAGTATATAATAGTAGTATATAAATAAATAAAAAAAAATGAACAGTCTCTTGAATTTTATAATATTAAGTATAGATAAAGATTAGGTCATATGCTACTCTTCTAACTAAGTTATAGTTTTGTACATACAAGTTAATTGTATACTATACATAAGATAATTTAGTTCTTCTTATATTGGCGACAGAACTTCGCTTGATGTTTTACAAAACAATAATACTCATTTAGGTAAATGTGGAAAGTAAAATATTATGTTAATACAACATTTTATTCAAATTGTTAGGCGTTTTTGAGATATCAATCACTTATTAGCCTCCATCACAACTAAATTTTTTAACATGGTAACGTCTTATAAATCGGTGAAGGCCGGTTCCACGCACAAAAAAGCATGACTCATTCTTACGTTCCGCCTGAGCCGAGCATGAAAGCGTGAGCGTGGAACAAGCAATAGAGGGCGCGATCGGCTTATGACGCATCTATCTCTCTTCCACTCCATCGGTAATTCAGCGATAATAATTCAATTCAATTCATAAAGTTTCGTCAATGTTTCCTTATGATGTTTTAACGTAAATTTATCGTTCGTAAAGCGATTTTATTATACAACCTTTTTTTTTTAATTAACTAAGGATCTGATGAACGGCTTTCTTTAGGATAAGTGTGCGTATAGACTACATGGTGGTGGTAGTAAAGTTTTCAGAAAAGCTTAGTTTTCTTTAACAGAAAAAATGTGATACGGTATTTATGTTAGTGAAATGAGAAAGCATGAGTAGTCCAGCCCATCTTCAATGTACATTTATTTCATTGTAACAATAGAGTGTATTATTATTTCTTGTAATAATTTCGGTACGCAATATGAAAATATATGCAGAATTTACTGTAGAAACTGTATCATGTATAATAAACGCTTGGATAATAACGATGAGAGCATTCGAGAGATTGAAATCTATATCTTGTTTGCTTGCTAACTACGAATGTATTTAATGCGAACAATGGAATAACTGCGAGATGTTACGTACTCACATTGAATTTCTATAGTACAATTTCAGGTGCTATAAGAGTTAACAGAACGTAGTAAATGACGTCAGGTTAACGTAAGAGTCTGATGAGGAATGGTAATAAAGAATATTTTTTCCCGACTGGATAGCGAAAACCACACATTAGGTCGAACAAGTGCCACAGTGTCCTGCTTAAGTTTATTACTTTTTTATCGAATTATCTGTACGTTACTGGCCTTTACAGCTTCACTAGGCTTTTTGTGCAAGCTTTTAAGGTTCTTAGCTGTATGGCAACAAGCACAAGGGCACCAAAATAGCCGAAATTCCGCTAGGGCTGTTGCCTTGACCAGTCTATCTAAGCTAACCAAGTTAGCTAAGTTAAATGTATGCGTTCGTGAGACGTATATGTGTACTAGCATTTTTTTTTGCTAACACGTACGCGCATTTCAATTTAGGCAGTTTGCAAGCTAGTCGCGTTACAGGATCTGCTTACATCTAGTATCAAGAGGTCTAGGTGCATTTCTAACTTGCATTGCTACTACTACATTAACTTACTGTATTACGAACTTACTTACTGTACACCCAAATGAATTGCGACCACTATACACAGGGTGATAAAGCCTTCAGCCAGTAGTGCAGAGATTTTCAAGCTGGTTATAACAATAGCGATCAATAATATATTATCGATCTTTTGATGTTTGCCGTTGCTTTTTTTCATTTTGCTATAATTATGTACCATCAGACACAGTGCCTTTACTGCATCTTGTTATTTATGAACAAAGTACATATTTCAAAACTGTGGCGATTACTAAATACATTTGTGATGCAACTAATTGAATAAGAATGGCGGGCTTAAATATTATTGTTTCTGTAATCCATATTACTATTACAAAGAGAAAAAATTGTTTTTTTTTCAACTACAAACTTACTTAGAATTTAGAAAAAAACTTAAAAAAAAATATTTCATCTAATAATTCAAATTATTTCATGAAATAAATCACATTATTATAAACACGGGCATAATTTTATTTTAAATATGTTCTTAACGCCAGCGAAGCTGCGAGCAAAATCTCGTGTTGTATAGTTTGTTAACAAAGACAGAGTGCGTGAAGAAAGATATATGCGACATGGTCATTTAGATGGATAAAATTAGTTCGGTTTCCACGCCCAAGTCAAGGTTCGGCCACTCATTAAGCTGTTGCCTTTCGGCTGAGTGCCCTAAGCGCTCGCCCTAAAAGCCCGGTGAAGCTGTGAAGGCCCGTCAGGCCAACAGCGTTTAGTCAGTTCGAAAAAAAAAAGATGGATAAACGGTTTCCACGTCGACTGTTTGTTTTTTATTTATTGTAGCGATTAATATTGTAAAATTATTATATGAAGTAGGTTGGTTTAATTAATAAATTAGAAGGTGTCACAGGTGACTTATGTCACAACATAAGATGGGGTTTTAAGAGATATTAATAATTTCACGTGGTATTGTAGACTTTGATTTATCTGGGACATCGAAAACTGTCACACTAGTGGACGCTATGCATTACTTTATCTAAACTATTATTATTAAAAAAAACCTATGATTTTTTTCTTTATAATGAATACACGAAGAAATGCTTAATTGTTTTTAAAAGTTATTTCACCTATAGAAATTTACATTATCAAAGAGTAACGAGGACTGTATTTTATTTTCAAAATCTACATTAGGTCGAGTAAGTTCTGTGAAATCCACAGTTCTATATTTTCCTCCCATACAATGGTACTACAAGAATATTTCTCAGGTTCAGGTTTCTTCACGATGTTTTCCTTCACTATCAGCTGATAGTGTTACCGACTGAAATTAGAATATATACCTGAATTTGGAAAAATTCTTTTCTACATGCCGGGGTTCAAACCTGCGGACATCGGATCGATATTCCACCGGTTGAACGACTAGACCACTACGACTTTAAGTCGATAAGTCGAGTCAAAAATAATATGAAATAATTCAATAATGTATTGTTTCTTTAGAATGCTCAAGATTCACCTACATCCTTAATGTTACTGAACTCAATAATAAATTGAGCGCGGTATAGCAGTAACTTGCATATATTTTTTATTTATTTAATACTAGCAGGCTCGGCGGACATTGACCTGCCCTGATAATAAAAAATATATACTTATGTGCATCAAATGCTTAAGGTAACGAATGTATTTAATTTTATAAGGATCTATACTATAAATATTTAATTACCCTTCTAATTACCTCTTTTTGTATGATTTTTTTTAAGATAGATGGTATAGTAAGACATCCTTAAAAGATAGGTTATCCCATCGCAGCCTTTTTTGTAGATATATAAAAGAGGAATATCTCACTATACATTGTTTTGTTATATCTCAAAATAATTAGACAGCATTTTTGATGATAGCTCCCAGGCGGCTTTACTTTTTACAACTCTTCCCCAAAAATTATCGTTATATTTCAATACAATTTACACAAAACCTTGACAAATTATATATCTAAACCTTCCTCACTTATTACTCTATCTATTGGTGAATACCTCATTACAATCCGTTCAGTAGTTTTTGAGTTTATCGCGAACATACAGACAGACGTGGCCGACGACTTTGTTTTATAATATGTAGTGATAAGAACTAACGTTGGAAATATATTTTTAATTGCATTATAATATTGTGAGTAACAGCTCTCTATCGATAAATTGCTAACAAGCCGAGTATTCTGCAGGGCAATGTAGATATGTTAATAGCTCTCTTTGATATTCAAAGTCTCGTGCAGATGCTCTTCTTTATGACCATCGTCACCGTAACTTGACCATTGAGTTTGGTTAAGTAAATAAACTAACTTATAAATGAAAAGGAGAAGAACAAAAACATGCCAAAATACCATACGTGTATAATTATATATTAAAAGTAGTTTCTCTATACATATAATAAAAGGCTAACGAGACGAAATCTGTACATTAAATATATTTAAGAAAAAATACTCCGGGGGTCGGAGAATCAATGACAGAGTGCATTTTTATTGTTTATAGAATTTTTGTCTGTCTATTTGTCTGTCTGTCGTTTGTAAGCGCATCACGCAAAAACTACTGGACAGATTTTAACGATATTTGGTATGGTGGTAGATTATACACTGGTAGAACATGTTTTACATACATATATATCGCATTCGTGTATATATTTATCTTAGAAAAGAAAAGAAAGAAAACACAAAAAAGAAGTAACAAGACAGATTTTGGCGTTGCTGACTATTGTTTTGAGTGCCGCACTGTGTATCGAAAGTTAGGTCTGACTCAGGTAGAATATGAGTTACAAAATGATGTCTGAGCTATCTAAAAATTAAAAGTATAAATAACCGATAAAGATTTATCAAGTTTTATATATAACTAGCTGTGCCCGCGACTTCGTCCGCGTGGAATGGAAACAAAATACAGTGATTAATTAAACAATCCGAATTTATATCTGTATATCTTGTATATTTGTAATCTGACTCTCGGGATACGGCCACTCCGTACTTAAAAGAACAGTTAGCCGTGCTTCAAAGACTTTTTATTTTTATATGATCTTCGAAAGTATTTATTTAAAGTAATAAATTATCCTTTTGCTATAGACATTGGTCTCATTTTGTAGCAAGTCTTACCGAACCGTTTTACTGTCACCGCATCTCATCTTAGAAATACTCATTCATTTATACCAGTCCATTAATCAAAACCGAATATTAATTCGATATTGTCTGAATGTGAAACTTATCAATAAAATTTAAGAAAAACTTGTTCGTGACACAACATAAAGAATAACAAAATACAATAATTATAGACATTTTTCAGAAATTTTATTACCTAATAAGAGTTTAGTTGTTCAACTGCAAATTTCTAATAACATCCAACAGACCGAATTAAAAATCTATTGAAAGCAGCTATGTTTATTGGAGATAATAATTTGACGCCTAATATCAGATACATTCTTCATAATTCAACAACTACAAAAACATTAGTCGAAACCAAATAATAAATATTTCTATTACCGTAATTTTCTTTTTTAAAACGCTAACAGAAAAAGTACCGTGAACAAATTCGTTAAAATAAATTCGTAATTTTAGTGTTGTGTAATTTTATGTTCGAATTTCAATACTCCAGAATATTTAAAACTATTAAAATAATTAATTTAACATTACAAATTATAAAAGTATATGTTTTTCTTTTTATAAACCTACCATTTAAGAGCACACACTCTAATGCTAGTCTTGTACTTGCTTGACGAAGCTTCAGATACTTGTCAGGTTAAAAACTAATAATGGTTGTACCCCTTTGTCACTTCAATAATAACTCAAACTTAAGACTTCGGAGTTCCTTTGATGTGTGTAAAAGCCGTGGGCCCAGCTATCTATAACTAAACTATAACTAAATATATATATATATTTAGTTAGGTGGTAGAGCCATGCTGTATTCCTAAGTGGATCTCAGCGCGAATGGGCCGGCTCGTCCGGGGTAGTACCACCCTCTCACAGAAAATCGGCTTAAAGTAACAGTACTTGTACTATTGCGTTTGGTTCGGTCAGTGAGAGCGCCGGAGGCCCTCCCCCTCCCCTCCCAAAATATGATAGCGGTTTTAAAGAGTAATTTACCCCAGGGGGGTACCAACACTCAATGTGGAGGAGAATCCCCCTTAAGCGTACCCGCTCAGGCTGCCCTTCGTATTCTGGGGTGGGCAAAAATCCGCTTGTCATTTCGGCCAGAGGCAACGAAACGGAAAAATCGTCGGCACCCCCTCCCACGCTGCGCGTGGATTTCTGCAACATAAGGGGAATCCACTCCAACCTTAACTCTGTCCACCACCACCTTGAGACGGAGAAGCCGGCCTTGATGTTTCTAACTGAGACGCAGATAACTTCTCCTTCTGACATTGCATACTTGCGATACCCTGGCTATAACATTGAACACGCATTCGTACCCCGAGCCGGGGTTTGCGCGTTTGTCCGGGAGGATATTTGCGTCCGTCGCCTGGCCAATCTTGAAGGTCAAGATCTCTCTTTAATCATTCTTCGTGTAGATTGCGCAGATCACCCGCGCGTCTATGCATGCGTATACAGGTCGCATAGCGGTGACTTAGAAACGAATCGCCTTATGGAGCACATCCAAATGATGGCCGACTCAATTCTCCATCAGATCCCCTCTGCAGAAATCGTGGTTCTTGGCGATTTCAACGCCCACCACGCTGAATGGCTTGGTTCACGTACCACCGACTACGCGGAGAGATTTGTTTTTGATTTTGCTTTGGCATACTCCCTCACACAATTGGTTACCTCGCCTACGCGTGTACCGGATGTGGAGAACCATATGCCTTCACTGTTGGACCTTCTGCTGACCTCTCATCCGGACAATTATCAGATAAACGTCGATGCTCCTCTGGGCACGTCGGATCACTGCTTGGTTCGGACAACTGTACCACTTACACGTCCAGTTCGCTCGCGCCCTGCGAGCAGACGCCAAGTCTGGCACTATAGGTCAGCAGACTGGGATGGGATGCGAACTTTCTTTGCTTCTTACCCATGGCGGCAGGTTTGCTTCTCGCTGGATGATCCTGATGCCGTCGCCAACATCATAACCGACGTTATACTCCAGGGGATGGAATTGTTTATCCCGAGCTACATGGTGCCCGTCGGAGGGAGATCTCAACCCTGGTTCGGTCACTCCTGTAGAATAACCTGCCGTCGGAAGAAGAAATGCTACCGAGCCTGGGTTGAGGCTCTGGCGTCACAGGATGTAAACACTAGCGCATTAAAGAAGGAGTACAACTTTGCCTCCAGGTCTTACAAAAGAGCAATCGCCTTAGCTAAGTCAGCTTTTATTGATAGAATTGGTGAGAGATTGATTCGTCTCCCTTCGGGAACCCGGGCGTTCTGGTCTCTCGCCAAAGCTATCCTTGGGAATTTTTGCCGGCCATCCTTTCCACCGTTGCGGAGGGAAGACGAATCGTTGGCCCATGACGCTAAAGACAAGGCTGATCTTCTAAGCGGTCTTTTTGCGTCCAACTCGACTCTGGATTGCAAGGAGAAGTTACCACCCACCATCCCACGTTGCGAAAGCTTGATGCCAAATGTTCGGTTTCTGCAAAGTGCTATACGCAAAGCACTCTTCTCTTTGGATATCTCTAAGTCGAGTGGGCCTGATGGAATACCCGCAATCGTGCTTAGGACATGTGCTCCGGAACTGGCCCCGGTTTTAGCGCGTCTTTTCCGGCTCTCCTACTCCACAGGCGTTGTCCCTACCACCTGGAAGTCTGCCTTAGTCCACCCGATCCCCAAAAAAGGCGACCATTCTGATCCATCTAACTATAGGCCCATTGCTATTACCTCCCTGCTCTCCAAGACAATGGAATCCTGCATAAACCGCCAGCTCCTAAAGTATCTAGAAGAGAACCAGCTTATTAATGATCGCCAATACGGTTTCCGACAAGGCCGCTCAGCTGGTGACCTTCTAGCCTTTTTGACACACAGATGGGCGGAAGCAGTCGGAAAAAAAGGGGGAGGCTCTGGCCGTTAGCTTGGATATCGCTAAGGCTTTTGATCGGGTCTGGCACAAAGCGCTTCTCTCGAAGCTTACTTCATATGGACTTCCCGAGAAACTACGCAATTGGGTATCCAGTTTCCTCACGGAGCGGAGCATAAAAGTCGTTGTTGACGGTGCATGCTCGGATCTCAAGCCCGTGAACGCTGGAGTCCCACAAGGCTGTGTGCTATCCCCTACCTTATTTCTTCTGCATATTAATGATATGTGGAACATCTGTAACATTCACTGCTATGCAGACGACAGTACTGTGGATGCTCTATATACCAGTCGTGCAGGTGTTTCTCGGGAACGCGTTAACGAGTGCCGGAACAAACTTGTGTCCGAGATAGAGACCTCATTGGAGCGTGTCTTGGATTGGGGAAGAAAAAACCTAGTCGATTTTAACCCCACAAAAACACAGGTATGCGCCTTCACCGCCAAAAAAACTTCTTTTGACGCAGCCCCTAATTTTCAAGGAGTTCCTCTAGCTGCTGAGCCTAATTTTAGTATCCTCGGTATCGACATATCTAGCGACGTTCAGTTTGGTGGTCATTTGGAAGGTAGAGTAAAACTGGCCTCAAAAAAGTTAGGTATCCTTAACAGAGCGGGACGATATTTCACACCGGTTCACCGCCTTCAGCTTTATAAGGCGCAAGTCCGGCCACACATGGAATACTGTTCTCATCTCTGGGCCGGAGCGCCGCAATGCCATCTACTTCCTTTTGACCGAATCCAACGGAGAGCGGCTAGAATCGTTGACGACCGGGTGCTTTCCTTAGGGCTCGACACTTTGGAGCTTCGTAGGGATGTTGCGTCACTTTGCGTCCTTTACAAGATCTACCACGGAGAGTGTTCTGAAGAACTATTCGGATTGATACCTGCTGCTGAGTTCCATTACCGAACGACTCGCCATAAAACGAAATTCCATCAATGTCATCTCGATGGTTGGAAGTCGTCTACTGTGCGGTTCTCACGTGCGTTCTTCCCACGTACGTCGGCACTCTGGAATGAACTCCCAGCGGCAGCGTTTCCGGACCAATACAACCCACAGACCTTCAAGAAACGAGCCTACTCCTTCCTCAAAGGCCGGCAACGCATCTGTGATACCTCTGGTGTCGCAGGTGTCCATGGGCGGCGGTGATTATTTACCATCAGGTAACCCGTCTGTTCGTTTGCCTCCATTCTCATAAAAAAAAAAAAAAAAAATATCGTGCTGCATCTATCGCCATACAGTCAGATAGTTCAAAACACACGACGGTAATGTGTGACCACACCTAAATTTATTGCGAACATGGACAAAAGTTCGTGACGATACATGCTAGTAACACTAATATTCTAATTTAACAAAGACAATGTTAACCCCTGAACTGTCCAAAATCATAAAAAATTAAGTTCTATACAAACGAATATGTACCTCATGAGGCAGCAAACGCTTAAAAATACCCGATTTATTACAAAACTACGAAAAATAACAAATGATTGATTGTAAAATAATAATTTTCATGTAAAATGTATTATTAAATTACTTTTTTGACTAAACCATGAAATTTATAATGTATGATGTAGTGAAATTAAAAAATAATTGAAATATAATCCACTATTTTGAGATCAGATCGAGTTTCTTGCCAATTCTTCTCGATGACTGGGTTGTTTTCCAAACAGGTGGTAACTTTGAAGTTCATAAGCGCCTTCTCAGGGCCTAAACTGAATAAAGTATTTTTTATTTTGATTTTGAAATGATTTTTTACTATATGTCAAAGATCCGATTATAAAGAGAGTTACATACAGGTTTGTTTAACTTTACCTTTGGGGCGACCAAAATATTTATGATTTCAAATGTAAGTCAAAAACATTGATGAAGATACTACAAAAACTTAAGTTCCGTATATGTATTTTAGGACAATATCGTCTTTAACACGAAATGATGGTATTACATCTCAATTTAGTGAATGTTTGTGGAATAAATGTATCTAAACCAAACCTATTATTGTATAGGAATGTACAAACTGACTTACCTAAATCGCTGTCAGTAAACAAGACTAGAATACTAAAATGGTAAATTTTATAGCGGCTACAGATGTTAATGCTTGAGTCAAGCTTTATTCAAGTTTCGCTGTGGAGAGACCATTAAAGGCACACGCGTCAAAATTCCATTGCGTTTTGATGATGGTCTTTGCGATCGTTATTTTATTCGTGAAAAATTGTTTGCGCTTTTGTGAATTATTGTAGAGTTATATTTTTTTAACAATTCTAAATTTTAATGATTAAAGTGATTCTATTTTTACATGGATTTTGGGTGGTTTCTATCTATTCTTCTTTTCGTTGTGATTATTCAATCGTCACTCAATTATCTTTAGTAACATAATAGCAATATTTTATAAAGTAATTTTAATTGTAATTGTAATTTTAGTTGAAGGAATCATACACATAGTTACATTACACACCATACATAAATTATCAGAGCGAGAGAGAGAGTAAACGAGAAAAATTAAAATTATTCTTTGAAAAATTAACTATTATGAAACATTATTTTCCAACACAAATAGCACAAAACTCAACATGGCCTGGCGTTCCTCGTTGTGGAATACCGTTACTAATTTTCAGTTGAGGCCAGAAGGATTTAAGCAAACTAGTAAAATATTAAGTAAGTAATAGATCAACAAGATTTTAATACCTACTAAAAACAGTGATAAATTTATGAGTAACAAATATTTTCAAACTCAGTACGACGAGTAACAGTTTTTTAGGTAATAGTGTGTTATATTTTACAACCTTGTCCTAGAAAGCACATTACCGATTTGCCGGATATTAAGTGCAAGCATCATGTCAAGCGCCTATATATTATATACCTTTTTGAAGATAAAACTTCTATAGGTACGCTGAACAGTGAACGGAAGTGAACCTTTGCACTTGGTTTTGCGACACTGAGTCGGCTTTAATCGTTTCGACTCAACATGAAAAACGTTCGGGTTGGTGCCCTACTGAATCGTGTATACTGAGCTTCAGTTGTCATCAGTTCCATTTATTATATAATAAGGAGTGCATCGTTCCAATAATTACGGTTTTTTATTACGCACTATATACAAAAATAATATTATGCATGTTTAGTATATAATCGTATATGTTGTGCGCCTTGAAACGGGCTATTTAGTATAAGCCATATGAGAAAGTGTTATTTCCTCTTAACCGAACCCAACGAAGAGGGGGTCGAGTCGTCGACAACCGGGTGGGTTAGGGCTCGACACTTTGGAGTTTTGTAGGGACGTTGCGTCACTTTTACAGGATCTTTTACAAGATCTACCACGGGGAGCGTTCTGAAAAGCTGCTCGGACTGATACCTACTGCTGAGTTCCATTACCGAACGACTCGCCATAAAATGAAATTCCATCAATGTCATCTGGATGGCTGGAAGTCATCTGCTGTGCGGTTCTCACGTGCGTTTTTCGCACGTACGTCGGTCCTCTGGAATGAACTTCCAGCGGCAGCGTTTCCGTACTAATACAACCCACAAACCTTCAAGAAACGAGGCTACTCCTTCCTCAAAGACCGGCAACGTATCTGTGATGCCTCTCGTGTCGCAGGCGTCCATGGGCGGCGGTGATTACTTACCATCAAGTAACCCGTCTGTTAGTTTGCCTCCAATCGCATAAAAAAAAACGTATGGTGAATTGATTTTTAATAGAAAACATATATATTTATTATTATATATTGAAAACGTCAACATTTCAAGACATAATTTAAATAAACTACTTTTCGCTGTTTATTTTGTGCGTCTATATTCTACTATACAAAATATTTTTTACAATTTTTTTTGTAACATTTATCAATAAGAGAGATTAACAACAAATTATTATCCTTATATGTATCACTGAGAAAGTATATGCTAAATTTCACTATGATTGGTTGAATATTTACGGTGTGAAAGAATAACAAACAAACAATTCATTCCATTTATATTTCTAATATTAGATAGAATTTATGTGCCTAATTTTTTTTAGTCCAATTGCAACAAACAGTCATACGGATCTACAGTTGTTTAAATGGTTACCGTTGCCTGTAGAGGACTGCAACACCAGCGGCGTCACTGTTGTGTTACCGACCTTGAAGAGCGTGTACAAACCTGGTTGAACACCGTGCTGGGTACCTCATCTCAGAACGCTAATAACAATAATTCAACAAGTTATGTAAGTGTCATCTATTTAATTTAAATACATATATATTCAAATAAGCCTTAAAACAGAACAGTTCATAGTATTTATATAAAAGATACAAATGGTCTCATATATCCCGCAGGAAAAAATTAAAATCGAATTTGTTGCAAAGATTCCAATTTATCTGAACTCCTAATGAGCAATGTAATTGCTTTTGTTATTCCCCAAGCTACTACTTTAAACTGAAATCTCTGGATTTTTAGTTAAAAGCTGCTCTTTATTTTAACAAAAAGGAATGTACATTTGGGAAAGCATTGTATTGTAGTGTGTTTTGAGATATAAAATGTTTTTAGTTTTCAATTTCTACGTTTTACTTTATTCAGCTCGATCTTTATGGAATATTGTCGTAAATTTGAAGCATGTTCTATACCAGTTTTCTACTGAACTTTACCATTCTTCGGTAATAAGACACAAAAAAAGAACAGCATGTCGTCAACTTGTGTGCTGTTCAACATATTTTTAAGAAAATTTTTGTGTGTACTCGTAGATGTTTGAGAACGGAGAATATTTATATAATATCTAATTTAGTAACAAATAATAAAAATCGCATACGGTACTACAAGCACTGTTACTGTATTATGTACTTTGTTGCATATTTTTATTTTATAATATTTAGATACTTTTATACACATAAATAGTTTTTATCGATCAGTTTCTTTATTATAAAGAAAACTTTGTATGTTTATCGTTGTATTTTTAATACATACATCGTGGTTGGAGATTCAAAATACAATTATGTATTTATTGTATTCATTAAATACATACTATTTCGAAAATAAATAACAATGGAGCGAACCTAAACATATATTTTGATGGTACTTCATGAAAATTACGTTATAGCGCTTGATGATTTATGTGGAGTTTCTAAAAGTAACAGTTACCACGAACGTCATCACGCTGGACAGTTCTCACTTATCTCAGTGAAAGGACTGTCTTACAGTTTTTTTATACGATTGGAGGCAAATGAACAGACCGGTTACCTGATGGTAAGCAATCACCGCCGCCCGTGAACACCTGCGACACAAGGGACATCACAGATTCGTTGCCGGCCTTTAAGGAAGGAGTAGGCTCGTTTCTTGAAATTGTTAACATAGCGCGTTATTAAACTATAGCTGTCAAAATACAATTAAAAGTGCTTAGCGATCGGTTTTGAGCTTAAAGTTAGTAGGTGATATGTGAATGTAATTATCTATTTCTATAAGTATATGTGTTCTTAAAAATATTTGTTATATTATGCTTGATGAAAAGATAAACCAGATCGAATTTCTTGCCGGTTCTTTTCCATGACTGGGTTGTTTTCTGAACCGGTGTTAGCTTTGAGGTTCATAAGCGCCTTCTCAAGGCCTAAACTGAATAAAGTATTTTTGATTTTTCAGGAAATTCTCTCTTATACTATTATTTCATTTAAATCTTAAACTTATTTTAGAATTCAAATTCTTCGACATAATCTGCATTAAAGACTCATTAAAAAATCACAGACGTCACTTCTTGATTCATGATACCCTACGACCACGTTGTTCGCTTCCAGTAACATTAATTAATCTTGTAACTCTTTGTTAAGTCAAATCACTTACTGTTTGACTTTTGTAAGCAAATCGCTGGTAATAATTTACAGCTAACTCTTGCTCTATCGATCAATGTCACAGTCCCCGTCAGTCACTTACTGTGGATATTCGAATTATTACGTTTCAAGCTGGGTATTAAGTTATAAATGATATTATTTCTAATGAAATATTTCATAGGAAATGTAGAATCTTCTTATATTTCAATAAAATTATATAGGTCTGTCCGTTGTGCTCGCACCACTCAAAAACTACGGGATAGATTTTAACTAAAATTATCATGATAACTCAAAGTTTCAAGATACATACTATGATTTTTATAAGCACTACGTGTTTAACGATGTGTATTCTTGCCGCGGAGAAGTAGGGCAAGCGGTGTGTTGCTATGTTTACCCTCTATACATACGATAATAAACGATGTAGACGAAGTCATGGGTGCCAGCTAGTATATAATAATGTCATAAAAAACGAATAGAGTATAGTAATTATAGCTAATGTGTGACTTCACTGACGAGTTTAAATTCACTATTCCAATTTCGTGCTGCTATGTTTTAATTCGAAGGGTGTGGTTGGCAACACGCACTAGTAGGTACATGATGCTCGAAGTCTGTTCTCAGGAGTGGCAACCTATTATGGTTGGCGTCGGAACTGCGATTCTTTTGAGGTTGGTCGTGCATGTAGCAGTTGGTTGCAGTGATCACTTAACATCGGGATGGTGATAGTGCGTACATCTTGACTACTTCATAGAATTAAAAAAGTGTAATCTTATGAAGCAGTAATTTCGTTGGTAAGTATTAATTCTTGTTTCGTATTTAGAAAAAAAATCTATGGCAAATATTGGTTCCCAAACTAATTTTTTAAATTGTAACTTTTAATTAATTCATAGTTCCGTGTGAGAAATAATAATTGTGACTAATGATTTAGTTTCATAAATTGAATGATTTGTATATAATATCATAAAATATTGCATTATGATGTTTTTGGTTAATAGATTCTAGGTAAGTAAACTGAGGAGTTCCAAGTAATTATAATCTATTGTCACAAACTAATGCGCTTATGACTTAAACCGTACATAATCTTACCATTTGACCTAATTGCCAATTAACATCCGGCGATCTTCCAATCTGATTTTTTAGGTCCTATTAGCCTTGTGAGGCTTCAGCGTTAAGCGTTAATCGATGCAGATCAAACAATTTAGCTTCCTATTAAGTGACTAAGCAAAAAGACGGTTCGGATTCATTATAGCTTTTACGGAGCGCGCTATTACTAACTTTTCACGAATTAGACTCGATTGTTGGTTATGCACTTTTTTGATCCAGGCTTTGTGACTTTACTTGATGATATTGATGACAATTTGCTTAATTACAGTTTTATATACTCCTGTTAGTTCTGATACTCGACTCATCGTAGTGAATGTATCTGACAATATGTGTTATGCAATTTATCTATTACTAACTGCACGCACCGGCTTCATAAGGGTGTACTATTAAGATAATGAGACTAAATCTTCCTTCTAGAATACGACTATGTAAAGAAACAAAAAGGTAATTGTCTTCTGTCTCACTTACTCAGTCACTTTTTATATGGAGTTTATTTTATAATTGCGTACGATTTTTCAAAATTTTTAATTCATACAAAGCTTATCTTAACATATACATAATGTTATAGTTATTTGAAAAAACTAATAGTTTTCTAAAGGACACGGAATATTGTCTTACCTTTAAGATTTTTTCAAAATTCAACTTTGAAATCAGTGACGGAGAAATAATTTTGACTCACCTTAGAAACCTTTTCTTTATTATATTATTAATCTATCTATTATTAATAATCTAATCTTATTTCCTTATAGTTTCCATTTCTTTCATATAACGTTTACAATTTCGAAATTCACGCATTGAGCATAGAAACGTTTTAACCCAAACAAGCGTGCATAATGATAGCATGTTGACCATTGTCTACGTTCTCGACTCACTGATTACAATACCTAGTCAAAGCGAGTAGGTATGGAGAGGTTTGGACTGGACGTTTGTATTGATTCAATAATTCTCTCCCTATGGATAGATACCTACATCGTGTTACTACTGTAATTCATATTTATTTTGTTTCATGATATTATTTCACTGGTTCCGTCTGGAAGAGATTGTAAATTTTCTACGGTTTTAATGCAATTGACTCTACAGTATTGTTATTTTTACTTATTATTATTCCGATTAATTATTTTAATGGTTATTGTTACCTATTAATTCAAAGTAATGTGCCATCTTATTTCAAATTAATTTCAGTTTTAAGTTTTTCAAGTACACATTAATTTATGGCAACATTGTCATTTGACCTTATGTTGCAGATGGAAGTAATAGCTTTTAATTTGTTCCAGCCGAATGTAGCGAATTAGTGTCCCAAAACTATGTATTTAATACAAATTTCTTCACAGTAACGCATACAAGTGACTAAAATATTTATGTATTGCATTGTACAGGGTACAAATTGAAACTGGATGTCGATATTTTGATATTAGTTGCTCTAGGCAAAAACAGTAATTTCGGTGGCCTTATTTATTTATATCACATGAAATATTTTCATAATTCTATATAGAAATGTTACATAATGTCCAGCCTGTATGTGTACAACTGCTGGGCAAAACTTTCTGCTTGGAGGAATCAACTAGTAAAATTATCTTTTCGGTGCACTTCATTGTAGCAGTTGAAGTGAAATCAACAACTACATATTTTGTCCAAATATAGTGGTACTACAAAATAATCATAAGGAGGGTTTAAGAGAGGCGCGCGCGGCCAAGCGTAAAAATTATGTCAAGTCATACATACATCACAACATGACAAACAAACTGTGCCGACTGTACTGAAGTGGGATGAAGATCAGGATAAGAAGATTGTATAGGATACAAATATTGTTATATGCATAATGATTGTGCCAACTACCATGTTAGAGTACTGCCTTATAAAATGTCTTCAATACTTATATCTTCAATTGTCATTTTCATTGACATTCAATTGTCATTTACTCGTATAATTCCTATAGTCCTATAGTAATTTCTTTATGCTTAAGATGTTTCGATGTTATAGGTATAATATAATACGCCTTTATACCTAAATTTATGCTCTGTATATCTATATTTAGAGCGGTCCAAAACTTTCGCAAGGACTGTAATTATAATAGACATTAAAACTGGAATTTTGAATAATACGTTATTGTTTGTTATATGTTGAATTTCAATATCTTATTTAATTGATTGTGTAAATGATTCCAATTGAAACACTATTTAAAATGTACATCTCAAAAGACATCTTTATTAGAAATAATTTGAAAATGATATCACATTGCCGTGAAATTCAATTAACACCTTTGTAATTTTATTGTATACTTAGATTTGAATTATTTAAACGATTGTATAAATATATGAGAGCTCGGATCCCGCACGCTAAAAGCCTGTCAGGATTACTTTACCTATAAACTTTACTGTATACATAGATCTCGGTGTTTGGGCGAAAAAATCATTTAAACAAGAATACAACGCGCGGTTTCTTGCCTATTCATAAAACAATTTCTATATCCAAGCCTCGATGAACGTTAAAGTGAATAGGTGTTCTTGTATTTTGTTTTCATAATATGCTCTCTCTTCATATGAATGTTATTTTCTATATGAAGTCTCAACATTATCTCCGTATGTTGCTGTGATATGTCTAAAACGTATATTACGTAACTAGATAAGTGATGTTTATATAAAGAAGCTTTAATATTAATTTAATGTAGGAAATGACAACTGGTTCAGGAAATTGTACAGAATAATATAAAGAAAGTATTGTATAATCTTTTGCTTTGGTATTTCACTGTTTTAAAACATTGAGATAACAAATTCAGAAAGCGTACAAAACGTATATATATACTAACCCCTTTCCGAAAAAAAAGTTGGCAGAATTTTGGAAATGGGGGAATATGAAATTATGATGGTGGTTTTTATATAGACATAAACAGTCCGAGTTACAGTAGTCTTTCTTGCGCTTTATTCTTTAGTTTTTGTAGAGAGCGAGAAGAATGTATTCTTTAAATGCCTTCACGACTGCGCCATTGTTTCAACAGTTTAACGGAAATACTTCGTTTTTAGTTTCGAAATAAAATTAAAGAGGTTATCTGTAGAATATGTCATAGACATAAACCATAAGCACTTGTTACACTTATTTATCCTGTGTATAGAATAAATAATAATATGCCCAATTTTTTCTCCATCTCTCTATGTAACCACATGAAATAGAAATTCTTAATCCAATTAATAAAACATAATTTTCTTTTGCAATCAAAATGTCCAATTCAGTTTTTAATCTTGAAAACACGTTCAAGTAATTACAGAGTAAAATAAAATGGATACTGAATCGTATTCGTTTCAAAAGCTGCCGAGGACAGGCTATATAACCTAACTTACTCGCTAGACTGGAGTTACGCCAAGGGCTTGCGAAGGTAAACTGGCTTCTTTTTAATTTGACTATAAAAATTATTACAATTTCTCCGTTCCTTAAACGAGGATTGCATTAACTATTGTAACTAATTTTTCTGTTTAATAACAAAATATGAGAAAGAATAAACATGTACAGTAAAACAGAAATATTAATAGAAAAAAATTAACGCAAAACCAAATTAAAAGTACACACTGACAACATAAAATTGTTAAGAATAAATATCAATATTTTTTGGGTCGTCTATTTAAGAAGAATTCATTTCCAAATTTAGGGGACGAAAGGTAATTAATAAAAACTATTAATTTAAATAGGGAAAACTATAGATTGACGTTTTTATTCTGTGTTCGTGTTTTTTCCATTACTTTATCAGCTAATTTTAATCATGCAGTTATAATACAAACACATATTCTTAGGAAACGCCTCTATACCTTTTAGTACGTAAATTTTCAAAATAACACTTGCTAATATTCTTATTTATCGTGTACGTTAAAGAAAATATTAATCTGTTCTTTATGCACTATATACTCCAATCTATACAATACAATCAATACAATTTATACAATAAATTGCTTAAGCGTGCTCCATCTCTACAACTAATAGATTAAGGTAATAAAATGTAATAAGTTATATTTTCAAAGTATTTTATTTCGAAGAATAATAAAACCATATGTAACCAGAATGGATAACTATTAGGAATTAATATATTTGAGGAAGTTTGTAAATAACACCAGTGACAGAGGACTTGAGGAGCATGGTACGGGTATATTATGAGAAGAGATGAATGTCATGTAACAAGAAAAAATATGACTTTGAAAGTGGAACGCGTATAGGAGACGTAGAGGAAGAACGAAAAAGGTGTGGATGGATTGTGTTTCAAATGATATGTGTATAAAAGGTGTGAATACTGAGATGACATTTGGCAGGGGAAAGTGGAAAAGGAAAACATGTCCTGCCGACCCTTACTGCAGACTGAAACAAAAGTTAGCTGATGATGATGAATCAAGCCTTTACACGTGCGATCTTCTCAAAACTAAATTAAAACAACAGAGTAGGATACAATACTTTACATTACACTATTATAATTTACATAACGATAAATCGCTATCCAGAAATTGTAATAGAAATTTTTACATTTAAATCTCTCTTCCATTTTACGATTTATAATATATAGATTCAGGTTTATATATCATGTCAAACAATGATCTGTAGCCCAATATATTCTGCGTATCAGAATTTTTATGTATAGGATCGGAGTTGGTTCGTCGCTGTGTTTCATTTTATTGCAACTGTCATCTTGCCATTTCGATAGATCCGGCCCGGGTATATATTCACATGATACCGGCATGTTGCTGAAATATTAAGAAAATATATAAGTTAATAATTTTAGTTTCATTACTGCTATTATAAAATAGCCAAATAGTTAAAAAAAACGTGTGTCATCTGAAGATTTCCGTCAGGAACGAAGTTCTTTAACGTAAACTAAGGAATCAAAACAAAACTTTTCATGTAATATATCAGAAAAGAATACTTGTTTGTTTAAAATTTAGGTATAAAATAGCGAATTATAAATTATATTGAAGAAATACTAAATAAAAACGCGTTCAGTATTGAGTTTACTGGAATTTCTATACTCGCACGCACATACATAATTGTGCACAATATAAAGGCAGAGATAGAAAAAAAAGAGAGAAATTCGCGAGGAGGGGTCATAACGTTTGCTCCTTACGTGACGATTTTTGAAAGTCAACTACACCACAAGTCGTGCCAACTTCTTTATAAAAAATGAAATTTAACTGATATATTTTTCTCTACTATTGGTATAGAAATAGATATTAGTACATATGAGATTAATTAAATTTAATACTATTTAAACGATAACCATGAAACATTTTCATGAAGAAAAATTTTTAATAATTCGCAAAGAGGTGATACTATGTTGCATTTTACTGTTCTTAAATTTTATGTTGTAATTTAACACTTTAACTACTACGCTGTATTTAAACCATTACATTGACGAGGTTTAAGAACTAAGACACAACATGCTTTTATCCAAGTATATTGACATAATGTGTGTATTCGTAATTAAGTGTATAAAATTAAAATCATATTCAAAATACCCAGGTTTCACGTTTAAAAATGCATGTGGTTGAATGTGTTTTATACCCTCGGCGTTGTCACAGGCGAAGCGTGCCATGTTAGTTTTTCTTATTTCGTTCAATTGAGCTGTGAATATAAAAACGTTATGTTTTTGATAAAACTCCAGAAAACTCTGGATAACAGAAAAACAGTGCAGCATTTTAGTAACCTACAATTTTAAATGTATAATTCTAACTAATATTATAAGCGCGGAAGTGAGTTAGTAACGCTTTCACGCCTTAACTACTCAACCGATAACCATGAAATTTTGCATACAAATTCACATTAAGGGGAGCGAAACCGCTAACAAAAAGGAATATTCAATATTTCACAATAACTGTGAAGAATAAACTTGTTAGCAATGTTTAAATTAGAAAATACTAAAGAGATTATAGGCAATGTTTCTTCAAAGCGCAGCGAGTCGTATGTAACATTTTTAGGAAATAAGTAGTATTTATTATAAAATGTTCATTGTATTTAACTGGAAAGTGACTCCAGTATATTTTATTTTGTTTTATTTATTTTAAAAATATGTTAGCAGTTGTTCTTAATTTTATTTTTTTTACACACAATTATGTCAAAATGATATTACAAATTTTAATTTTAGGAGGGAAAATTAATATTTGTTACTATGAAGTCATTCTACTGTTTCCTATTTTGGGAGAGAAAAATATGTTCGAATTATAAAGAATCTTTTACTTATATTTATTTATTTGATTGTTGGAAATATTATTATTATTATATTTAAATTGTTCATATCTTTTATTTCTCTTTTTTTAATATTATATACACAATTTTTTTTATATTTTTCAGATAGATATCACAGTGTTAATCGACGACATGTTCAACCATATGCCAACATCGAGTTTCACTGCCGACCGACTACGCTTATTAATTATTTTTAGTTGTTTCACAACCGTTTTCTGTTGCAGTGAGACGTGACAGCGACCAAACAATTCTAAGAGGAAGTGCGAAGTAACGTCCACCCTAATTTTGAATGATGGATTTCGCCAAAGTAACGCCTTCATTAATCAAATATGAAAACAATGTGCTCAGTTTTGTGCATACTGCAGGAGTTACTTACTAAGTGTGAAACTATGAAACTGATCACCACGTTCGAACCAAAATCTATCAGAGTATCGAAATAGGATGAGTTGCTTTGTCATTATACAAAACATAGTTAGTCCTACATATGTGCCTTCTATGTGGTTTTCGCTCATCAATCCAGCTAATAAGTCTACATCATCTGTATCTTTGTATAGCCTTTTGAGAGCCTCTAATTTCTGGAAAAAAAAAGATTTAGTTTTTTATAGATTTTTTTAGCGCTTAGGCTATGTCAGGATTTTGCGTTTGATTACAGACTCACATGATGTGGTCTGAGATGGTAAACACGGTAAACCTAGAAGAAAGGGAAATGGCTCTCAAGTGCAGCTGCCGGAATACGCTTGTAGGTGCTTGGCGACAAATTTCAACTTGAGGGTGGTAACGGCTAGTGTAGCGGGCTTAAAAAATGCCGTACCGTCATGCTATGGTTTCATCACAATATTTTCCTTCACCAAAAAGCTCCGGTTCAAGGATTAGAACCTGTGCCGATTAATGAGGTGTCCGACTACGCTAACCACTGAGTTTTACATATACACGCAGGTAGGTAGAAATATGGAGGAGGGGTTTTATTCTTTTTTTCCTTATTTTTGAACTGGGTTATTCTAGATTATTTCGCTGCCGAGCGTGGTTGCGGCCATGCTCGGCAGCGAGAACGCGTGGACGGTGATGGCCTCCTTCTGCGAGGAGGTCATCTCGCAGAAGGAGGCGGCGGAGAGGGCCCGAGAGGCGGACCCTCTCAGCGGCCGTCTCCGCCAAAGGAGGGCCGGTGGAAGGAGGCAGCGATTTGCCCGCCTCCTTCCACCTCCGTAGCTAGACCTGAGGAGATGGGCCGGGGGGCCCATCTCTTCATTGCACAGGTTCGGCGGACGATGGGAGGTAGCTGGTCGTGTACCTAGTGTACCTCTCTATAAGGACGGAGCCCGGCGGCCATCTTTCGCTGGGCTGACCGTTGGGGGCGGCATGGTGATAGCTCAGCACGGTCCCATGCCGCCCCAACTTAAAGCGGTGGCCGGTACACCGTGGGGTTTTAGTCCGTGTGAGTCGGACATAACCCATTCTCTCCCCCGGGAGGATGGGTATCCATAAGGGATTTCCCCACGTTAATAAAAAAAAAAAAAAAGTTATTAGCTACGAAATACATGTTTGAATTCGTGAGGCACACGCCGGTAAACATCTGTGTCTCACGAACTATTATATGTATGAATAGCTATTTTTTTCTAGCTTAGACAGATCCGCGGTGTTGCATCCAAGGCTGCAGCTCAAGCCGAGATTCGTCCACTTTGGCAGCCTTGAGCTTATTGCCAAACGGTGAAGAGCCTTAGGCGCTCGCTTTCAGTAGTCCGTTGAAGCTGTGAAGGCCTGACAGGCCAATAGCGTAATCAGTTCGAAAAAAAAAAAACAGAATTTACATCGCTGTACCTTCTTGTTGTGGATATGGCTCTACTAAGAAGACCAAACAGTTAATGTAAATATAAAATATTTATTGTACCTCCATTTCCATTGAATCTGCAAAGTCTTCAAAGATTTTAGCTGGCTTCAATCCGCATAAGCGCCTGTAGTCGTTATATCCACGGATTCCCATATCTCTTCCCTTTTGGATATCGACTGCTATAATATCATGAGCTTTTTGCAGATCGCCATACATGTGTTCTGAAATCTTAGAAGAGGTGATGTCAAAAAAATTAAATGAAGCTAGCTGTCCCCCGACTTCACCCGAGTTTATTTTTATTCATTTTTATTATTTTTTTGTAATGAATTGTTCAGGTTATTAAAATAGATGTTGTGTAAATATTATGGGTTTTCAAATTATATCAAGGCAGGTCAATTTTTATTACAACGCCATCTAGCGGAGAGTTGAAGAAAAAATCATAGCATAAAAATGTTCCCAATTCAAAACAGGTTTACATGCCTTACATACAACCTTAATCGTGATTAGTCGAAGGTTTTTTTTTCTAATTGACCTACGCTGTTCGCCTACAGGTACTTGACAGCTTCACCGCACTACTAGATTGGTCAAACGGGGTTTGATTATTTTTATATCACATACCAACTAGCTGATTTTGAACTTCGTCTGTGTTGCTTAACTGTCAGTTTAAATAAGTTTGAACGAGTCAATTTATTGAAAAATGATAAAATTATTTTGGTAGTGCGTTAAATTTTTTACAAATTTATATATTGCTTATAAGAATCCGATTATTGGTTTGTAGAGTACAACATTCTTAAGAAGAAATAATCCTGTACTATTTAAATGGAAAATAGAAATATCCTATGTATGACCTCTAAATACTAATATTAAGAGCTTCGGGTTTAATAGGCGTCTTTTTTACTATGTGAAGATATTCCAGTGCAGGCTTAAAAAACGATTTCTTTTAATCAACCTAATATATATACATTCCATGACAACATCACAATGACATTATGATGTTCTTAATAAATAAAATTATACGTTGCTAATTCTTACTTCTGGGTCTTGGACGTCATCTAACTTAGCGGCTCTCTGGTAAAACATGCCACGGTTTATTTCTTCGAAGTTCTTGTCTTCTTCGAGAAGATGCTGTCTGAATACAGTTGCTCCTAAGGGAAAGTCACCTATGTATCGGTACTGCTCGTTGTATTTCCTTTAAAAAAGGCGAACATATATTAAGAATGTATCGTTTAAGTCACCTACATTACCACACACGCACATGCATCATAACTCATTGCTTTCTCAAGCATTTTTATGTAATTAGTCTTATATTTTAGACAATAATTTATATTTTATTTCTCCTTTTTGCATATTATTAATAAAGAGAAGAGCAACCCTAAGTCATTTCTTTTTTAGAGTTAAACCGAATGCCAAGAAGATACAGGTACAACATTGTTTAAACAACCAACGGTTTCAATGTTAAAATGTTAGATCGACTTTAATGACTTACTTTACTCTGCCATCTAATATGTTACGAAAATATCTAATAGCGATCTCATATTCTGCGTATACAAGAGGGAAGTCTTCTTCATTGTAATCGTTTAGCATTTCCACTTCTTCGGATATCAAATGAAAGTACGCCATAGTTTTATAACCTGTGAGAAGTGTCAGATAATGTTTACAACGAATCAATTAAACAAATACAACTACCATACTTTATAAAAGCTTAACAGAATATTAATCGATTAAACTTAGATACAATATAATTATTTTATTATATAATAAACAAAACAGTCTTACCAAAAATAATAAAAAAAAAAATCACCAAATCTTCAATGTTCGTAGTTATTTACAAATATCTAAATCAGTATACAATTCCTATTCGATTTTGAGGAGTTTCATTTATTGTATTTATAAACACACCTTCAAGTTAAGGACAATGTGAAGCGTCCTTACAGATGTGCACATCTTGCATTATAATTAATTACAGAATTATCTCAACAAAAGAAATTGAATGCAAATCACAATTCAAATTTAAATATAAATCAACATATGCCTAACTTTTCGAAACAATCGGGTGAGTGCCCTAAGCGCTCCCCTTAGTAGTCCGGTGGAACTGTGAAGGCATATAAGCCGGCAGTGTTAGGTCAGTTCGAAAAAAAAAAAAAAACCTAACTTTTCTAATGTACTTTAGAAATCTAGGTTCCAATAGTATTGAAGTACCCTCCTTCAAATAAATAAGAATATTTCAAATCAGTTTACAAATGACGAAGTTCTGAGGTAACAAACATTTAAAAAAATAGCTCCGAATTGAGAACTTCCTCCTTATTGAATTCGTTTAAGAACTTAATAATTATAACTTGAAGACGGATAATAATCCTAATTCATATCATAAATAAGAATGTGAGTTTGTTTGTCACGCTTACTATTTAATCGATCATCATAATTTGCATTTACCAAAAAAAAAATACTATTCCCGAGGGATAAGTAAATTATATATTAACACAAGCGAAACCGCGAGCAGAAGCTAGTAAAATATAACTTACAAAGAGAACATGGCTTTACATTGTTGAAAGAATTTTTGTTATTGCATCCATAGTTTTAAGAGTTTAGAACTAAATAGTACATATAAGTAGCTTCGGTATCTACACTTGAATCAGTCCTCCACAAGATTTAAAGTATAACCATTTTAGCCCACATCGTTTCTTAACATCCAGTGATACTGTGGTCAAGCGTTAGCACTTTAAGTTCATGCTTGTATTCACGGGTTCTTTCGCATTAATATAAATTGTATCTACAAATTTTCGGGAACTGTATTTTTTTTCTGGATGAAAGTTATCCTTCGTCCTATTTTGTACACTTAAGAAGGTGCATGCAAAATTTCATAATGAATCAGTTGTGTGGTTAAAGCGTGAAAGCGTAACAAACAAGCACATATTCACACTTACAATAATAGCTAGGATAATATGAAAAATAGTTTAAACTATAAGCTTTGAATATATAACAATACATAATTTTTTAATTAATTGTATAAGTATACATACGTTAAACAAGTACTCACCCAGTAAAGTTGGTAATAATTCATACATGAAGATATTTGACGCTGTAGCGATGTTTATCTTTCGAGCAGTTTTGAATAAACGATCGTCAGCCCAACAAGGATTCAGTTTGTGAAGTTCGATTGCTATTCTATTATGTTCGCGCATGAAGAAAATTGCTAATGCAGTTGTTCTCAAATTAATGTTTCCGGCATCCGGCATACCTGTTTAACGAGATTATTAGTTATTATTTTCTTAGTATATTTATGATCGCTATATTTATATAAATATCATGATTATCTGTCGTGTACGCATCACGCAAAAAACACTGAAAAGATTTCGTACAACATCCTTGCTAGTCAATTGTTTCTTATTTAAAAAAAATTCATGCGAGCTTCGTTTAATATAAAGTCATGGTTGTCGAGTGTTTTGACCAGTGCATTAACAATCTGATGTCCGCAGGTGCAAAGTGGAGGAGCTAACATCTGACAGGGGGAACAGATGCAGTGGCTTTAAGACAGTCCCTGCTCCCCTGGCCAAAAAGGTGTGAGAAGGCTCATTGGGATTTTCACAACCTAGTGGACTGGCATGGTGATTATGCCCATGCCTTCCTAAGAGAAGAGGCCTATGGTCCTGCTGTGGCTCTCTTACAGACTGATGATGAAGATGATAATTAATATAAGGTTACTGGACGTTAAACAATCTACGATTTTCATAAGCACTATGCGTGCAACTATGTATGTTTGGAGCCGTGGAGAAGGTGGGCTACTGGTGTGGTGCTTATGTTTTTTCTTCTGTATATATAATATATTATTAAGATAATAATGGACGCAGACAAAGTCGTGGGTATCAGATAGTTAATTCATGTAACGGTATAATTAAAAAATGAATTAAAATTGACATCTGATAATATACGATTTTTAAAGACTGTCTTATTTGCCCTTGCTCTTATTTACATATCGCGATTAAGATTACGTGACTAGCGAATTTTCCCTGCAAAATTCTTTGTCTAATAACTCACCAAAACCGTAACAACGTGTTTCATTTTCCACATTTTGAATACACGTATCGCCCGTAATATTTGTATTCAGTAATGGCACGTATCGGTTATTTCTTTTTTCCAACTTCAAAAGACCGTTTTCACCTTTTCTTACCGTAAGTAAGGCTTCGTCGTTTACCCCATATATAGTCGACAGATCTAATGTAGGAGTTTGATAGTTTATCTGTAAATAATGTAGTAGACAAAACTGATATAAAAAAGAAGAAATAGAAAGAATTCAAAAAGAAGAAAAGTCCCTTTTTGTTTCTGCTTTTTTTTGACGTGATAACGTCTTATTAATCGATGAACGCCGGCTGCACGCACAAAAAGTATGACTCATTGTCACGTTTCGCCTGAGCCAAATGTGGAAGTGAGAGCGCGGAACAATCAATAGAGAGGCACGATCGGCCAAAACGTTCGTCTTGTGGCGCATTTATCTCTCTTCCATTGCATCGATAATTCTGTGATAATAATTCAATTCAATTCATAAAAATACGCAATATTTAATAAATGTCTTCTTATGACGTTATTATGTAAAATTGTCGCCCGTAAACTGACTTTACATACAACGAATATATATTTTTTTACTTTATAGAAAATAGCATTTGACTAAAATCTTACTTGATGTGAAATGAGGATGTAGTCCAAGAAGTTTAAAACACGCTAAACCAGGAGGGATTGGCTCTCAAATGCAGCTGCCGGAACATACCCGTACCTATGTGCTTGGCAAGATGTTTCCAACTTGAGGGTGGTAGCTTGTCAAGTGGAAATAAAAAAGTCCTACTATCATGCTATGATTTATTTCCTCATGATGATTTCATTAACCAAAAGCTACAGTTCATTCGCAAAAAATCGAACCCATGTCAATTGACGCGATGTCCGAGCACGTTAACCACTCAGTCATCATTGCTGTCTCTGTGTTACATTATTTCTTCTAGACTAGACTAGGATTTTGATATGGTTGTTACTATTACTTAGAGAACTTCTTCCGGAAGATCTGTGAGCGATAATATATTTGTATAATATATTAAATTTATATGTTATAGAGAATTGATTTATTCTAATGAAGTTGTAAAAAGAAGTTTTTGAGCGCTTACATTAAAAAACTGTGGTTTAATTTTATAGTAATCTAATTACAAGTAATGTTCTAAAATAGGGTAAAATAGGGTATATCTTAGAATTGCCTACAAAAAAGTCCTTGATGATTTATGTTATCTCCTAATAAAGATAACTCACAGTAATTAATTTTATCCTTTAAATATTATTTAAAAAGTTATCGGTTATTTGCGATGTTATTTTCAGAAACACCTAGTCACTCTTATCCAATTAAGATTTTAGAAGATGTCATACAGTTTTAAAATCATGCGTAACCAAAAAGAATTGAAGCGAAGATTGCTTAGTTTAACTTCTATGAATTTGGTAAATATTAAAGTACTAAGAGTGAATCTAAATCATTTAGATACTTACGACACCACATTAATACACCGGGGCGGGTTGCTAGTATATAAAAATTCTTTCGCCTTTCTTTTATATAGAGAACTTTAACTACTTTGTGCTATCGTTAAATTCATGGGTAGTTTTATATTTCTTTAATTAGTAAAGAATATAGATTTCAACATATTTATTTATTTAAGATCCACAAAACCGAGTTCGAAGATCAAAAATGGACACGAACCCTGCTAAATGTGAAGACAACATGTACAAAGTAAGAGAAAGTGTTTCATGGCATCAAAACATATATAAACAAATAAATTAATCATTTAAATATATTTTTTTCTAGATGAGGCCATAGAAACACAAAATAATATATTGAATTGAAACGTACACTATTACCGAAAGATAGCATATGATACAAAGGGTAATGTTAGTTCTTACTAAAGGTCGTCCCGGGCCGGGTGCTCGCTCTTTCGTTGGGCCATTTGGGAGGGTGGCTTCGGGAGCTGCTCAGTCAGTGCTTGTTGGCTGGGCAGTTCCCGAAACCCTGGAAGCGAGGGCGGCTATGCTTGTTGCAGAAAGAAGGCCGCCCCCCGGACTGCGCGTCCGCATATCGGTCCCTCGTGCTGCTGGACGACACCGGGAAGGTGTTTGAGCGGATTATTTCCTTCCGGGGCATCCAGCACCTGGAGGGGGTGGGGCCGAATTTGGCGGACGCGCAGTACGGCTTCCGGGCAGGGCGTTCTACGATAGACGCCCTGACCCTCCTGAAGTCGCTGTCCACAGAGGCGACCTCCCAGGGGGAGAGGTTTCTGGCGGTGTCCCTGGACATCGCCAATGCCTTCAACAGCCTGCCGCACGTAGTGATAAGGGAGGCACTCCGATATTTCGGGGTGCCCCCTTACTTGCGGCGGCTGTTGGAGGCGTACCTGGTGGACAGGGAGGTCGCCTATGTGGACAGCGACGGGCGAATGATCAGGCGGGGGACGGGGTGTGGGGTTCCACAGGGGTCGGCCTTGGGCCCACTCCTGTGGAACCTGGGCTACGACTGGGTGCTCCGCGGCGCGCTCCCACTCGGAGCGCGCATTATATGTTACGCGGATGACACCCTAGTCGTAGCCCGTGGGGGGAATGGGAGAGTTTGGTGCGCCTGACCACGGCGGCCACAACCGGTGTGGTCGGGCGTATCCGGAAGTTGGGCCTCAGGGTGGCCTTAGATAAAACCGAGGCCCTCTTATTTCACGGGCCTCGGCGGGGGCCACCACCTGGGGCCCATTTGATTGTAGATGGCGCCCGTATCAGGGTGGGGACCCGGATGAAGTATATGGGCCCTTTCAAGGGGCTCGGACCGCGTATAGCAGGGGCGGCGGCGGTGCTCGGCCGGCTGCTCCCCAATATCGGGGGGCCAAGTGCCGGGTGCCGCCGACTCTATATGGGAGTCGTGCGAGCGATGGCCGTCTACGGGGCTCCGGTGTGGTCCGATGCCCTCGGTGCCACTAATGTGCGGGCGCTGCGCGCTGCGCAGCGCATTATGGCACTGAAAGCAATCAGAGGATACCGCACCGTATCCTCGGCGGCGGCCTTTACGCTCGCCGGCTCCCTGCCCTGGGAGCTGGAGGCAGGGGTTCTTGCCGCCGTGTACGAATTCACGGCGGCAAGAAAACGTTTAGGAGAGCCTCCGGCTCCCAGGGAGATAGAGGTAAGGCGTAAGGAAGGGAGGGTGGTTGCAGTAGAGCGGTGGCGGCAGGATCTGGCGGACGCGCGGTATGGGCGATATACGGTGGACGCCGTCCGCCCGGTCCTGCCGCAGTGGCTTGATAGGGAGTGGGGCTCCTTGACGTTCCGACTGGTGCAGGTGCTGACCGGCCATGGCTGTTTTGGCTGGTACCTGCACCAGATCGCTCGCAGGGAGCCGACCGCCACATGTCACGAGTGCGGCGCTGAGGAGGACACCGCGCAGCATACCCTGGCTGAGTGTGCTGCGTGGGAGGTGCAGCGCCGCACTCTGGCTGCGGCGGTGGGAGAAAATCTGTCGTTGCCGAGTGTGGTTGCGGCCATGCTCGGCAGCGAAGACGCCTGGACGGCGATGGCGTCCTTCTGCGAGGAGGTTATCTCGCAGAAGGAGGCAGCGGAGAGGGCCCGAGAGGCGGACTCTCTCAGTGGCCGTCTTCGCCAAAGAAGGGCCGGTGGAAGAAGGCGGCGATTTGCCCGCCTCCTTCCACCTCCGTAGCCGGATCTGAGGGGATGGGCCGGGGGGCCCATCTCCTCATTGCACAGGTTCGGTGGACGAGGGGAGGTAGCTGGTCATGTACCCAGTGTACCTCCCTATAAGGACGGAGCCCGGCGGTCATCTTTCGCCGGGCTGACCGCTGGGGGCGGCAAGGTGATAGCTCAGCACGGTCCCATGCCGCCCCAACTTAAAGCGGTGGCCGGTACACCGTGGGGTTTTAGTCCGTGCGAGTCGGACATAACCCATTCTCTCCCTCGGGAGGATGGGTATCCATAATGGATTTCCCCACGTTAATAAAAAAAAAAAAAGTTCTTACTAAAGGTAAATTAAAAGTTTGCCGATTAATTAAGCGACTAGCTATACGTGGGTCTTTGAAGGGTAATTTTTGAAAAAAGCCTGGAGATTCTATGAGACCGTATAACAATTTGTACGTAAATAGTATTATCAGCTATCTTTCTACAAGTCTAACGTTTTAATTTTATAATACACTACTCGTTTGGATTATGAGTTATTATTATAATTAAAGTATTATTTAATAATGTATTTAAATGTAGTATTTTTAATACAATTTGATGCACGGTAATTTAATGCGGAACTAAACAAAGTGAAGAAACGAAGGATGCGGTGAAAATAAATATGTATAAAAAAAATGCGTAAAAGAAAGAGAGAGCGTGGAGCGGGAGATAGTCTTGCCTATAATTAAATATAATAATAAAGACCTCAAAAAAAGGCGCGAACTAACCTGCAAACTCAGCACCTCGTACGGTGCAGCGGCGTCTCAGGAATCTCACTCTCAAGAAGAGCGATATCGGCGTTGATATCAATACAAGCGGTATAGAAATTAGTATGTACATATATTTTAGCAGTTTTCTAGACAGAGCGTTTCGACGTCCAATAATTTTATGATAGTGATATATATTTAAAATTTTCTTTACTTTTCGAAATGACAGCGAATTTTGTGGGTTTTTCAAACCGTCTGTATACTCTGTATTCGATCGATGAGATGCAGGCCATTGACACATCTTATTATTTGGAGCGCAGCTATTAAATTTATTTATTAGGGCAAACCACACAGCTTGTATTATGCCAATTAAACAACTGATAGACCTACATGTATAAATATATTGCATTCATATTTCATCAGTCATATACACTGCAGATATTTTCGGTCATCACTAAGAATGCAGCATATATGAGGATCATACCCGCGTCCTACGATTATACTACCACTGTGTTATAAGGTATTTTATATGTTGTAAAGGAAGCCTCCAAACCTGGAGATAATAACCAAATTTTAAGTGAAATTTCACTAACCTGCTCAGGATACCTGGTTTTAGGTACGCAATCTGCATCTTGGAATGTTTCTACGCGAGAAAAATTAAGGCATCGTATAACACTGTTTTTTAGATACGGATCATCTTCTGGCACTGTTATAGATGCACACCTCGGATCCGATTCATGATCATGCTGACAGCAGTGTTGCCTAGTCCGTAAGTAATCACCTAATGCAGCAGTATAAAACATTGGTTTAATATTCGTCAAACTATAGTATTTTTAATTTCTCTAAGAATTTTGCACTTCATTTTACAAAAATACTTCGCTTGCGTCGATGTGGATTTTAACTAATTCTGAAAAATTACTGCACAGTATCCGATGAAAAGTACGATACAGTCTAAAAAACAGCAGTGACTGTCAGTGTTAAATACTAACGGTAGTCGTCATCATCATGCCGACCTGCAAAAGTACCTCTTCATCATTTCATTTGAAGGACCCGATATCGTAAGAGAGAGGAAACACACCGGCTGGGAGGCATTTCCACATCTTCACACTACGACAGAGATAAGAATATTCGACCTTCTTCGTCTTGCCGGGATAGTTGCTACTGTGAAGCATTGGAGACGTGTACCCACCCCGCGTAGTTCTCGGCCCAATTTGTCCAATGCCTCAGAAACAGTAGTTTTTTCGTGATTACTATTTTGTATCCATGAAAGAGTATATGTAAAAACTTCACAATACTCGATTGTGTGGTTAAGATGTGCAAGCGTAACAAAGTAGTTTAGGTTCAAAGTGGTTTAACGAAAGAAACTTACGTGGACTGTTCACAGAACTTATATCCACATGTATGAATTCCAGCATATGATAAACCGCAGCGTTGAACCTATAATTGTCCACAATACGTCCAGTTGTATGTAGTTCCGTTCTAACTTTCCTTGCCGACGGTAGCTCATGACCATGTTTGTCTGTACGAATACCGCCATCTGTAACATTACGGTAAAAGTTAAAAACAAATTTGGAATAGTACATCCTTGTGGTTGGATATGTTACGAAGTTTTGTTATGAAATATTATATCTCACTAATTACAAGGCTCGGCTTGGCGCGGGTGTAGTAACGATTCCAAATGTGCCATTTACATTACGCTCATGAAATAAAAAAGCAACTGAACGTCAATCTATCAATTCTATCAGTATTTATGAAGGTGCCGTCTTCTTTCTCACTTAATCCAATTTTTTACATTTTTGTAAGATTTTTCAAATACAGTGGATTTTATTAATAACAACCTCGGTTGTAACGACTATTGGGCTATAGCGACATCAGACTTACGTACCTTGAATTTAAAGTATACTTTAATAGGAAATTCATACATCAATAGCAACTTCGGATATAGCGTTAATTTAAGGTACAGTGACTTATTGTTATGAACCATTTGTGACAGATTCCTAGAAACTCCATGCGCATATTGCAACTGAGTCGTCAAAGGCACAAAGACTCATTCATAAAACTATTAAACTTTCTTATTCTTTGTTTACATTTACAGATGGCCAAATAAATATGCATTTTATACATTAAAAACAACAAGTGTATAAACAGCTGAAACAACTAAGAATCGGCGCTGTAGCAAATGCTGTACCGAGGTCCCTTTTGTTGTTAAATGCGGTAACCGTTTGAACCATGTTATAATATTATAATTATATACAATACTTTATTCTGATTATCCTTTTATGTGTGTAATTTTTCATATAATATTTTTTTTCTTTACTTTTCAATTATGATTCACAGTACCTATACAGTATGTTTTAATATTATTATGCTATACACATAGGATTTTTTTGTAAAGAATAGAAGCAACAACTATTATATATCCAAGCAAAGGTTTCATCTATTGCCAAAAATACTAATCACTATCCTCCGATACGAACCAAGTGGTAGTATATAATAGGCTTAGTGAAATAAAGAGGAAGGATTACATCTTAATTCATTACTGGTATCTACCGCGAACAACACTCCCGACTACGTGTCTCACATTTTTAGGAATCCCCCGACAATATAATGGAAAAAGAAGACTCGTACCTCACCGAATCATTAAACAGTACGTTCTCGCATCCACGCGCGTGATATCACCGATCACGCCACCTGAATTTAACGGTTAAATTCACTCCCGTACACTCACCGTAATCCCCTTGGCAACATTTAAATCGTAGTTTCAATCCTTCGGAGTGGAACCTTCCACCACGCTGTTAGCGTGATACAGTTTTGTTTTTACATTGGTAGACCATTTATGTATGCCCACCCCACCGGGCAGCTAAGGGTGGCTTATGACCGAATCACACGGACTAAAACCTCAACCTCGACCTCTTCACACATCTTTTATGGCCCAGGATTTCGTCCCTTGATTTCATTTCTTTATTTCATCCCCTTAACCCGGTAGATATCGCTACCTCGTCAGGGGCCTTCTTTTTGCAGTCTGAGGGGTCAAAAATGAAGACACCCTCTGACGAACCGGTGGTAAGCGTAACGAACACGAATGAGTCTCAACCTTCAAGGGCCTATACATAACTGCTAGGGCGACTGACGTGCCCGCGTCCATCGCCTGCAGGCCCTACCTATAGCGGCCGGAGATCGTCACATCTCTGATGCCGCCGTTCGGTTCGTCGACCGCGGGTGTTATTATACAGTGACACCGCATTCATTAACTAACATTACGCACCCCACATATGGGCATACAAATAGTAGTTACATAGGTTTTATGAGGGACTTTATTTCTTATGTTTTTGGTTAACCTTTGATAGATTTGAAATACATGTACGTGTTTTTAGGGCTAATATCAAAATACCTACATGTATTTCACTAACGTATCCATGTTTGTTCAGCTTAGCTCACATGAATAGTTTAGCTCGATTCGCAATATTGTATGGATGCCGAGGAAAGTTGACTTTGGCACTCTTGAGCTAGTTGTCGTTCAGTTGAGTGCTTTAAGTGCTCGCCCAAAAAGTCCGGTGAAAATTGTAACTACATTTGTCTGCTGTTTAAGGCTTTTTCTTTAATTTACTGATCGATTAAATGATAAAAATGACGTCATGCGCGATGACGTCATACTTTTATAGTTGCTCCCTCAACGTTACTTCGAATATCCAATAAAATTATGTAGACAAAAGTCTTTTAAATATAATATTAAAGAAAATTAAATTTAATGTCGTACGAGTATGTGTGTAAGCATGATGCATATAGATTTTGCAATTACAGTATACCTAGTATTAGAAATTTACATAAATTACTAGTTATGTAGAGAATAGAAGTTTTAAAGTAAAGGCAACTTTGTAATATATTATTTAACGTACCATTACTGTAGTCCGGTTTGAGTAATCGCAGATAAGGTCCCACAGCCGCACCTTTTGTAGGATATGCATAATTATTACACGTCCCATCAATTCTGCGGTCTTCGTGAGGTGTACACGGCTTTACTACAATAGTACATTTTCTAAAATCATACAGAAGTTTATATTATGAACAGATACGGTAGGGAATTATAGTTCTCTTTAGCTATTATTTATCGCAATAAATAATTTCCTAAATAAGTAAAAGAAGTCACGGAGAATATAAAATAATACACTTTAAAATACTGTGTATAATATATAATGTAGGTATATTAAATATTTTACATAAATATTTCGATAGATTTCGTATTTCGCCATAACTTATATTATCGTCGTCAGTATCATTATTAGCCTGTAAGAGACCCACTGCAGGACCATAGGCTTTTTTCCGAAGGAAGGTATGGGGTATTTCAAACTCTGAGAAAACTACAGTTCTATACTTTCCCACATACGGTGCCACTATGTATATGCGTTTTCGTGCGTGCAGCCGGCGTTCATCGATTTATAACTTTATCACGTCAATACGATAGTGTAATTAGTAAACAAATATACAGAACTTCTATGTAAATAGAATAAAACATAAACTACATTTCTCCACGGCAAGAAAACACACATTACTGAAGGAGTAGTATTAATAAAAATCGTAGTTTCTTAAAACGTTAATAACTTTATATTAAATGAAGGTATACTGAATTTTTTTACGTCATAAATCGATGAACGTCGGCTGGACATACGAAAAAGCTTAACTCATTGTCACGTTCCGCCTGGACCGAGCGTGCAAGCGAGAGAGCGGAACAAGCGATAGAAAGGCGCAATCGGCCCAAGTGTTCGGCTTGTGACGCATCTACCTCCTTTCCAATCCATCGGTAATTCAGTGATAATAATTCAATTCATATATGTATGCTATTTTTCATCAATGTTTTCTTATGACGTTATCACGTAAAATTATCGTTCGTAAACCGACTTTACAAACAACCAATTTTTGTTCATAAGGACCCATTGTCTAAAACGTAAACAAATAATAAATTAATCGCAATCTATCAAGTTATATACATTTTTTGAGTGATGCGCGTATAAAGGCAGACCTCTTATATGTTTAGGAAATGTCCTTATGATAAGGTTAAATATGTGTCTTCGTCTAGATGTAAACAGTGAACGGTAAGTAATAGTCAAGCAAAACTTACTCGGTCGCATTTTCGACACGCAATTCCTTCGCCAGAGCTTCTTTGATTTTCTCACCCGAAAATCTATCATAATTACCTTCAACAGAAAGTAATATTGACAGAAATAAAACACTGTATAGAAACATTGTTTACGTACGAATGAATACGTTTGTTACAATTAACACGCTGAAAAGACTCGTCCTTGTTTAGCAAGCGAACTAATTACGAAAGTATCCGTTACTGTTTTATAATCGATGCTATAAAAACATAATTATTCGGTTTGTGTTCCAAGTCTTTCGTACTTTAACCGAAAGTGCATTATAGATTTGTTGCGGTTGTATGAATACTTTTTGGTGACAACCATAGAGGTAAAATAATAAAAATCTTGGAAATTACATTGTAACTACTCTGATAGTTTTTGGCGGGATCTTAGTCTGTCATGTAGTGGTTTTTATATTTTATTCATAATCTTGTATTATTAGACTCTATATTTTGTAATATTGGTGGTGTTTTACGTAATATAGTTTGGTTATTATGCACAAGTGAAGTGGATGGGAAATAATACCACGGAGCATGCATTCTGAGATGCCACCAAAACTCCATGGAAAGTTCTAACAAGGAAACCACCATCTTGTTAGAACATTATAATTATCACAAGACACTTACTTGGCAAAATCTTGTTACTTGACGCTGGCTAGTGCACAAACCGTGACGGAGCCAAAAAATAAAGAAGAAGAAGAACTACTTTGATATAAAATGAATAATAGGGTCTCCACGCTTCTATGTTTTGATGCGAATGATTTCGTAAGCAATATACTTTGGCGTATACGTTATACGTTAAGGCGTTGCAATTCATTCCTCAGGAGTAATAGTTAACGACGGAGCCCGGCGGCCATCTTCCGCCGGGCTGACCCCTGGGGCGACATGGTGATAGCTTCAGCACGGTCCCATGTTGCCCCAACCATAAGCGGCTGCCGGTACACCGTGGTGTTTTATCTGTGCGAGTCGGACATAACCCACGCTCTTCCCCGAGAGGGTACCCACCATAATACTATACCCATCCATAAGGGATTTACCCACGTTAATAAAAAAAGAGTAATTGTTTCATGTGACTAGCCTTAGATTTGCGGCCCTACTGAGTTTGGTTATAAATAGACAGAAGTTGCAGTGACCATTTAACATCTGATTGGTAATATAGTTGTTTGCTACTTCATTACCAAAAGGAAAAAGAAATGTTA
The DNA here is from genome assembly GCA_035772565.1 of Antheraea assamensis. Lineage (NCBI taxonomy): Eukaryota > Metazoa > Arthropoda > Insecta > Lepidoptera > Saturniidae > Antheraea > Antheraea assamensis. The sequence goes on from JAQQSE010000160.1 coordinate 1,669,613, forward strand.
TTAAGACTGTATTCGTATTTAACGCGTGAAAGAATAATAACCCCAAAATTTTGTTTACTTTTCGAGTTCGATAGTGAGTTGTCAAATTTTTGTTTATTTAACTGTTCCTATTGTACATTTATTAAAATTTATTATCTGAGAGTTATAATTATTTGTACAGTAGATATTAATATTTAAGTATTAATAAAAATAGTCGTCTTCATTATGTGATAAAGATACGGAGAAAATAAATTATGTTTGTAAGGCCCGAAAAAGATGCTCTATTGTTTATAGCTATGCTCTATTGTTTTTAGCTATGTCAGTAAGGTTGCGTGGTGACGCATTGATGAATATAGAAGAGGAGTATATTGTATAATGAAATTAATAGCGTAACCGGGACAGTTGCCAAGCTCCATATCAATATGCCAGATGGCGACAAATGACGCAGTGAACCATGCAACACAAAATTGATTATTATCTGTTTAGTGTTCTATAGTATACAGCATTTGATCGTTATTTGAAACCGTACTGATATTGGAAAGCAGGTCATATGAATGCTTCTGTTATGTTAAAATTTCATGTCTATGTTTTCTGAGCTTTTTGTTGCTATATATGCTCAGGTTAAGAAAATTTTGTCCTACGTCTTTACATATTATTTTTGAAAAGAAAAAAAGCTTCAGAAATCTCAGTTTTTTTTTGTTTAACCTTTTTTACAGCATCATGTTTTTCCACTAAACAATGGCAATGTTAGTAAATGAGAAGCATTTATCAATAAATATACAATGAAGAAAACATACAGAGAAATTTAAAGTATTATTGCAATTCTGAGTATTATTGAATGCAATCCATTAGCGAATAATGCATAGCGCGTTGATAATTAAAATTCACTAGAAAATCGATTTCGTTTTAATTACTGAACTGTATAATTTAAATGAAAGTGCATATAAATGTTGAATATTTAAAGACTCATCATTATTTTTCTGCACGAAATAATATTAAAAATAACACAGACACCAAAATTCAGACGTAATATAAAATTTTAAAACTTATGCTCACGATTATTTAAATGTTTTTTTTTTTATACAGTTTTACAAAATGACAATTTGCTATTCATATATCCGATGGTGTTTTTCACCGACAGCAATTTTGACGGGACTTTATGTGATGAGTTTTTAAAGTGAAACTTCTTATGGGAGTTTTTTGAAATCCTGATCCGCAACCTTTTTTATGACGAAAAGTGGTGGTAGTAAACACTGTGTCGGGTAAAGTGTTGAAAACAACGGTTCTCGTCCGATTCCCGAAGTTAAGCAATGTCGGTTGCAGTCAGTACTTGGATGGGTACCCCTGGAAATACCACATGACGTTGGCATTTTCTTGTGCTTTTTATAAAGAATCATTCACTTCTTTCGTTTAAGCATAAGGTATAAGGCGTAAGCACATACATATTTTTTTTCACCTAATTTAATAAATTCTTATATTTTATTCATAGATTTGCTAATAAAGACTATAAACACCGGGTTACTTACGAACTAGGTGATTTTTTTTTCCTAACTCAGTTCTTGCAAATTACAAGGAAGATAGAAATTAAGAAGGAAAACAACAAAATGCTGACTCGCGCCTAATTCATTTAAAAAAATCAAGTGATTCTAAGTGTTATATATAAAGGTCAGTCATCGTAAAAGGCTTAATCAAACGGTATCGATTACCGATAGTACATTTAATGCTATATAATGTATAATAAGTATTTGAATAAACTCGAAATACTCCCTTCGAAAGAGGTTCAATTTGTGCTTCTAATTTATTTTCATTTATATTTTATCAAATAATTTAAAAGTAATTGATAGACAGATTAGAATTGCAAAAGATAAACGTCATTGTCGATATACCTATCTGAGTGTTGGTATACCGAAATGAAAGTGCCACGGCAAATGATTGTCTAATAATTGGATATATATTGGCTAATAATATGTGAATTCCCGAATTATTGTACATAAAGAGCTTTTAAAGTGTTATAATTTTTTTTTTCTGTATCATGTAAAGAAACAAAAGAATTTCGAAGGAATGATGGCTAATGGCTAGCATGTTTGAGTATCGTATCGATCGACGTAGGTTCGACCTTGTGAGTGAGCCGAAGGCCGGAGTTTTCGGTGAATGATAGATACATCGTGATGAAATCATAGCATCGTTGTAGGACTCTTTCTTAGCCCCTCTGGCTAGCTACCACCCACAAGCAGAAAATCTGTCGCCAAGAACCTATAGGTGTGTTCCGGCAGCTGCCCTTGACAGTCAATCCTCCTCTAGGTCTAGTGTGATTATCATCGTAGAGTACATATTCCCTCAGATTAAAGTAAATATCTGTAAAATTATTGTATGGTCATTGCCTAATTATAAATAAAAAATGTATAAGTCTACTTTTATAGCAAAATGCGTCCATCGCTGTTGTTATGTTTTCCATAAACTATTATTCTCCTGTACTATATCTTCTTTTATGGAATCTCAAGTTCCTAATGTAGCATGGCAACGACAAACCATATTGTCACGGTTTTGCAGCGTATACACAAATTCATAATTGATTTAACAAAAAAATAATATATGGACTTTTATTGTTTTATTAAATAAGGGTTTTGGTTTTTTTTAAATTAGTAATTATAAATCACTACAACAAATCGTGATAGCCGAGTAGTTAAGTTATCGGAATACCGGTTCGAAGTTTTTGGAATATGCGTATATTTACTTATTTTAATTGGTAACACTATCGGCTAATGCCGAGGGAAATTACGTAAATCTGAGAAATATTCATTTGTGGTATAAATATAGACCTATGAATTTCTCGTGAAATTGCTAATATGTTCCAAGATGTCAGAGCAATTATTCCCGTGCTTTTTACACTATTGCACGTGGCTCTTATAAACTAGCATTCTCTATTTGTATATAATAATAAATGTGTAGTTCTGTAAATTATTTTGCATCTATTGTACATATAAAAATGTTTGTTATGTTTGTGTGTCCGGAATTATATCAAAAACTTTTGTACAAGATAAGCTCACTGAGTTATCCAGTAGTTTAGAGTAATGCGCGCACAACGGCAGACTTCTATCATTTTATTTATATAGAAGAAAAAGATCTCATTGCAATTTATATTTAAACATGTCGAAAAATTATTTATAAAATAAATGGGAAATAAGAGAAGTCACATTTTGTCAATTAGCCACAATCTTACATTTTAGATATACAATTTGCATAAAGGAAAAAGAAATCCATGATTCTCTCCTGTAAATACAGTCAATGTCGTATTGCTAATACAAATATGTTACGCTGTATACAATAAAATGCGAACGGGAAATGAGAAAATATTATTACATTTGAAGATATTCCAGATATTTACAATAAGCATAAAATATAATCAGAGCAAATACGTTAAGTCGAATAATCTATAAGGCTTTAAAGGAAAAATCGGGTGAGGAGAGCACGCTAAACCAGAGCTTACCTGTAATCCGGGTTGAAATGTTCTCTATACGAGGTGGTACCCGTTAGCTTGAGAAATAATATTAGCACTGAAACGTAACATATAAGAACTTTATGTAGATAAATTGTAGGTTAATATATAACCAACAAAGTTTTGTGTAATTTGTATTTTTATACAAATATAATTTTACGATCTAATAGCTCTCTCTGCCTGCGGTTTTTTTTCCGGACATTAGCGTGTTCAAATACAGAAAACAAACAATCTCTTGAGTTCTATATTTTGTTGTTGTTGTGGGTTAACAAACAGAAAAGTAGTCCACCTAATGTTAACTACCTATCCCTATGTACAACCAATCGTAAAGGGACCACAACCATCAGGACAACTTATACTTACAGCAAATCTTATGCCAGTAGTATTTCGCTACTCTTGAATACTAAGTGAGAAAATAGCAAAGATAGGTATGGGTGGTGATGATCGCATAGCAAACCTTACACAAGTTCTAACAGTATAAATATACACGTCAATGGATATAGTGCCACTGGTAACTACGGTTTATCAGAATTTAAAGTGGATGTAGTTGTTATAATAATATATGTACACAGGTCTTTTAAATAAGTGCCGTATCCTGGTACGTGTGGTAGAAGGAGGCATTTTTTCAGATCTCATAAATTAACCAACAATATACGATTTTCTTTTGTTTTTCTGTTATAGTACTTTTGTATGTCTTATGAAAATAAAGACCATTGGGAACCAATAATATCTTGCATGATACGCACAATTGTTTGTACTTACAGTTGAGTTTAATGTAGATTACTCAATGAAAAGTTTCTTATTGAATTGGCTGTGGATATAATTTCCGGTATTCATTATATATGTTGATTTATATGTCCTGTAATATTAAACAATATCGTTATGAAATCATGCACTAATGAATAGAAAATGTATAAAAAATTAATGCAATGCATTTTCATACGCAGCTGTATTTTAAGCCTTTGTGAGCATATGCATTATGCATATTTTGCTATACACGTGATCCCTTTCGGTACTTGTGTATTTTTTTTTTAATGTGATTTAAGGCAACCTAACAGACGGCTTACCTCAGGGTAAGTAACGGACCAAGGACGATGCGTTGCCGGCCTTTGAGGAATGCTCGTTTCTTGAAGGCTTATAGGTTATGTTAGTCCGGAAACGCTCCCGCTAGGAGTTCATTCCAGCGAACTACTCGACGTACGTGGGAAAAATGCACTCACTATAAACGACTTTCAACCATCGAGAAGCTACGGATGTTATTTCATTTTGTGGCGAGTCATTCGGCAATGGAACTCAGCAGCAGGTATCTATCCAAACAGCTTTTCAGAATACTCTCCGTTGGAGATACTGTAAAACACACAAAGTGACGCAACGTACCTGCGAAGTTACAACGGGTCGAGCCCTAAGGAAGGCACCCGGTCGTCGACAATTCGATTCACTCTACGTTAAACTCGGTCAAAAGGAAATAGATAGCATTGGGCATGGCATGTTTACCGTGGGAGGAAACCACGTTAAAAAGTGACAGAGGGGAGGCCTTCGGGCGGAGGAAGAGGGAGAAAAACCTCATTAAAAAGTTCCTGTGGGAGGAAACCACATTAAAAAGTGACAGAGGGGTGGCCTTCGGGCGGAGGGAGAGGGAGAAAACCTCGGTAAAAAGTCACCGTGGGAGAAAACCACGTTAAAAAGTTACGGGTGTTGAGGAGACAACCTCGTTAAAAAACAGACGGGAGGCCTTCGGGCGGAGGGAGGTAGAAAACCTCGTTAAAAAGTTACCGTGGGAGGAAACCACGTTAAAAAGTGACAGAGGGACGGCCTTTGGGCGGAGGGAGAGGGAGAAAACCTCAAGAAAAAGTTACCGTGGGAGGAAACCACGTTAAAAAGTGACAGAGGCGAGGCCTTCGGGCGGAGAAAGAGGGAGAAAAACCTCATTAAAAAGTTCCTGTGGGAGGAAACCACATTAAAAAGTGACAGAGGGGTGGCCTTCGGGCGGAGGGAGAGGGAGAAAACCTCGTTAAAAAGTCACCGTGGTAGAAAACCACGTAAAAAAGTTACAGGTGGTGGTGGTTGGAGGGGGTGACCCCTTGACTACCAAACCGGACCAAGGAGGGAAGGGGCTGGGGACCTGACTTTCCATTGCACATTGGTTCGGTAGACGGGTAGGCAGCTTGACCGGGCTGTCGTCGCGGTCAGGGCGTTCGCGCTGGGCCTTGTCGCCGGGGTGGCATGGTGCTTGCTTGTTCGATCCCGTGCCACTCCATAGCGCGGCAGACGGTATCTTGTGGGTTTTTTTAGTCAGTAGGAGTCTGACACCCCACAGCTCCCCAGGGCTGTGGGTGTCCAATGAAGGATTTCTTCCCACATTAAAAAAAAAAAAAAAAAAAATGGCATGAGTAATAAAAAGTTTGAAACTTTGATATTTGATATTGAATAAATCTATTCAGGTAGCGATAGCTATAAGAAAAGATACAAAATTTTTGACTACTTTAATAAATCCAATAAAAAAAATGTAGATAAGAGAAAGAGAAACCGAATCGACTTCTACTACCCGTTGTTACACTGATTTCCACGTAAACGCCGAAAGAAAAATGTAATAAAAACCCAGGATTGAACGTTTTATCAAATTAATAGTTACATTAGTTAATGCGAGTAGTTTCATTTGCAGTTATTTTTTCTTTATACTTTATAGCTTTTAGCATTTCACCACAACTTCATCGGATGCTAAACGATGATGTGGTCTACGACGGTAAACACGCTAAACCTAGATGGGGACTGACCCTCAAGTGCAGCTGCTGTAACAGACCAGCAGGGGCTTGGTGACAGATTTTCAACTTGAAGACTGACTTAGAAAAAGCACTGCCAACATGTAAAATTCCAAAATCACCCAGGTCCTTAAGTAGATATGGACTTTTTTATTTATCCTTTTATTAATCTTTTGTGCCTTTACCCGCAGCTTCGCTCTCGTAAATGTAGATCCGACCTATCCAGAATGACCTATGTCCTATCTGACCTGATACTGTACTATCAGGAATAGCACTTTTTCTTGGATGTTTTCTGTACCCCTGACGTGTATGCAATATGTTATCGAGTAATGAAGACGTCAAAGTGTACCATAAACAAACAAACTCATATTTACATTTATAATATTAGATGAAATTAGTATATACTTTTAAAATGTTATCTACTTATAATTATATAATGATTTCGGTATAAAAATTTAAATGTAATAAAAGTATTACACGTTTTTATATTACATGTTTATATATTACATGTAATTGGGTTTTGACTAAGGTTTTACTGGTTTTAATTCTGTTGTTAGTTGTTTCTATTTCAAGATTTTCGAATTTAAAAGTTTGCATAAATTCGTTACCTAATAAGTAAATTACTTTTCGTTACAGTTGTAGAAAATACAAATTATATTTTTATTGTATCTCTAAATGTGAAACTCTCTCTTATAAACAAAGAAAATTTTAAATAATATTACGGCAATAGTAACAGTAATAACATTTTTATATTTTAATAACAATTTTTTATATAGATTTATAGTTACATATTTATGATGATCTCTATCCAATCGAACACGATTGCCATCAGAAAATAAGTTTATACTCTTGTTTGCGAATCGTTACTTGCTTAGAAGGGAAAATATATGTAACCTATGTTTGGATTATAACTCTTTCAAAGATTATGAATGAAGTAACAATAAATTAGACTATTAGTACATTATCAGAGTATCAGCGTCTATACTCTATATTTATGAAAGAATAACCGAATTGCTAACATATGAACACACAGGCCAAACTACTGGGTTTAGGACCATGAAAATTTGTATGCGGGTTCCTGTTACTCTGTAAGTGAGAACTATGTAAGTATTTTTGGAAATCACTTACACTTCAATATGTGTATACACAGTTATAAAACAAAGAGTCGATAATAAAATAGTACAGAACATTTTTCTCAACCGATTTTCTTAAATTTTCATTTGTTAGGTAGTTATGCACGAGCTTTAATGTTATCAATTAAAACATCTTAAAAATATTTTTTTCAAATCTAAGCGTTTAGATGTTCATTATAGTTTATGATTTTCACGTCTACAGTATTAATTGTACAATAATGAATACAAATAATAATAGTTGTAGGTTAACATTGAATAAAATAGTATGTACAGCTTATTATGGTTGAATTTCGACTATTGAAAGTTTACTAGTCAATATAAAAGTCTAGATACTTTTAGTAAACAATTCTACTTTGGTTAAATGTGAACGATATCGGTTATATGTATCAATATACGGTCTTTATCGACGCTAATGCGTCTCGGTCGATTTCACGCGACCGCAAGAGGAAAGAGTAGATACTGCAACAGTTAGGGCTGTCATTTATTATTACATTGTTATATATATTATGTTCATTCACTTGCTCTTAAATCATACGTCAAACAAACTGTGAATGTGAGTTTGTTTATTTGTTACGTTTTTTCTAGAGTTGTGAGAATAGTGCTCGAATTGAATATTCGAACTATTCAAATAGTTCGAACAAATCGTGTAAATTGAACTATTCGAATATTTGTGAAATAAGGAAGAATGGTTAAACTAATAGTTTTTTTTTATGTTATAGGGGGCAAACGAACAGGTGGGTCACCTGATGATAAGTGATCACCGCCGTCCATAGACACTAGCAACACCAGGGGAGTCGCAAGTGCGTTGCCGGCCTTTTAAATATGTGGGCCTCCGGCGCTCTCACTGACCGAACGAAACGCAACAGTGCAAGCACTGTTACTTCACGTCGGTTTTCTGTGAGAGGGTGGTACTACCCCGGGCGAGCCGACCCATTCATGCTGAAACCAGTAATAGCTTCAGCGTAGCTCTACCACCTACAAAAGGATATAGGAAGGATTATAGGAAAAGATACATTTTTCACTAATTTAATAATTCAAATAAAAAAAAAAGAAAATAAGAGAAACGGAATCGACTTCTTTGCTAATTCGTGAACCCTGTAATGTATATAGCACATGATATAATGAGCATTCTGGGATTTTATGAAGGACTCAAAATCTGAGGGGTGGTGGTTCTACTGTGGTTTTAGATTTTGATAAAGAAGTAATATGATATTTGTACTCGCCAAGGATTAGCCAGTGGATAAATCCACTTTAATGGTGGCAAGAGGAAACTAACATATTTATTTGCCTTTCATCAGTGGCAAGATATTACTTGCCAATACCATGTACTCCGTAGAGAGCGAACGTTTGTTTTCATCAGCTGGGGATACTAATACCGAAAGACGAACGTTCTTGTTATCGGAAAAGGTAAGCGAATTTTTTCTGCATATAAACTTAAATTAATTAATTTTATAAGATAAATATAGACCTTTCTTATTTATTATACATCTTCAAACAAGTTTAATTAAAATTCCTTTGGCTAACAGACGAATCTGTTGAACTAGCTTTGTATATTAATAATTATTTAGTATTTTATAACTATCTAGTTTCTTAGTTCATCTTAGTTAGAATAATTAAAATAGTTTGAATTATTCGCAAAATTAGAATTATTTCAATAATCCGAATAGTTGGACTTATTCGAATAAATCGCATTATTCGAATAGTTCGAGTGTTCAAATCAAATTATCCGCTATCGAATAACCCCCTTAGTTTCTTCGCCTTAACTACTCAGCTGATCATTTTGATATTTAGATAGCCATTGTCAAGAATAAAGAAAGGCATAAGGAATAGGCCATTCATTTACGTAAAAGAGTACTGTTCCCAAGGAATAGGTCAAAATCATATCAACGGGAGTGAAACTGCTAGTAAAAGCTTTTTTGTACATGCTCCGTGTCAATATCAATAATTCAAAACTACGTTACTACTACGAACTACGACGTGGTGATCGGACACGTTAACCATTGTCATCGTCACTTCAAAAACAAGCGAGTATATAAATAAACTTGTTACTAAGTGAGTAGTCAGATTTCGGATACGATCCGATCGTACCGTGAAAAGTGTAAACTAAAAGTTCAAAGGTCTTATCAGTATGATTTTATAAAATATATAATTGGGAAGCCAGTCTAGGTTTAATGAACGGTATAAGGTAAACTTACATATTTCACTACTTCCGAAAAGTAAATGATGTCTCATGCTATTTTTGAAGTGAAACTTCTTATGGGAGTGCTTTGAATTGAAATTCTGATCGGCTACTTTTTTATGTGACGAAAAGAGGTGGGGGTAAATACTGTGTCGGGTAGAGTATTGAAAACACCGGTTCTTGTCCGTTCACCGAAGTTAAGGAACTTCGGGTACGGTTATTATTTAAATGGGTGACCACCTGGGAACACTGCATGACTTTGGCTTTTTGTTGTATTTTTTTAATTAAAATATTTCGGTGTAATAAAAAAGTTTCACTTTTGTCGTGTGTCGATACGACACACTCTGTTTTTTTTTTGTATGGAAAGGTAAATGAGTTGCAAAAACAGTTCAAATATAAACATATATTATATTCAGACAGTGACCCTTAAAAGCCAGTTTCTTTCCACATTTGTCATAATACTTTCTTTTTAACCGACTCTAAAAACGAGGTTTTCGATTGGGTTGTTTTTTTTTTCCATGTTTTTTAGCTCAGAAATTTATCATTTTACATTTAACAAATAAACCGATTTGATTTTTTTTTATTGGAAAGGGGATATTTTCAATTTCTATATTAATGTTACTAGCATTGAACTTTGGATTTTGAAGATACACCAAGGAAAATTCAAACCACAGTCGAATAGGATATGTACTTGATTTAGAAAACCAAGTGATTTTTTGTTAATTTGGTATTGATTTTCATTATTGCTCAAACGTTACAACACAAATGAATGTAGGATATTACTTAGGTACGTTTAGCAACCCTATTTAATAAAGGATGCATCCAACTATACAGAGTCCACTTTGTATTACTGTAGAAGTGTAAGTTGCGGGTCGTGAGGACGATAGACGGGAAATAAGAGGATTGCGGGGTGCCGGCCATCGCACACTGTGATTCCCACATACATACATACAATGATGATACATATTGTTAACGTTTCAAATAAACCGCAATTTTTTATTTTATTTCAAAAGGGAATTAATTTTCTTTAAAGCTATTGCGTAAAGATTTCTATTTACGAGCAAATTTGAGGTTTCGTTTGAATTATTTGGAAAAAATGTCCATCTCAAAGCACTAAATAACAGTTCAATACTCTCCAAAATGACGCTAGCATAAGCAAAGGGTATGGTTAGTCCAAAGTAATTTTGTAAATATAACTTAAATTAATTGCTGTGAGAAAACTTGGATAGTGATAGAATTTTTGTGAACCTTATATACGTTTAGTGATTTTGGAGTGTTTACTGTTACAAAACTTTTTAAAATAATGGAACAATAATTAACCCTGTTGCTATTGTAGTGCCATCATAATTTATCACATTTTGACGAGTACATTTTCGTATAACTTGGTGGTTTCTCCTTACATCTACACTCGGTACTAATTTCCAACATGCTCCTTTTCGTAACTGTTTGGGTATATTTGATATTTTTTATTTGTTACTGGCGTAATAATAATAATTTGAAACGGTAACTCCTTCAGGGCAAACATTATCTAGAAACTAAACAAGAAGCTCTGAAGGATAAGAAGCCATTATTTTTATATACATATATAAGATTGTTCTAGACAGTGCATATCATAATAAAATAAGATCTCATATCATCTGTGGATTTTACGTGACATGGGACAATTTGTCTGTTATTATGATATCTTTGCAGTGATCTTAAAGTGAACGCGAATAAGCGAATGGAAAATGCAAACACGATATTTCTTCCAAGATTTTATTATCAAATAAGATAATATTACTTTACTATATGCTTTTACTTGTTATTGTTTTATCGTATTTTATAGTTTTCTTTATAGATTCATATAAGTTAATACTACAATCAAAAAATAAAAAAGGTGTACTGACTTTTCAATATTTGAATATTTCTAAATCCTTTTTCGCAGCCTTAATCCATGCAAAGACAGTGAACGTTGACCTCTATTCTTTATTTAACGGCTTCGTGTGCAAATTGAAGTAATTAAATCCGTGTTTAGAAAATTGGAAATAGAATTCTTTGTCACTTTGTAAATCGAGGCAATAAAAAAATATTAAAAGTATGACGTCATTAGAAATAAAACTAAAATTATAAATAAATAGTGCAGCTGAGTACGATCAATCGAAAATTAATAATAATAAAGTCGAAACTGAACATACCAAAATACAATCCTAATATAGTTTAAGGAAAATTTGAAGGTATACCTAGGTATAAAGGGTCTCACGATACAAATGAGAATATATCATGTTTAGTCGTCGAGGGTCTTTTAAAGCATACAGTTAATAGTAGACAGCTAATAATAATTAATACGTTTTGTTAAAAGGGGCTAGCCAATAGTAATAGTAACTTAGCAATGGTCAATAGTTACTAGTCAATCGGGGGTCATTAGAGATCTGAGTTTAAAAAAATCAGCTGAGGGCTTAATGACATCGTTTCTATTATTACTTTTTTATTTTATTATATTCGTATATGTAATATGAAGATACTTCTCACTTCAGTTTTACGTAACTTTGAAGTCAACGGGTAAACAAAAAATATGTAGTAAAATTTCTTACAACAGCGAACATAGTGAAACACTTAACCTATTTTACAATAAGCTTCTTAAGCCCCTTTTAAATAGGTTAGGTTAAGAACGCTTTTGCTCGGTAACCGTGGCCGTGAGTTGAGGGATACAATCACAGCAAGCGCTGTTTTATTTTATACTAGCTGTACTAGTATTTAGATTCTTGTTGAAATGTTGCAAAGACATCTTGTGGATCATACGAGTAAATTTTTTTATATCCTTAAAAGTTGTACTTTTCTACACGTTCACATATTATTACAGTACAATCCTGTCTATATAAATAAAATGAAAGTGTGCCGTTATGCGCGTATCACTCAAAAACTATTGGATATATTTCGATCAATTTTTTTTAAGTGAAACTTTATTTACATCTCACACTTTTTATTGCAATCAGCCGCGGAATAGGGGTAAAGTGAAAGGCGCTCGGTAGAATAGCCAAGGCCAATATGCCAGCGCCCATGGCTCAGTTTAAAAGGATTCAATGATTTCAATAAATATTGTGTTAATATTTTAAAATGTAACGATCCAAAAAAAAAATTCACTTGCATCGTAGTTTCATAAAACCACACAATTTTTTAGTCTTACTAATTACACATTTCATACCTTAAAAAATAATACGATAGCTTCATCCTAACAAATATTGTTAATGTGAATATGAGTTTATTTGTTTGTTACGCTTTGACGCTTTTACTATTCAATCGATTATTATGGAGTTTTGCACACATGTTATCACGGGTACAGAAATAGATATAGGGTAACAATAATCAAGACAAAAGTGCTGCTGCTGAGGGATAGGTCAACGTAAATGTGAACGCGCGAGAAAAATCTACTTTAAATGTTTTAAGAAATCATTATTATTAAAGGAAGTACGCATTCAGCGATATTGGTTTTTTTGTGGAGAAGTGGGGTAACCATAAAAAAATCGATCGATTTTTCCTTTATTTCAAATGATCGTGAGATTTTATCAGAGAATATTAAATCAAAGACTCTGTCAAAATCCGAGCCCTTAATATTGATGTTTAGAGGTTGCGAGACTAATTCATTTGTCATGCAATTAACAGAGGATTTTCTTAACCATTGGACTTTTTAACTCAGCCTCAGATTATCGTTCTGAAAAACTCAACTTAAATTTCTATAGAGATTTGAATGCTCTAAAAAAAGGTGTCTCATGATTTTTCGATAAATCCATTTCTGTAAAAGTTATTCAAGGTTAAAGTTAGACATTGAATTAGTTTTGAAATTATTGTTCATATTTTATGTTTTTGTTATATTTTCATCTTTTATGACTATTCAGCTAAATATTAAACATCAAACATTTCACATAGATATGTAGAACCATAGTTCGTCATCCCCAGTGTTCTATCAGAAACAATAACTAAATTAAGTTCAGATTTTAAATATTGTATTAATCTCAATCTGTCATCTTGCTGTGAAAGGTGCACAATTTTTTTCGCATAAAAAACGTAACGCTGTCATTCTATCACAAAATTTTACTCTTCATGTTTTTTTCATACCGGAGGGCCTTATATGTAAATTGATTCTTAAGGAGTAAATACCTAAAAAGTCATGTACACAAATATTGCAGATTTACTAACATACATTGTGCGACATAAATAATTCACTGTTATACGTTCAAATTATTATTTCTAATACTATAACTATTAGCACATTTCAGTACATTTTTTGTGATTTACCTGATATCCTGTTGTTCTGAGACACAGTACGCATAATAAGAAGCACAACGGCCTTTAATAACGTCTAGAATTAATACCAAATACCTAGTTCTCAGCCGTGTCTCGAATTTTCTTAGCTTTTATTAATTTAAAAGGAATTTCCGTAATTTAAATAGAAAGATGAAAGACCTTTCAAGCATTTAATGATAAACTTTAACATAAATTTACAGGAAAATATTTTATTTTTAAATAGAAGATTATTTATTACCCAACTATGCTAAGGTATATGTAATGTAATAGAGAGTAATGTTTTTCAAATGTATGAATGTAATATGTACATATAACTTCTATATCGACCTTTGGCAGACTAAACAGTCTATATAGCCTAAACAGTGTGATGCATTTTAACATGTAACATGTAATTGTATTCATTTTAATCGTGGAAGTGATATTGTCTATATTGCGAATAAAATGCGGTGTTTGTAAGGCAGCTCTACTCACAATATTATAACTTCGTTCTGTTACTCGATGGTCGCAGATCCGTTGCTAGTAAACGCGTCGCTCCGAGAATTCTTGCCCGTAGATTCGTTTTTTGTAACTCGTTCCTTGTAGATTACTTATAGAATTATTACGTATCTCTTTTCTCGAACTGTTTCGAAATTCGAATTGGAAATCTTTCGATTTGTTTCTGGTGAAGTTTGTCACCTAACTGTTATTCTATGCTCCCATCTGTGCTCCATCTATCCGTCTTGTAGTTGCGATGTCGCGCATCGGACGGACGGAGACCTCTCGAGTCAACGGGATGGTGCCAGGATACATTATTTTATAACCCATATCGCGTTACCCGTATGTTTTTTACCGCATTCGTCCTTCCCGGCCTCAGTATTTTTGTACACAAAAACTTTTGCTTACAAATATGTACATGCAATACATTATTATATCCATGATTGTAATTTATCATATAACAATCAATGTTATTACTAAAAAAAACCTAACCATGGCTCGCTGTCTGCAACAAGCTATATAATATTAAGTAAGACATCTGTGAATTAGAAGTAAGAGGAGGAATAATAATAAGTTCATTAAATGCAATAGTACACATTGAATAAAACCATTTGTTTATTAATATAAAAAATGAATGTTTTGCAGTTGGGTTATATTGTTCATTGTTAAGAATTTTACATGCTTTCGTTATCTAGTTTGCAGATTAACTGGTTTGTTTTGTTACAGTGCGGCGTTAAAACTTTTCCGTATTTGCTAGCACAGTAGCCGAATCGTCCTTATTTTTATTACAAATTCAACCTCTTTTTTATTTATACATGGGGAAAAACCCTTATGAATACCCACTCCGCACGGCAGCTGAGGGTGGGTTTGTCCGCCTTACACGGACTCAAACCCCATGGTTTCCTTTACACAACTTTTTGGCCGGGAAGCGTGGATTATGTTGATAATTTATACTTTATCTTTCTTCTCCTTCTTTTTATTACTCTATTTGTAACATATAAAACATCTTTTGTAACATAAGTCGAAAATTTCTACCACACTGGGTTGTCACAAAAATTATTACAAATAGTTTACAGTTACTCATATTCGTGTCTTGATTTAATGTTTCAATCACGTCATTAAACCATTACTTCAGGCTATAGCCGTGGTTGTATTTCTACTAATTTACATTTAGCATCAGCTGGAATTTATTGATTGTACATTTCATATATCAATTATCCAAATGTGTGTAAGATAGGTTTATTTAGAACATTTTTATCGGTATTCATATATGGAGGTGGGTATTAATTTTTTAAGTATAATTTGTTTGAACAAAGAAATAAGTCTTTTGAACAAATGAATTTCAATAAATGCGCCTTTGGTATCCACGTCGGTTTCGTTATGTGAACACGGCCGACGGGTGCCTGTAGGTACCTCTGCTTCGGGGCGGGCAGAAACGTTTTTTGCATATTTCATATCAGATTTCCACGAGAAGGCCCTGGAAAATGTTTACCGCGCGTGTTTGCTATAATTTTAAGGGCTGTGTTACGCAGTATGTAGACATATATTTGAATATTTTATTAAAGAAGTATGAACTAAAATACAAAGATAGGTGTGATTTTTATTTATTTTGAACAGAATGTAATATATTTATATAGGTAATTGTTAAAAAAATTATTTGTGTTTGTGATATGGTATAATATGTAAAAAGGTTCAAGGGTATGCAATAATTAAAATAAAAGGTCCAGAGCATTATTACACAAATAGTATTTAGTGCCGTCTCGATTGAAAGTAATTTTCCTCTACACTAACAGTTCTTAAATTTCGTGTATCTGTGTGATATATCCTCCTTTTCGGTTCGAATAGACAACACACTGTTGGTCTAACGGACCTTTACGGCTTCACTGGGCTTGGTGACGACCGCAGAAGGCAGTCAGCGGAAAAGACAACTCATGCAAGAATGCCAAAGTGGTTGAAATAAGTTTTACTAATTGCATTTTATGTAATTCCATATATTAATATATGTATATACGAGTATGTATACATATATTAACACCGTTTGATTGATCGCGATAAAGGTTGATATTGCTACGTGTTTATCGAAGTTACTAGACAGAGCCAGGCTATATTTTGTTATAATTAAGCTACAGTAATTCAACTGGGACGAAATCGCGAGCGCTTAATAATAACATATAATATATATTTTTTTAAACGCAAGTCTTCTTCGCATTCATTTTCATGTAGCCGGTTGAAAATATAAAAGTTTATAAAATTCAAATACCACGTTCGCAACAATGCTGCAGGATATTTTAGACACATCCGTGTAAAAGGAACAATTCATGCAATACATTTTCCATTATGAAAAGCAACCACAGAAACGACAGCGTACCATAGCGCTATAAAAGGGGAATATGATATAATAAAAGTAGGAATTTTCGATTCAGCAGTTCGGGTAGCACTTTGTGTGTGTAGACAAGTGCCTATAAATAACAATGACTGTATGTGGCTCTAAAAGGTTTAGAGTTCCTTTTACACTTAAGAAATATAGTGGCAGTCTATGTATGCAGCGCTTCGATTGACGTAGATTCAAATTGTATAATGAGGTTTTAGCGAAGGAAAAAATGTGATAAAGTCATAAAAGAAAGTGATTGTATAGCTTTTTCTTATATTCGTCTGGTTAGTTACCATCTTCAGGTTGGAAAACTGTCTCCAAGCACTTAGAAGTGTGTTCCGGTACCTATATCTGAGATTTTCATTTATTATTGTTATAAAAAACAAAAGCTAATATAATTGATTATTTTTTTTGATAGGTATAAAACATAATTATAATTTATCCAATGAACACATCTAAATATATCACTTTACACAATACATTTGAAATTGATATTTTTTGCAGTAAAAAATTAAATACAATGTAAGCTTAATTCCACGTCGCTTGATTTTACGAAAACTCACTAAAACTTAGTCATGACTTTTTATTAATCATATTGGCTTTTTATATTCATTACTGTTTATATTTACTCTGGATTGATTTACTTTAAACAAATATTGATTTTTGTTCTCTCTATTTAACGACAGAATTCTCAATCAGTAAGTGTCGTTATATACACTTTACACTGTATATTACTCTATTATTAATTTAGTTCTTTAATTTATATATTACTAAATACATTACATGCTATTTGATTTTCATATATTTTTCTATTATATTTTATATTATTGTAATAGTTTATTGTATCAAGTACACCAATTTACGTGATACGAAATTCTGGAGCCACGCAGCCGTATTATATTATAACAGTCGCCAATGTTGAACAAAATAATCTCAAAAAGGGTTGATGCCAGGCAATCGGGCCGAACGTAAAAATTTAGCCAAATCATATATCACAACATGACAAACATGTTGTGCCGACCCTACTTAGGTGGGATAAGGTTAAGAAAAGGAAGAAGAAGTTTATTCATTACTAGCATTTGTTTGCGGCTTTAGTACTTTTTTTTGGATGAAAGATAACGTTTGGATGAAAAGCTTCTGTGGCCCTGATAACGTTTATACAAAATTTCATGATGATCGGTTGAGTAGTTAAGACATGAATGCGTAACAAAGAAACGAAAAAATTTAACATTTATATTTATAATAGTATAACGTACAACGTCACTATATATAAAATATGTATTTTTGTAACATAAGAAAGTTGTTGTCCATATTAATCAAATTACAAGAACTTTGAGAAACGTTGAGTATATTTTATATTCTCTATTATACAATTTCTGTAACGTGTAGTTTTGCATCAATTAATTAAATTACAAACTCTCCGCTTAGTTGAAACGAGGATCCAGTTTTTGTTAAGTTTTCCCAGTCATAGAAACTTGTTTCAAGTACTGATAAATTTAAGTTTTTGTAACTACCTTGGCAAAGATTTTTTTTTGTTATAAATAAATGAAACATTCTTTATAAATATGGAAGTACACTTTTCATTAATTTATGTATTTTATATGAGTGAAGATTCTAGAAAGTTACAAATAGAACGGTTAAATCCTAATCATGTAATGTGTAAGACTATTTATATGGTAATAATAATATTACCATCTTTATATATGTATAAACATATAGTAGTCTATATTTAAAGTTCTTATTATGGTACTTAACTCATTACTTATGTTATAAAATAAAACAATTCAACCACGTACGAATGGCACCACGTTTTGCTGTATGTTATGAGTAGGGATCCCACACAAGACAATTATTTTGATATTTGATTGCTGAAGGCGTTACTTTGCGGAAATCCAACATTAAAAATTAGGGTTGACGTTACTTCGCACTTCCGCTAAGAACTGTTTGGTCGCTGTCACGCCTTACTGCAAGAAAAACGGTTAAATGAACTAAAAATAATAAAAAGGCGTGGTTGATGGACAGTTAAACTCGATGTTGGCAGGTGGTGGCACCCGTCGTCGATTAACACTGTGATACCTATCTTAAATATATTCAAAAACTTGTGTATATAAAATTAATAAAAGAAATAAAAGATATAAATAATATAAAAAAAGAATTAGTAAAAGATTGACGTGTAAAGACTACAACGATTACACGTGTTTCGCTCCTTCACGGAGCATCTTCAGATCGATGTTGACTCTTCACCTGCTTCTCCGCCCGCTTGTGCCGGAAGATTTTTGTTGCAGTAAGACGTGACAGCGACCAAACAATTCTTAGCGGAAGTGCGAAGTAACGTCCACTCTAATTTTTAATTATTTTCATAGTTCTGAGTGTATGTGTACATTGTGTCCGTAAATTTATGTTTTAAAAATCCTTCCCGATAGTGGGTCTGATAGAAGGAGATAATTGCCATTTAAAACATAAATAACAAAGTAATTATCAAGCTTATTCGTCTCTTTTATTTTATAATTTACAATTTTGTTTATTAAGAAAAAATTAAAATATATTTTTTTTCAAGCTATTGGTATACAAGGATAACTAACGTTCATTAGTATAAATATTTATACTATTCTTGAATAGAAAATGGCGCGCGCTTTGTACGCGTTCTCGCATGCATACAGCCGCTGGCAATCGTGCTCAATTTGCAAACGTATTGTGCCCGATTTATTGGTTCCACGCTATCGACCACTGTCTAATGTCTTATTGTGAAAGGGGCTATATTGCTGCAAGACAATAGCTTCGAACTTTCACACAAGTTATAATGATTTTGTTATATATGGTTTGGTAATAATATAAATTATTTTTTAGGTCAAAAGGTATTATAATTTTTTTACTTAAGAGACATGGAGACCTCAAGATAAATCACAACAGTATATTTACTTCTTTAGTTAAATTTTAGGCTTTCAGTCATCACTGAGTAGTTATAACCTAATTAGATATATAGGCAGATGTATTATAGAGAATATCTAAAAAAAAAAAATAGAACACGTTGAAATAAGTATAATCTCTAATCTTACCAGATGTTCAGTAATGTAGTTAACGATAGTACCATACTAAGTTTAGAGGGACTGACTTTCAAATCTGCGTGCGGGAATAAGGTATAGGTGCTTGGTAACCTCTTTCCAATCTTAGCATGGTAGCTAGCCGAAGAGCCTTACCACTGTATAAAAATATTCCACATATTTAATATATATATTTTTTTTCAATTAACAGAATAAAACATTGCCAATCTGCACATTATACAAGTACTTACATTAATATGCTATTGAGCAAAATAGCTTAAACATATTTTCCCACGGATCACACGCTTGATTTATCAAAATTATGTTACCGCGCCAGAATCCGCGAAAGTCTACATAAAACGGTCTGGTAAACACGGGAAAAAATATAACATGCAATACGTGTACGGTTCTATTGTGTAGATAACCACCATCGCACTCAATCCAATTCATAGTTTATATGCCATTTGAATAAAAATAGGTTGTAGGATAATCTGCGCACGTCCGCAACGTGCTACTTAAGTGGAAGTAAGATTGTATCTACAGTATGAAAAATTTCTACAAACTAGTTTTAGACGAACATAAAAGAAAGCGGGTTATGATGACGATATTTTAAAAAGATTATAAACGTGTACTTAGTACTTTTCAAAAAGTAGCAGCAACACGCAAAAACACGCTATTTAATTAAAAATAAATTATCAATTTTCCGAGCCTCATTATTATTTTCGATTCTTTTTTATATTTATTTATAAAAGAATAACTGATTGACAGAAAACTTACAGATTTTAATACAAATTTTCATCCCCTTTTTCACCACCAGTGCTTATATAGAGTGTAATTTATTAAAACTAGTATTTAGTAATTTGGTATTTATTAGTAATTAGCAATTACTAAGTACTAGTTATTACTATATATAAAATATTTTAAGTATATATAAAACTATTTCATATAATTTCCGTGAAGGTTGTTTTTTGGCGTGAAAACGTCTATTTACTGAAATCAAATCTCTCGTATTAGAAAATATCATCAGATTTCAAATGCTAATAACTACCAAACTTATAGTGCTCCTGTGCGTGATTTTTATGAATTAGCGCTGTGTACAAATATAAATTAGTGTAGTGTTAGAACGCGTTTAGCTAGGACTTTGATTCGGATATTATTATAAAATTAAAGTGAAACATTAAAAATATTTGCTAAAATATACGTTAAAATAAGTATTACACTGAAAATTGCAAAAAAAAAATATAGATGACAACTTTTTACGTATGAGTCGTATAATGCGCGAAATTGTGAAAAACACAAAGCCGAGGAAAGCCAGCGTTAAAAGGAATTTTAGAAATCTAAAATAGTCTAGTACCGAGCGATGCGAGAGCTACGGAGCATCGACAAGTATCGGGAAAATGGCGCAAAACAATAACGTAGGTGATGAAAACTTGTTATGATTTCACCTCGATGTTTTCTGGAAAAATCGAAGGCGCAGACTTTAACTATGCACGGTTCTATTTACTCTCACTAGTTACTTTAATTATATAATACAAGTTGCTTAAAGTTTATTTCTAGCTGATAACCGCGACTTCGTCTGCGTTGTTTATTATCTTATTAATATATTCCATGTACAGAGGAACAATTATAAGCACCACACCCCTTGCCCTACTTCTCCACGGCAAGAAAAGACATTGTTGGAGCACGTGGTGCTCAAAAGATTGTAGTTTTTCTTAATATTTTTATAGTATAAGCGATGCTATTTTGATGTTTTATCTTTTATATGGGCTAAGTATAGTAAAAAATTTAATCGACTTTTTTTTACTTTTTGCATGATACGCGGCCCAACGGTTTGCCTATATCACTATATTAATTATATTACTTTCTATCCCATATCAATTTTGCAATAGTCATAGATAGCACTTTAGAAACAAGTTCTTTAGTTTACCATACATTAATGAATGAAAACGTTTCGTATTATCTCGTTCTATATTACATCAATACTTACTGTGCTTAGTGTACTTAGTGCTTGTCTATTTTTCTAAGATTAAATAGATTAAAATTAAATTTTCTTATGCAAATTGTTTTATGTTTCATTAAAATATTCTTTAACAATTTGTTATATTTATAGTTTTAATGTGAGGCTTAAGAGCTGATAATCAAATTTAATTGAAGGAAAGCTTTGATTGATAGACCTCGAATGTGGTAGTGAAGTCAGCATTCAAAATAACCTACCATTATGTTTTGTTCCCATTTCAATGTTCTCCTTCATCGAAAGCAGAATGTTTTGTCGTCAGCAGTGTGGCACCATAAATTCTATATAAAAACTAGTGTTTACTCGCGACTTCACTTGCGGTAATATTATTTTGACCTGTCTGTATATTCGTTTCTATGACCATGTCAAAGTTTTTACAAAACTTCATGGTCGAATAGTTATCGCGTGAAAATGTAACAAATAGATAAACTTATATTCGAATCCTTACTAATATTCGGATGGCAACCACCAAAGCGTGTACACAACGGTCGTCTCCTCCGTCCGCCGGACCTGTGCAATGGGAAGATGGGCCCCCCGACCCACCCTCCCAGGTCCAGCTAAGACGGTGGAAGGAAGCGAGCAAAACGCCCCCTCCTCCCACCGGCCCTCCGTTGGCGGAGACGGCCACTCCGAGGGTCCAGCTCGCGGACCCTCTCCGCCGCCTCCTTCTGCGAGACGACTCCCTCGCAGAAGGAGGCTACTGTATTCCAAACACACTCACTGCCGAGCATGGCTCTTACCACGCTGTCGGTGTCGGGCTCAACACCGCACTCGTGGCATACGGCGGTTGGCTCCCTACGTGCAATCCGGTGCAGGAACCAACCGAAGCACCCGTGCCCGGTCAGCACCTGCACCAGGCGAAACGACAGGGAGCCCCATCTTCTCGAACACCATTCCGGCAGGACCGGACGAACGGCGTCGATAGTGTATCTACCGTACCGCGCGTCCGCCAGGTCCTGCCTCCACCTATCTACCATCTCCTCGTGGAGTCTTCCACGCACAACCTCTACTTCCGTGGGAGCTGGAGGCTTCCTCATTCGTTTCTTGACCGCCGTATAGTTATATACGGCGGCAAGCACCTCTGCCTCCAACTCCCACGGAAGGGAGCCAGCGAGTACCATGGCCGCCGCCGAGGACACCGTTCGGTACCCTCGTATCGTCCTCAGCGCTACAGTGCGCTGCGCATTACGCAGCGCACGTACGTTAGTGGCGCTGAGGGCGTCCACCCTTAAGAGCGCCCCGTAGACGACCATGGACCTCACGACCCCCATATAGAGGTAAGCTAAGCTACCTAAGCTAAGCAAGTGGACTGTATAAATTAAATTGGCTGTAGGTAGATACCTCCTTAAAATTTATGCCGAAAGTATTTCTTTACAATCAGTATAAAGAGTCACTTACCGTTGCCGATGTTGAGAGCCCCAGCTTTCCGAAAATGCACATGCAAAAAAACGGAACAGAATTTCGTGCGATTGAGTAGATTAGACGAACGAGTCCGAGTGTGCAAGCGGGTTCCGGGCAAGTGACCAGCCATTATCGATTTTTCGTTTATATATAATGTCTCAAAAATAATTTTCACTACCGACTAACCCAACCAACTTGTGTCCGAAAAAATATTATAAATGCGAAAGTGAGTTTGTTTGTTACGCTTTCAGGCCTTAACTATTAAACCGATCATCATGAAATTTTGTATACACGTTGTCAGAGGTATTAAAAAGGGCCTTTCATCCAGAAGGAATGTATTGTTACCGGGGCATACGGGGTTAAGTTTTCTTACTTTTACATCTTTGTATATAAATAATAATTTTTATTTTGGAAACCATTTCACATATAGTTCTTTCTTATGGAAATCAATTAGCTGAAATACAATTTGCATCCAAACATAATTTACTATTAAACAGATAATGTATTACAAACAATTGTTGAACAAATAATTAATATAATAACGTTTACACGAGTAGGCACGATTCCTCATAATTGGAAGAAATAAATAATAAATATATAATTATTAAACACAAATTAATAAAGCACTACAGTTTATTCCATAAATTTAATATAAACTGTGTGAATATAACCGGGATTATGAATTTCCTCTACTCGTCTATTGCATTATCCACAAACGATGCAGCTTAAATCCACAATATGCTAACACAAATCTGTCCGCGGTTTTAGCTCGTTTTACGGTGGCTAGTCTCTGCTTGGAGCGACATTCGCACAGATTCCATGTAGCGAGTTCGCGAAACCCGTTTTGCATATTTCATTGCAAGTGTCCTGGCTCGGGACATGTCGACGCACGTCGCCCGCTTATACTTTGTCCTAACATGCAAACTGAATTTATGAGAGCTGAGGATTTGCTTAGCTACATCGAAATGAAACAATGTATGTGATTTAAAACTCAACACATATCTTGAAAAACATATTTCTTAGGAACGGGTTTTTGATCTGCGAACGTCGAGTACTAAATTTGTGTAAAGTTTTAAAACTCATTCTAATATTACAAAGGGGGTATGTTTTGTTTCCTCTGATATCACGCCTTAACTACTCTACTGATTATCAAGAAATTTTACATATACGTTGTTAAGAGTACAGAAAAGGAAATAGGATACCTTTCATCCTGCAAAAATTTACTGTTTCCGAAGTATAGACTACATTAAAGCGAGCAAAGCCTCGAGCAAAAGCTGGTATAGTATATAGTAGAAATGTATTCAATATTTGGAAAAAAATGCTTAAATTCATATAATGGTTCTGTCTATAACCGAATGTTAAATATTATTAAAACATTTGTCAAAATCATTAATGTTTTAAATTTTCTTTATTGCAGTAACATAAAACTTGATGTTCGGACAGCAATATAGACTTTAATATTTAATGTTATTTCTAACTTTATATTTCAAAGCGTAATTTAGGGAAACGCCCTTGAAACATAGCCAGATGGAAAGTTAGGCGGACAAAGTAGTGAAATAAAAAAGGGTAATATTATTTTAATGTATGGAACCCTAAAAAAGTGTAAAATTATTTCAAGTCAAATGGATAATAGGACATTTTAATATAAGTAAGTATTATATTTTATAGCATAAAAAATAACGTCTGGTGTCAGGTTGGCTGACTTTATGCTTATTTAAACGGTAAATTACTGGCTATATTTATAAAATTCATGCACAAAATAAGTCTATTTTTATGAACATTTTAAGCAGTTGTGACCTTTGGTAGACCTCTGCCCTTTTTTAAATTATGTACGTAATGTTTGGTGGACGCAAATTCATAGTTAGCTTAATGTAATTTTAATTTTTACAACTATATGTCACGTGAACGTTTTAAACCTTACTTTGTACAACAAACATTTAATGAAGGCGGTTAAGCTCACATATAGTATATTTATTGAGGCTTGAGACAAAATGTAAAGAAACTATAGCATAAAATATTTTATAAAATATCTTTTTGGACGAAGTACCTTAGCGGTGCTTGCAATAGGAGTTAACTGGTGGAAATCGTCACCTAAGGGAAAGCGTTGTTCTCTGTCTCTCTCTACCATGCAATTTTCACTCTCTTATAGTCGACGCATTATGTACTGAGGCTTCGGGTCATCAATCATATTTATCTATCTGTCTCGCTCGCACTTAAAGGTGTTATGGACAGGTGTAGTGATATGCGTAAGAATTGTAGAAGTGCATATCGATAACGGGATAGGTAGGATCGATATGCTAAATTATGTTAAGTATTAATAGGAATAATTTTTCGATAAGTGAAAATATTTTTTTTATTTTGTAAGATAAAACAGGAACACGTGAATTACAGCCCGAGCTTGAACGTTGATGTCACCATTTAATTTATTCACAACCACGTTAGAAAATAAATTCTCCATTGTGCGTATTGCGCAACGAAGCGTAAGTAATGTAATGAGTGTTATAACAAAAATCTTATATTTATAGAAAAACAGAAACCCTTACTCGTAACGACCAATCAGGTGTCAGAGTGCTAATGAAGGTCACGATGACGGATCGACGCCGCGTGCGCAGTTAGCTAAGTATCGATAACGGGTTGCACTGCGTGCACATTCCTACTGTCAGTGACACTGATTGCCTGAAGACTCAGTTTAAAATGCGTCGACTATAGTCTCTTCCTATTGTATGTAAGTGTGTATGTGTGTGCACTCAAGTGCTGAAATTTGAGTAAATGAACCGTGTAAGAGTAGTATCCTCTTAGAAGTGTGTGCTGCCGGTCAATGATATCATAAGTAAAAAGTGTTATTATAAGTATCACCTTTACATATAATATCGTTGGCTGCCAGGTATATAACCTGATTACTGAAAGCGTGGAAATTACACAGTCTCATTATTGCAATTTTGAAATAACTATTCATGAAATAAAAACTGAAGTAAGCCTGATGGTTTTTTTTTTACTTACTGGGATAAAATTGAATTTCAAACATGTATTATATCTTATTACAATAAAAAATAAACTAAAAACATAATCAGTCATTTTGAGATCTGGGCCTTAAAAATCAACCGAGGGGTTAATGAAACTTTTTAATTTGATTTCTTTGCCTAAATAACGCATTAAAAAAAAAATATTTAAACAAAGAAATCATACAGAGAAAGAGAGAGGGAGAGAGTCGCATGAAGGGGGAACAACGCTTTCTCCTTACGTGATGAAAATATACAAATGTAAATTTAAATCTTCATATAGAATTCATTCGTATTTGGAGTCTCGTTTGAGCAGCGGCCGAGTGCGCACGCGCCCGCTCGCAGCTCTGACGGTCCGTTTAGTTCGGCAACTCGCGCGCAGTTGTCGGATATTTTCGTGTGTGTCCGGAAGTTTAGTGTGTTCGAGCGGCTACTGTCGATCGTACGCTCTTTTCAGAGCGACGGTGCACCTCCATTAGTGCACCATTTAAACCGCACTTTTCGGTGCGAAGCCGTGCACACTGTTTGCAGTGCGTCGAGTCGTCGTGCTACGCGTCGTGCCTCGTGCTGCGCTTCGAGAGTCGTGCAGCGCGTCGTGTGCCGTGCAGAGCGTCGTTCTTCGCGCCGCGCCGTGTGCAGTTTGAAGAGAAGATTCGCGTTCGCGTCGCGTCGCGTTTTCCCTTTGGCCCGGACACGGATTGTCCGTTAGATTCAAATTAGGCGCACCCCCCTGCCCCTCAGGCAGGGAGGTTAGTCATGTCTACCCCCGCGACCCCGCGTGCCCATCCGGCCCTTCCGGCCGTTGATGATACCGTCCACCTCGAAGAACTGTTGCGCTTCCACATGTTCGTCGAAAAGGAAGATCCGAATCTCGTCACGGAATATAACAGACTCCGGAAAGTCTATGCGTGCAACCCTCCCGGTAAGATACCGCGTTGTTTCTCCGCGAACCCTTTCGCGAATCTCCCGGACGACCCGTTCACGAGGCTCTCGGAATTCGATTCCGATGACGACTCGGACATGGACTACGATACAGTCCCCGCGACCGCGCCCGCGACCGTGCCTGCGCCCGCGACCGTGCCTGCGCCCGCGACCGTGCCTGCGCCCGCGACCACGCCCGCCGATGACGACGGTTTCACAACCGTCACGCGCCGCGGTAAACGCCCACGCGCCGCGATTCAGACCGATAGCGACTCTGCTGCGGGACGTCCGACCCCAAAGCAGCCCAATATAGGTGGCGCTCGGGTGCCCCGAGCCTCTCCCACGCCCTCTGCCGCGAATTCGGCTCGAGCCTCGGCTGCGGAACCCGCGGTCGCGGCTAAGAAGCCACGCCTACCGCCTCCCGTCACCTTCCGTGACAAAGCTCGATGGGTAGAGATTTCTGAAGACCTTAAGTCGAAGGAAATCGTCTACAAGTCTGCCGTCAACACTGTTGCCGGCATTTCTATTCGTGTCTCGACCCCCGATGAGCATCGCGAGCTCACCAAATACTTCAGGGAGCGTAAGCTCCCTTTCTTCACCCACGCGCTCGAGGAAGAGCGCCGCCTCCGTGTCGTCATTCGGGGAGTTCCCTCTGAGCTCACCGAATACGACATCTGCGATTGCCTGAACGGTCAGGACTTCCCAGTCCGGAGCGTGCAGCGCATGCGCCACCCCCGTACGAAGGCCCCCTTCAACTTGGTGTTGGTCACTCTGGACCGCTCCTTGGAAGGCAAGGCTATTTTCAGCCTCAACTCAGTTTGCGGCCTGTCCCCTGTCTACGTCGAGCTTCCTCGCAAGTCCCAGGTACCCTCGCAGTGTCACAACTGCCAGGTGTACGGTCATTCCGCCCGACACTGCCACCTGCGTCCCAGGTGTGTCAAGTGTCTCGGGGATCATTCCACTAAGGAGTGCCCCCGCACTCCCGAATCCGTCGAGCCTCCGAGCTGCGTCCTCTGCGAGCAAACGGGTCATACCGCGAACTATCGCGGGTGTCCCCGTGCGCCTCGCTCGACCTATCACCGTCGCGGCGGTCGTGCGACCCGGTCCAGGGCGCACGGCCCGCCGACTCGGACGAATCGGCCTCCGCCTCCGCCCATACAAAGCCAGAAGGCTTTCCCCGAACTACCGGGCACCTCCAGTGCGCCGGCAGCATCCGCTACTCCGCCGAGCGCGCTCTCCTGGCGCGTAAGGCCTTCCCCGCCAGCTCCCTCGGCTCCTAAAGCCAAGCCCCAGCCCCCAAAGGCTCTGTCCACTCCTGCGCCACCTATCGCGGTTTCAGCATCGACCTCCGGTATAGACTGGATAGCTCGCTTACTCTTGGTACACGATGTACAAGAGATAATCGCATTTAACGCGTTAGTTAATAGTACGTCTGAGCTCGGGCTCTTAAACGCTATCTCCGCTTTCCCGGCCGTCGCGACCACGGTACAGCAATTAACCCGCGCCGCGCATAAATAAATTCGCGTAAATCAAAATATCAGATCGAACCCGCGTGTTCATACATAATAGACCGATATATTAGGTTTTGTTACGTAATTATTTAGTTAAATCGGCACCGTGCCGTTGTACTTTATTTTTTAGCTCGATTCCCTCTCAAAAGATGCGTGTTTGCGCCCACGCCCGCGACTCTCTCTGCTCACGCCTCCGTGAGCGGGGGGTGAAGATTCGATCCCGCACACTCGTCGCGATTTTTCTTGTAACAGCTCGAGCCTAGGTAGTCCCTCGGTGTGGAGCCCTCGAGTATGTTACTCGCGCGAATACAGTGATTTACACATGTTCTACACTTACACGATCACCCCACACTCTTGCACATCTAGGCACTCAGTGGTGGGCTGTTTTTTTGCCCTTTTCGGACTGAAATAGGTCACGTAACACAGTAGTCAGATACCAAATACACATATACATTCGTGAAACATGCATGGTCACACATGCATTTTTCACGAATTCATATATGAGTATTGTATGGATAGATAGCTTAGCTAGCTTAGTTAGTTCGGGAATCCGGCGACAGCTCAAGCCGAGGTGCACCGAGTGCCCTTGAGATGTTTCGCCTAAAAACAATCGGGTGAGTGCCCTAAGCGCTCCCCTTAGTAGTCCGGTGGAACTGTGAAGGCGGAATAAGCCGGCAGTGTAGGTCAGTTCGAAAAAAAAAAAAAAAAAAAATTCATTCGTATTTTATTTCGAGCTGAAGAAAACGAAGAAAATTTCGTTCTTGTTGAGTACACAATATTTTTCTGAAAATCTTTGTAAAGAATATACAAGAAAAATGAATTACGCTCAATGTAAAATGTAATAATAATAAAGTGGTGGTTATTATTTTTAACAACTGTACTCATGCCAAAGCTTTAAAGGTTTTTATGCTACTAAATTTAAATGTAAAATCGGCGCAATCATTTCACATTGTAACATCCATTTATACTTTTACTCGGATTGTACCCGCCAACTTGACTTGAGCTAATTTTACGAACAGTGGTGTAATTTGGTTTTAGTCAATTTAGATAATATTTTCTTTTTTTGTTGAAATTTGACATTTAATACTAAGTTATTAGTTTGTAGTTATTAATCATGTTTTTGTGGTTGTCAATTGTATCAGTCACACAACGCCTGTAAATTTATTACATTTAAATATAATCTTGAAAAAAAAAAAGATATAAAATGTTATTTGCAGTAATGAAAATATGTATTTGGAATTCATTTTATTTATATATAAGTTTTATAAATAAAAATGTTCATAAATATGTTTTGATTTATATTTACCTATTATCTCACAACCAAATACCACTTCATTAATGTACTGTCATATACATAGATTAATCTGTAATCATCTATTTAGTAGGGTAATATAATTTTGTTTGTATTATTTATTTATAGAGTTCGTCAATCTTTTTGGCCGCTCTGAATATAGCGGTAAGTTTGAGCTTGGGCATAATATCACCAAAAATTTAATACAAAACAAAGTTAAAATATTATTATGAGAGTCGTAATTTTTGTTGTTATTTTTTATCTTTAAATTATCTGGATGTTATACATATAATACAATACCTATTTATGATTAAATTTGTGTTCTGAGCAGCATTATTCAGAGTGGTCAAAAAGTTTGGCCCGGAGTATATGTAGCTGCAATTTACGTTTGTCCATGAGTAATTCGTAAGAGTTATATTTGGGTTTCTTCAATACAATTATTTGTATAATATCCATATTACGTGGATTAAATACAGTATATACATTATAACATACTATAATTGGATTTAGTTTCAAGACGTATTTGTGAATATTAAAAAGGCGAAACTGAAAATTTTAAGTCAACTTCCAATATAATTAGATGATGTCCATGAGCTTTCTCTTGTTAAAATGATTTTTCTGTTTCTTGGGGAACTACGTACTTATTTACTGTGGTGTAATTTCTGAATATGTTTACTTTTTTCAATTATAATCTTGTCTTTAATCATTATTAAATCCAATTCTAAGTTACAAATTTTAAATATTGCCATTACTGCTTAATGCCTATATAAAAGCGTATTAATAAATTAAATAGATTCTCCGTAAAGTTTTCTATCTGCTGGTAAATCTCCAAACTTATTGACCCGTTTAAAAAAATAGTCCTGATAAACAACCGACACTTTTATTTTATTTATATGTACAAATTACGAGATAAGAATCAACATCTATGAAAAAAAAAATGAAAATACTAGAAGTAAGCAGACATACGTATACACTTCTGAATAATATGTTAATTCACTGCGGTAAGCAAACGTACGTATAATTTTGTTTCCAATATTGGCTATTGTAACCCTAACCTATCGAAGACGGCCCCAGTCCCACTAATTGGCAATTACGTAAGCGTAAACGGGAACACCCGTTTAGACCCTGGTTAGGATGCGAAACATTCCGATTGCATTGTACAAACCTGAAGCAGTAATTGGTTCGACTAATCAACATGTATTAAATTTACTCCCGCATCTCGTACTGTACATTAAAAATACTGTAATTATTATTGACAATTTTAATGACAGCTACCTAGCTCGTAATATACATTGTACTGCGTTTCACATCGGCACACCTATAAAGTAGATATACTTAGGTTCTGTGAGTGTTAGGTTCAACTCGAAGTATAGCGTGCACGATAACAGTTCATGCCGATGTTTGGTCAATTGGGTATTCTTGTGCTGATTGCCATTTTGACTGAATAGTTACTAACAGTTGTCCGCGGTTTCACATGTGTTTTTTATGTAATAATTATTTTCGAATATTTTATATCTGTACAAAATCTACTTTTCGTAGGGGCTCACAGCAGAACACTAACTAAAACATCTTATTTTCACTTTAATTTTTTTTTCTGCTATACGAATAAATTGTGAAGGAAATAAAACAAAAAAAGGCTACCGTGAGCGCGATTTAAATCGACCCGAGTGCCATCCATTGCACACATTAACTCGGATAATATCTATAAAAAAATAACTGTCTGACGGAAAATTACGGATTTTCATATACATTTTCATTCCACAATAGGGCATTGAATTTCTAAAAATCCTTTTTTAATGCTCACCTACAGTGCACAAGGAACCTGCATGCAAATAATCACGGCTCTAGCCCCAGTAGTTGGGATGTGTGTTATCACATGTCAATCAGTCAATTACCTATACTTTTATAATTTTTTTGTTTATATTATAGGGGTCAAACGAACAGGTGGGGCACCTGATGGTAAGTGATCACCGCCGTCCATAGACACTAGCAACACCAGGGGAGTTGCAATTGCGTTGCCGGCCTTTTAAATATGTAGGTCTCCGGCACTCTCACTTTTTTTTTATATGCGAAGAAATCCTTCATTGGACACCCACAGCCCTGGGGAACTGTGGAGTGTCAGACTCTTACTGACTAAAAAAACCCACGAGATACCGTCTGCCGCGATATGGAGTGGCACAGGATCCAACAAGCAAGCACCATGCCACCCCAGCGACAAGGCCCAGCGCGAACGCCCTGACCGCGACGACAGCCCGGTCAAGCTGCCTACCCGTCTACCGAACCAATGTGCAATGGAAAGTCAGGTCCCCAGCCCCTTCCCTCCTTGGTCCGGTTTGGCAGTCAAGGGGTGACCTCCAACCACCACCATCTGTAACTTTTTTACGTGGGTTTCTACCACGGTGACTTTATAACGAGGTTTTCTCCCTCTCCCTCCGCCCGAAGGCCACCCCTCTGTCGCTTTTTAATGTGGTTTCCTCCCACAGGAACTTTTCAAAGAGGTTTTCTCCCTCTCCCTCCACCCGAAGACCTCCCTTCTGTCACTTTTTAACGTGGTTTCCTCCAACGGTAACTTTTTCATGAGGTTTTCTCCCTCTCCCTCCGCCCAAAGGCCGTCCCTCTGTCACTTTTTAACGTAGTTTTCTCCCACGGTAACTTTTTAACGAGGTTTTCTACCTCCCTCCGCCCGAATGCCTCCCGTCTGTTTTTTAACGAGGTTATCTCCTCAACACCTGCAACTTTTTAACGTGGTTTTCTCCCACGGTGACTTTTTACCGAGGTTTCCTCCCTCCCACCGCCCGAAGGCACACCCGTCTGTAACTTTTTAACGTGGTTTTCTCCCACGGTGACTTTTTACCGAGGTTAGGACCCTCTCGCCACCCGAAGGCACTACCCTCCCTAACTTTTTTACGTGGTTTTCTCCCACGGAAACTTTTTAAGGAGGTATTCTCCCTCCACCCTCTGATGGGCGAACCGAAGCAGGCCCGTCCTTACCCCATCCCCTGTCCCCTCTGATAAGCAGAGGAGTACTGCGAGAGGCACCGTCTGCCAGGGTATACGCCCCGACCCGGTTCTGGAACCGAGCCCCGGAAGTGTTTATCGGCTCTCTAGCCTAGATCCGCTAGATAGGGTCACCTCGTGTAGGATGTGGCTCTTCACCACGGACTGACGGTCTTCGGAGGCAGGCTAAGGCTCCACGAGGGAACTGTATTCGCCTGTGGGTCCACCCCCTGCGGTTCTAAGGTACAAGTATCTCATCTCACTGACCGAACGAAACGCAACAGTGCAACCACTGTTACTTCACGTCGGTTTTCTGTGAGAGGGTGGTACTACCCCGGGCGAGCCGACCCATTCATGCTGAAACCAGTAATAGCTTCAGTGTAGCTCTACCACCTACGAAAAAATACAGATATTTGCATATAAGAAGCATACGGACGGAACTCAAGTTCTCGGGCTTGTATATAAGTTGTTAAAAGAAGATATTAGAAGAAATTACTTAGTTTGCCACGATTTTTGATTGGAAAATGCTTCGATATTTTGAGAGGAAGTGGAAAAAAATATCAAGATTTTTTTATACACTGTATAAATAAATAGGCGAAGACAAAATTGTTCAAAACTTTTTCTTGTCTGTGTGTTAACCTATTTTTTTTTTATTAGTAGATTATTAACATCGGGATCACTTCTACTTATTAAAAAAAAGATTGTCTGAAAGAGAGAAAGTCGATTTGAATTTAATTTATTCTACGGCTATAAAATAAGAACGTTGATTCTAGAATAGCTTAAACTAATTTCTTATTATACTTAGTCTAAATATGGTGACCTAGCGCCTGAGCCTCTTCCCCTGAGAGCAACGCTAGATAAACATAACTGCGATACATCACACATTTGGGAATATAAGTAACTATTGACGAGCTCTATTGTTATGAATAAAACAATTTGAATATAGTATATAGTAAATTTTTTTGATACCGTCAACGACTCGAAGCATTTATTATTTGTTCGCCGTACTTCACAATACTTGTGTCTACTAATGTGTAATATTTGCACACTGTATGCTAGAAAAACCCTCAAATAATTAAACTTTCAAAGTAAGGAGTTATAGTCGAATTTCGATTAATGAATAGTGTAATAGTATATATCAATGAATTTTAATGTATATATCTGAGATCGTTAAATTATAACGCCGTAGTGTTTATACGGTAGATATCTGAATGCGGAGAATATTGACACAATATCCATTTAACTTTAAGTTCATTATTATTTACAAGAAACAATAAGCTATCTACCACCCACAAGTTCAAAATCTGTCGCCAAACATCTGTTGGTGTGTTCCGGCAGCTGCACTTGGGAGCCAGTCTTCTTCTAGGTTTAGCGTGTTTACCATCTTAGACCACATCAGTATTTAACATCAGATAAGATTGTGGTCAAACGCTAACCTATAAAGTATTAAAAAAATATGCAATAAAATCACTAAATAATAACAAACACATCAGATGTCGTGGGCAGCTATACTAGAAGACTTAAAACATATATTGTTTGAAAAAAAAATTGGTATTGGTAGCAGCGCCATCTACTGGATACGACTACAGCTAAGTACCATCAAGGTGTACCTATAAGTACAAAAAACTAGTCAAAATGCGTAAAAGGTAGCCCGGTGAAGTTATAAAGGCCCGTTAGGCCAACAGCAGAGAGTCAGGTCTAAAAAAAAGTCGGTCAAACCTATTAGAAGTAAAATTACGATCAACCGTACACCAAAATGTTATTAATAGAGATAATAGTTTTCCTACTAATGATGTGTAGACAATTATATGTAGAAATAGACCTAACGTTCATTAGGGGAGACAAGGCTGTGTCATTATTTTGTAAATGTATTGAATATTATTTTTCTCATTGGTATTCGACATATACGAGCTTTTAGATATTTCATTTGAATATATCCTTAGTAATTTAAGTATCTACATAGTTTTATTTATATGCCTATAAGTTCATTATAAATATCATGGTATATGTAGTTTTTATAATAAGTAGCTGATGTCTGCGAATGCGTACGCGTTTTTTAAATTGTAGTAAAGTAATATAAAATAGTGAGAAGAGGTAGAATTACAGAATCGCTTTTAAAAAAAATGTAGGTACGGCCACGCATGCCACCTACTGTAATATGTAACGTGTACATTAAATATGTAAATACTAACAATGTGCCAGATGGGTTTTAGCATCAACAACATATTTGGAATTTCAACCCACTATATGACCCCCTCAGTACTAATTTTCACTGTATAATAAAGTAATGGAAATTTCAAGCTATACAATATGTCTTAAAATTGTATATTGTCAATATAATTAAATTTTTGTGTTCATAAAAAAGTAATCGGTTCTCTGTTCCACAAGAAATTGTATTATGGAACTCTTAAGTTAATTCATGTCTGGTTCAATATAAAAAGACCTCTCCTATCTTTAAAATTCCTATTAACTAAAATAATGAATTGTAAATAATCAATTGATTCTCATACATATTAAATTATTATTCTAATTAAAAATACAGAAAGTATCTTAAAAGTCTTGAAATTTTGCCAGTAATATTTTCATCAAAACAAACAGACATACAGACCTACAAAAATTTTAAATATTTGATTTTTATTATAAGTGAATTTTCATATTCAGTCAGTAAAAAGTTATTATTATTTTTATTATATGTATAGACTACAAATCAAAAATTCGAAATAAAACTGACGTAAAATGAAATTTTTGAATAAAAACTTTCCAATTCAATGAACACAAAATAAAATTTTGCCATGGCAACGGGTATAATATTAATGGTTACTGTAGTAACGGTTGGTTAACGTAAATGACTATCGGTGTCTATGGGAGAATAAGTGATGGTAGGTAAAAATATACTTGAGATAGGTTTTAACCAAAATCGTAATCAAAATTAAAATGTAATTAATAGTAATTGTAGTGAGCATATACGTCGCAAAAGGAGTAAGCATGGTTAATTTCAAGTTAAACGGATAGTTATATTAGATTAGAATTAGATATAATAGTTTCTGAGATATTATGATGAGTCAGTCGGTGGTATTTCTCTTATATATTTAGCCTTTGCTCGCAGCTCTGTTCACGTTGATGTAGATCTGACGTATCCATCGGGACCAGTGCATTTTGGATCAAAGGAACCCGTGACAACGTGTATGCAAAAAAAAAAATCATGGCAATCGGATGAGTAGTTAAGGCGTGAGAGCGTAACAAAGTAACACAAATGTATAATATGAGTAAGTATATCAATTGATATTCTATATTCTTTATTTCTTTACATTAAACTGGCACACATAACACGCACACTAACATATTAAAATGGCTCAACGGTTATCGTGATCGGAGACTGAGTTCTGAGTTCGAATCCTTTGGAATGACGGAGGAAAACATCAAACTAAAGCATAGTGGTAGGGTTTTCCTGCATTGCTAGGAATCATCCTTAATTTGAAAATCTGTCACCAAAGACCTCTGAGTATGTTCCGGCAAATGCACTAAAATCAGTATCTAAATTTAACTTATAAATCACATCGTCATTTAACGTCATGTATGATTGTGGTCAATGTAGTCTGGTGGAACTATAGCGGCCTTGCCAGGCTATCAGTGTAGGTAAGTTTGAAAAAAAAAAAAATTGTGGTCAATCGCTAAATCTTATACAGTATTTAAAAGAAAATTTGAAGTACTCAAACAAGGAACAGATTTTTGTTTATTTCTGATGTTTACGATTACTAAATTATCTAATGGAATGCAAAATACTCAAAATAGATTGAGATTCAATATATTATGCGATTTAATACAAAATAAAAAGCGAACCTGCCAGCTTTCTACTCCAGGAGATAAAACGAGCTCCCCTCTTGGATCATTTACGTCGCCTCTGAATTTTGTCGTAGACGGACGGCGAGCAATAAAACTGAATGTTATCTCGCTAATTTTTCCCCTCAAACCCGACGGCCGTCCTCCATAACCGAAACCTTTCGAGAAAGCTGATTATGACACAAGTCAGCGAAAAGTGATAATTCGTGGACAAATCGAAACTAGACGAACCAGAGTCGAAATTTTTATTGAATTTGTTATGTACAGAGTGGAAAATGAATTTATTTTTTATAGTTTATTAATTGATGTTATAGTTGTACTACAAAATAATCCCAAGGAGAGTTAAAGAGAAGCGCGAGCGGCCGGTCGTAAAAATTAAGTGAAATCATACAACACAACATGACAAACATGTTGTGCCGACCTTACTTAGGTGGGATAAGGGTAAGAAGATGATGACAAACAGGGTTTAAAATTTACTTGAACGAAGAAATTACATTTATAAACTAATAAAAACGGAACTACGGTAGGGTTACAATGATTACTAAATATATATTTATATAAACAAAATTAAAGTGTCTGTTGTATGTTCTGGGTTAACCTTCGAAACGGTTGTTTTAAATAGGAATGAAATTTATAATAAAAAGATTGTAATCAATATAACTAGATGAGATATGGATTTCACAGAAAAAAAGGAACAAATTCACGAGGACGAAAGATACAGACACGAGATTTATTTTATATAATAACTACAATTAATAACCTTATTTTCTTTGTAATATAAACGACAAATATGTTAATTTAATTTTAAAAATGTAAATAATTATTATTATATTCGGTGTAATACAATTTTAAATATAAAATATAGATACAATACAAATACTTAAATTATATAACAAAACTTAAAATATATAAAATATTAATGCTACAAAATAGTACGAAGTATTTTCTTTATTACTCTCTTTATATATATACATTAGCTTAATAGTTTAAAGTAATGAAATCCAAACCATCACATGAATTATTCCTATTATGTACTTTTTTTTTTAACTGCCTACACTGTTGACCTGGCAAAGCCTGTACAGTCTCACCGAACTGCATTATGTATGTCCATTCCAGTATAAAGAAATTTGTCATAACAATAATAAAAAATAGTTATAATTTATCACAGAATTGAATCTATAATTTGTTTTGTATACTATCTGCAATTATCAAATGCTGAGTTAAATATAATTGTAAAATAATTAAATGTACATGTCATGTACCAGATATTAAGTTAGTTATAAATAAACTCAACTACAAGAATGTTTACTTACGTCAGTAATAACCTCTAATTATTCAAGAACACTCTGTGAAAAGTTCTACCTGGTAATGAAAAGTCTGTCAAAAGCGTTGAAACCGTTTTCAAAGTCAGCCCATACAAACAGATAACCCGAGAATAATATTGAAACATGTGTATTTCGATTTATTAATGTACTAATATGTATATGAATACAGAACAAGCCTATGTTTCTACATTACAGTAGACCACATATTTAAAAGGCCGGCAACGCACTTGCGGCTCCCCTGGTGTTGCTAGTGTCTATGGACGGCGGTGATCACTTACCATCAGGTGACCTACTTGTTCGTTTGCCCCCTATAATATAAAAAAAAAATATTATTTGGATCTGAACACCTCTAGTTCGTTTGATAAAGAAAATGTCATATATATTTCTAATATAAATAATTTTAAGTTATATGCGATTTGGGAGATAAAGTAGAACTGACTTTTTATCAAGAAATAAATAGAAATCTTTAGCAGAAATTGTACGAAGATTTTCTTCAATCGAATTTAGAGAATTGTGTGATAATCACAAGATATGTGGTGCACAGACTGATAAAACTGAGTGGTAGAGACATGTTCAACTTGATAACACCACCCAATGCGTAAGTGAATTCATTTTCTTTAGTCAGCATGAAGAAGGCTTTAAATTTCCGACGATTTAGTTTATCTGTAAAGAAAAGTACAGCTTAAAATGAAAAAAAAACAGTAATCGCTGTTTTAATAAATATTTGTTACTCAGTCAGTTGTACTAATTGATATAAGGATTATTATTACCTTTATAAATAGGCAGAGACAAATCAGTAAAGTACATCATCCTTCTACATTGCTTAACCGATTATTTTTTTTGTGTAGTAGATAACGACTAATAATAAAAAAAAATAGTTTTGTTTCGAAAATTTCCAATAGTCATAACTTCATAATCCTTATACGTCTACAATTATAAGACTTGTACGATAATTAATATATTTTTTTACATTTAGAAAAAAATATAAAAATAAAAACAATAATAAAAAAGTATAAATATATACTAACTTAATTACTATAAATTCGTGGAGAAAACTTCCTACCCCTTATTGTCGTTGAATCACGATTACTGGGCCAGCAAAAGTGTAAGTTAATTTCTGCCGCAATACAAAACGTGTTTACACTATTTACTGGCAAGCAAGTCATCAACTATGACTGCTGTTCTCTATGGGATCGTTCACATATAGTTTTAGGCTATGCTATCTATAAGGCATTAAATTAACTGCAAACCTGTTCACTACCTCATACAATAAAAAATGTAAACGAAAGGTTAACATTATTACTAACCCATGTGTATTGTATTAACAGCATCATGTAATGCTGTGCGTATTATCAAAACTTGCTGCGACGTTATACTACTATAATAGCACGGAATAATCACTAGTAATGTATTTTTAGCGCACCTCATCAGCAAATATATTAGTATGATGATTGCCACCTGCAATTGTAAAATTATAATATATATTTTTGTAGTAAATTTTGTAAAAAATATTGTATACTGGGACTGTCTATCAAGTAAGGATTATATTAGTATCATGATTGCCACCTGCAATTGTAAAATTATAATATATATTTTTGTAGTAAATTTTGTAAAAAATATTGTATACTGAGACTGTCTATCAAATAAGGATTTATTGACTAAATAGAACAGTTTCTGAAACAACTCTCTTTTCCCAATATATATTTCTTAATTTTCTAAATTTATTAATCAACATTGCTTTTTTGAATAGAAAACTTCTTTAACCCCGTTCAGCGATATTTGGTAGAGGAAAATCTTATGGGTTCGCGTCACCGATGACCTCGACATGGTCGTGACGTATTGCGCTTGCGCCACACTAGCGATGCGTAGTATAGCGGCATTGGTACATGTAACATTGATACTTTGTATTAAGCTTATGCAGCCTACCATATGTTTGATTAAATAATAAAATGTATAAAAATGTATATAATTATTGCTCGCAGTACGAATAGATGTAGAATTACAGGCGGAAGTGCAAAGTAACGTCCACTCTAATATTTAATTATGGATTTCCGCAAAAGTACTCCACTTACACTTTGTTTCATTTTACTGTATAGTTGTGTTATTTTGACGATTATTTTTAAGAAAATCGTTGTGGTGAAACCTGATGTAAATAACATTACCAGCATCTGGAAAAAGAAAAAATATATAATTGTAAGTCCATATACACTGTATTCTATACAATGAAATAAATATGTGTTACCGGAAAACTTATAATTGTGTTTAATTGTTCCGAGCATTTGTGTAACAGTTCATACACTTCGTGTAAAGAAAGCGTGTCCAATTTTGCTTTGTCACCTGACGCTTCAATTTCATTTGCTGTAATTATTGTTTGTATCGTTAATATCCTTTAGAAATAAATTGAACATATGAACTCTTATTATAACGATTCTTGTGAAAATGATTTTCAGTAGTGTCATATAAAATATTTGTTCCAAATCGTGAACCACAGACGTCACGTAGAAAAAAAAAAAGCTAAAATAGTCATAATTCCCTTGATCTATGTATAATTTAATCAGCATATATTCTGCTAAGTTGTAAAATATAGTTACGACGATCCAATATGTTGTCCGATTGGTTAAATGTACAACGTTGTTGCCCTTATTGATTTTTAAATATTCATCAAAAGTTGATAAATGTTCGAAGAACCGTAATATTTTCTTCCTTTTTACGAAAGCGCCGGAGACAACAAGGAATATGTATTCAATGCTATTCGCATATATGATACACCAATGTGACGTACTGGTAGTCTCAACTTGCTGTATTACATATATAGTGAATATTGTTATAACCGGAATATATACATAACTGAACCACAGCGCGGTTTTACTAAGTTTCAACAAATAAAGCCTATTTATGCCGAATAGGGATTCGATGAAAATCAAATACTTTAACTGTCGAATGATGTTCAAATTTTTCTCGAAGAAAGTATTTCGTTTTACTCCAGGTATTTCATTTGAATTTACTTTAAAAATCGTATGTATCCCTTCTGTATTCATGATTGTAACTGACTTATTTGTTGTAGAATTCTAATGACTTTCCGTTATATATATTGCCCAGTTTTAATGATGTCCTTTCGATTAAGATCTTCAATTTGAAAAATTGATACTCGATTGTCTCTTTGAATATTAAATCGATCATATTTCAAGTGATGTCATTTTATACTGTCAACGATTATTGTAAAATATTTATGTTTATTATAGTAGCGTTTGCCTGCGGTTTTGCTCTCGTTGGTGTAGATGTTATCTATAGCTCAGGAACAGTACATTTTTTACTGTATAAAATGTAACCTATGCCCTTTTCTGTATCCCTGATAACGTGTATCCAAAATGTCATGATCATCGTTCAAATAGATAAAGCGTGAAAGCGTATCAAACAAACAAACCGACTTACACGTTTATAACATTGGTTAGGGTTAATTAGGATAATCTAATTGAAGTATGTACTGAGTGGATAATGTATAAAGATGCTATAATGTACGTTAATCAATTAGCCTTTTCAGAGTATACTCCTAAAGATCCTACGGAAAAAAATTCTAATCTATTAATAGCACCAGAGACGCCTACATGTTCATTAATGATATCGACAATCTCGTACTTAATAATATTTCTGTGTAAATTTTGCCAATATATATTATCTCCTCCAATTATGAAGAACCTTACCTGCTCGTGTAGGCGTTATCGGATTAATTGTTACCCTACGCACCGTCTATACACTCGCTCATTATTCTTAAAAGGCTGACGATGTAATTAAGAAAAAATATTTATTCAGTTATATATTAAATATTCTATTTCATAGACAGCTCTGTTTGGGTATACATTTTATATATGCCAGCTCTTTGATTTCTATAACACAAACTACGACAATTTCGATATCAGTTTATTGATGTTAGACAGCCCTCAAAA
Organism: Antheraea assamensis; assembly: GCA_035772565.1. Classification (NCBI taxonomy): domain Eukaryota; kingdom Metazoa; phylum Arthropoda; class Insecta; order Lepidoptera; family Saturniidae; genus Antheraea; species Antheraea assamensis. The sequence goes on from JAQQSE010000160.1 coordinate 1,711,569, forward strand.
AAATAATCCATGTTATCATCATTACATATTATAAAACAAAGTCGTCCGCCGCGTCTGTTTGTCTGTCTGGATGTTCGCGATAAGCTCAAAAACTACTAAACGGATTGCAATGCTGACTTCACCAATAGATAGAGTAATACACGGGGAAGGTTTAGGTATATAATTTGTCATGTTTTTTTGTTTACTGTTTGAAATATGATGATAATTGTTGAAAGAATCGGAAAAAGTCAAGCCGCCTTAAGCGTTTCATGCACATAAGTATATATTTTTTATTATCAGGGCAGACGTCCGCCGGTCCTGCTAGTAATTATATAAAAAAATATGTGGAAATTGGTATATTTCTCTTGTTGTATTACCATAAAATAATGCATTATTATTATTTACACCACTAAGAGTACCTTATAAACCTTTTTATTCTGAATGTATGCAAAGTGTTATAAATAATTAATAAACAACTACTCACCGTGTATTGTCCAGATACGTGTTTAAAACTTTTACTGTATACAGATAAGGGAAAAATAAAGCAACATTTTAAATATATAAAGTTTTTTTTTAAACGCCATTAGTTTCATTGCAGACATTCATTAAAACTCTCTCATTTTTTATTATTACTTAGAATTAGTTCTAGATTTTTAGTTCGTACAACCAGTTTTGAAGTTATCATTTGTGTGATTTATAAATTACACTATTCGTATTTATTTTTGCCTTTTACAGAGCACAACATAGTTTCTACATTAAACTATCAAGATATTTAACTTTTTAACGCATTTGTGAACATAAAAATAGAGAAGAAACGAAGATCCTTGTAACAAAAATTATTAATTGACCCATGAGAGAATATTATATTGAATCTATTAATAAAAATTGAAATGTAGCGATTTGCTGTATCGACCATTTGATCATTGGTAGATGATTCCCGAGATTAAGTCAATTGTTTTTATTGTTGATATTGTATTCTGATATTTTCACGATTTTCATATACACTAAAGCTGTATTGTGTACATATGTGGAGTCGTGTGTGGTCTAGTGGTTTGACAGGTGGAATATCGATCTGATGTCCGCAGGTGCGAATCCCAGCATATACCCACTGATTTTTCGGAATTCGCGTACATTCACTAATTTAAATTGGTAACACTATCGGCTGACGGTGAAGGAAAATATCTCGAGGAAACCTGAACCTGAGGAATGTTCTTGTAGTACCACTGAATGTGGGAAAAATGTTGAACTATAGTTTTCTCAAACTTTGAAATTGCTAGTACGTCGTGGGCTGGTGCGGTGATTATGTCCATACCTTCCTTCGGGAAGTGGCCTATGGCCCTATAGTGGGTTTCTAAGAGGCTGATGATGATAGCTGTATTTATTAACATTTTTAACAAAAACGAAAACCAAATTCACAAAACTTAACAAAAAAAGTGCACCAGAACATTCTTCTTTTTAATTATATAGATACCCACCTAATCTTGGATCGTTATACACCTAAACAATATACCAATCGCTAGACATGTCCTATTCGATTACATTATGGTATTGCTATATACATATGTTATTACATATGTTCTGTTGAGTTGAGTTGTAAGAGAAATTATTGTAATTATTGCGAAGAAAGAATGGATTCTTAGGTTTCTTCGACCTTTGGAAATCGCTCGATAATAGTCCCGTATTTTATTATTGTTACAACATATCGTTAAATAAGAGATTTATTATATTTTTCCCTTCGCAAGGATGTCATTATCTTAATAAGCTCTCATTCGTTTTAAGGATTCAATTTGTTTTGCAAGCCACATTAGCTTTGACGTTACTTCTCGTTTTGTTAACGTTTTTTGTTAATTAGACAATTATGTTATGCTAATTTTTAATTCACTTTCTTGAGATAATTATGACATACAGAATAATTACTACTAGCAGGAATATATTTTTCAGAATGCATTAAAAAAATAATATAAAACACGAAAAATCACTGATACGGTTGGTATCCTATAAGCATCACGGTGGAATAAGTGGATAAAATTGTACCGTAGCACCTGTTTTAAATTAATGTGACGTCCGAAAAATTATTGTTCTTTTAATGTTCTAATGTGAGTAAGACAAGTCTTGCTCATTTTAATTATGTATTGAAGCTGCTCTAGGTTTTAAAATGAGTTAGATTTAAAACTATTTTAGAAAAAACGTTCGGACCAAGGCTCTGCAGAAAAAATAATATCTAATAAAAAAATGTTCTGCTGTTCGTGATTAATCATGATATTATAGTTGAAAATAAATTTTAAGAATAAATTGAAGGTCAAATATTATTCTTGTAAATTTATTAGATATGTTTATACAAACTGATAGAGGTCTACGGTTGTGCACATATCACGCGAAAAATAATGGGTATTTTTTTTTTTGGTTTCATTACTTAGATACTTGGTCCTTGCCTAAAATATCATGATATCTTAACTTAAGAAATCATATTTTTTTTAAGGACTACGCGTTCAGGGATATTTTTCTTGTCGAAGAAAACTGAGACAAGCGTTTTTCTTATGTTTTTTCTTCAGTACAAAAAAATATATATTTTGGATATTGAAAAATACCTTTTATATGTAATTTATTACCTTTGTCTTTTTCCATATCATTGTGTATAGATTTTCTATTATACGGTTGTGCTATAAATCAAGATCGTTTTTGTATAAAAAATATCTTAGTATAAGGGAAATAAAAGAGGGAATTTTCTCGTGGTAAATTCGGTTTCAAAGATAAACTCAGCCGCCGTAATAGACAGCGCTTCACCATTATCAAGTATTTATTAGGCGACGTTCACAAGAAATACGTTAAAAGAAATGTTTACCTTCGATTTTGTTTGCTATTGTTATTATGACTTCAATGTATATTGTTGTCGAACATTAATGGATTATGTTTTTAGAGTTCATATTGGGTTTTCCTCTATTTCTATTGTGTGCCAGTGGTTAGAGTTTGTCCTTATTACAACATCTAATAATGTAATACATTATTCCTACGAAACGTCTAACAAATTATTGAATCATCACTACATTGCTGTTGGTTATCCGTTGTCCGTTATTATTGTGGAAAATAATATTTTGTTGATATTATCGCAACAACAACTGATATATATGCAAGGTATAACAAATCATGGTATAATCCACGAACATTAATTTCCTGGTCGTATCAAATTACAAATTGTAAAACGATACAAGACAGCTAAATTATCTAACAGCAGAATAATTAGATAACAATAGACAATAACGACGGTTTTTTTGTAAAACAACAGTGTTTTGTCTTTAATTTTACTGCTCGTTATTACTATCTAAACAAATCATAGTCATGGATTCAGGTGTTTAAAATGAGAACTGTGAACTTAGACAAGTGTTATACAATGTTTAAATTTAAATAGTGTCTATTTCTAAGCGAAGGTAAGACACTCTTTTGTGATGAAAGTTTTTTTAAACAAGTGTTCGTGAACAAGAGCGTATTTATCTTTTTTGTAATAACACGGTACATGTCTATGTACGATATATTTTTAAGGTGTAAATACAAATATTATAAATATAAAGAAATCAAGTATATGCTTAGTTTTCATTGCTCACGACGGGATATTATACTTGGTTAACTAAGGCCATGAAGCTGACCAATTTGTTATGATATGAGAAATGATATTAGAAAGCTTTAAATAGCTAAATTGCTGTTTCAAAAATATACAAGTTCAATATAAAACTTTAAGTTTGTATTTTTTTGTAATTTTACCTCTTAAATATAAATGTTTAATTTGTATTATTTATTATATCAACTTATAGAAGTTATACTTCTTTTGGCGCGTTAGCGAAAAATCATGAGAGTAAATTTTTACTATGCGTGTGCACACTGTCATGAAAAACCGACACCCTGAAGTTAGCTATAGTTAAAATTTTATTTAAAAAAGTATGTATGTATTAAATACCTTTTTTCTATTGTTAGTGTCGTTTTGTCTGCAAACGTAGTATAAGGCGAAAGATAAAATTTTTGAAAAGATTTTTATCTTGTTACGCCAAAGAAGTATAACTTCTAACGCATGTACATAAGTATACACTACTGTTACTTATTTAAGAAAAAAAAATCTATATTTACAAAAAAATAAACATCTTTGATTAGGATTCCAAAAATAATAAATAATATGGACAATTATCCCCTTCATTTTGACTTTGAAGCTTGGATTTAATTTATTTCCGTGGATATAAATAATAATCCCGTATTTATGTACTAATAACAAACATCTGTGTTCTTTATCTATTTAGAAGAAAATATATTTTAATATTATCAACGTATTTTTCCTGATTATTCGCACAACGTAGACTCTTCGCTAGGAGGATTTCTTTTTTCCTGTCCATTATATTGCTTCACGAATGCGCTCGAAAGATAAATCTCTTTCAAGTTTAATGCAAAAATTGTGTTATGTTCTAGGGATAGCTCCGTTGAAGGCACTAATAAAAGTTACACCAAAGAGTTCTGTTTATGTGAACTTAAATATTAGAATTTCCTACCCGAGTTGAAGTTTATCTAACATATATTATAAGTTTATTTCCGAATGTTTGTTATTGCATCACTTCGGAATAGCTGCAGCTATTTAACTAATTCTTTATTGTCGTGTTAGTAGTTGTCAGGATAAGGAATGTACGAAAAACAATGTTTGAAAAATCATAAGGAAAAGTGATAAATTTGGAATAAAGAATCTCCATTATAAAAAAAACTGACTGAGTGAGTGAGATAGAAGACAGGAGGGAGATTTTCAAAAGACACAGTATACAGATTAACGTTCAGTTGTTTGTTTGCCATTTTATTTCATAACATGTTAGTATTGTAATAAGAGGATTAAGTCACATTTCCTTCCTTAGTAGCGAAGCCGAGGCGGGCAACTAGTTTTATATAATTTATTTAATTCTGTTTAAAGTTCATTGTATAGTTACCACTAGAATTTTATATAAATACACGAGTGCTTTACTTTTTGTAAGTAATTTATTTTCTACATTTTGTGACAGATTATAAAATTAAATTTCGGTCATATATCAGACCGATAAACATCAAAAGCATTTGACAGATCATCATGACAGATGACATAATTAGGTGTGTTTTATTATTATTAGGTCTCTTTTTTATTTACTTTTAAAACGTTGTTCCGCGGCGTTAGATTATATTTTAATGTTCTTAATTTTATCTTGTAATTTGATGCAGGCCAATATGAAACCGAACATAAGAAATAAATAAATTTTATTACATTTTTTTCACTTTAGATTTAATTTTAAAGTCCCTTCTGATTGTTATACAATGTTGCTCACATGAACTATCTTCCATTACGTAATTGAAAGGTTATAAAATTGATTAACAGTGGTTTTAAAAACTGTATTTTTTTAGGTTAATTCCAACTGATGTGAGATTTTGTACAAAGCAAATTCATACAATTCCGCAATTGATAGGCTATAAAATTGTTAATCATATTTACAGGCTTAGCAAATAATTATTTCCAATAAACTAAATCGATTTTAAATGCCGAAATGTATCAATAAGTTATATTATTATATATTTTCAGCGGTTATTACCAATAATAATAGATACAACTACTCACAAATCGTGAAAAATGTAATTATTGATTATTTTTTTATGAAAGTTATTTTTGTACTTTGTTGTGTTACGTTATTTACTTTTATATTGTTAACGCGATTATTTTGGGCAATATCTTAATAAAAACCTACTGTCAAAATGTTGAAGGTAGCAAATTAAAATTTGTACATATTATATCTTAAAACAAAGCTATATAGGAGCTTGAACTTCAGCTACAATGAATTGTTTGTTCATTTTCTTTTCTTATAGTTAGATCATCAATCTTGCCTATTAAAGTAACGTGTGCTGAGGTTATTACTCACGCACTTTATAAATTCCGAGATACATTACTCCTGTATTCCATCAATCATTTTTACTTCCATTTTAAGAGCCAAAAGTGTACAGCCGACTGTTTTTATTTTAGTCAATTTAAATATTAATGCGTAATAGATAAATATATATATAAAGTTTATTTAAGAATCCTAGAACTCTGGCATATTTCCATGCCTAACTCTGATGCCAAGAAGCAATGTTCCCGCTCAAAGGGTGTAGTTTGTCAGATGCGCTAAAAACTGAGACGCTGTAAGTCAGTCCTAGAACTTTCCGTTTTATTAGGGATTGGTTAGCTACAGATTGTAATGGCCTCTGAATATCATGTGGACTGCATAGGTACATGTTTGTTTCTTCATTCCATAAATGTATATACACTAAACTTTTCTTGTAATAGGAATTTCAGGGGCGAGTTTCAAAATTACAAAATGAAATAAAAATATTTTAAAATAAAATGAGTTTTTTGAGTAGAAACGATTATTTATATAGATAATTTTTATTTATGTTAGGCAAAGGCTTAAAGAATTTTAGTAATTTTTACTGTCGGTTTTTTTTCAAAGAACCTTTGGTATCTAATACAAAAAAAGTATCTTTATACTAATTTTTATTAATTTAATATTTTGGCGCTTATTTGATTTTACCTGTTATAAAATTCATTAGGTATAAATAGAATAGAATAGAGTAGAATGAAATAGAGTGAAGTAGACTAAAATTGAGAAAAGTGGAGAGAGAGTGTGAGAATAGAGTGCAGTGAAGTGGCCGGAAAGGCGCAAATCAATTGAATCCAAATCAAATTAAATTAACAAATGTAATGAAAAATTTCTTATAATAAGTAATTCGTAATTAAATAAACTCCATAATTTGATATAGAAATCGTTTTTATTAGTATTGCGTTATCGGTTTCATTTATAACTAGAAACTTGTTAAAATTAAATGGTTAGGAATTTTAAGTACGTAACTAGATTAATAAATGCTAACCTTTAATAGTAAAAAGCACTTACGTAGAATTAATATTATGAAACTGTAATAACCATGACTAAACAAATATTTTCAACCATTTCTAAATTAAAGATGTCTATCATTGGAGGTTGGTACTTAATGTAAAGTATTAAAACCATTCGTATTACATCATTACTATTAGAAGGAGTACCTTGAGTCGACCGCTCGTAACTATGATGGTGAAAGGCGTTAGCACCATCACCAAAATCAGCCCACTCGAATTACCATCCGTCAAACGAAACAACTTTGTGAATAAGAGACTGAGTTTAGCAAGACAGTTGAAATTTTTGATTATCTTAGAATCCCTTATTGGAATAAACAGGTTATATTTGTTGCAATATAACAAAGTTGTACTAGTCCTGAGTTATATATACGTTTGTGTGTTAACAGTGTCATCTTTGTATGTTGTTCTACAAAGTGCGACTATAAGTCCGACTCATCACATGCTGAGAGACATCGTATGTGCAGAATATGTTTTTCTCGTATTTATTACTATGTTATTTAAAAGACAGAAACTACTGAGTTTCCTTCAAAACTTATCAACTTTTGATGAATTATTGCGAATCAATAAGGATATTCGTGATCTGAATACGACGAGTAGAATGGTTTATTGGATCGTTGGAGGTTTATCTTACAATGTGATGGAATTTATCATTTTTAAAATCTACATGGGACCTGATGCTTTCGACGGCCGCCTTTTAGTTTTTTTTTATCTATTTATAATAACACATGACTTGGAACATGTATTTTATTTCACTTTGTTGAGAATGATTCATACAAGGATCATTATTGTAAGAACTCACATTTGCAAAATATTCAACAAGGATGTTAAAACGAACCTAAGCAAAATTGAATCATTGTCGAAAAATATAACATTGGATATTAGTTCTGTGCACAAAGTGTACGAGTTATTACACAAATGCTCGGATCAGCTTAACACGATTATGAGTATTCCGGTAATGTATTCTATTAAATATTTTAGGTTATTCTAAGTATATTTATAAAAAATTATGCCGTCTAGTATGATATTTTTTTTTTCGAATTGACCTACACTGTTAGCCAGGCAAGGCCGCTACAGTTTCACCGAACTACTAAGGGAAGTGCTTAAGGCACTCACCCGATTTGTTTAGGCAATCAGCGCAAGGGCACGCATACGGTTCGCCTCGGCTTGAACTGTCGCCGAGTTTCCCGATCTAACTAAGCTAATTTATGCTAAGCTATCTATCTCTCCTTCCACCTCTGTAGCTGGATCTGAGGGGATGGGTCGAGGGGCCCATCTCCTCATTGCACAGGTCCGGCTGACGAGGGGAGGTAGCTGGCTGTGTACCCAGTCTACCTCCCTATAAGGACGGAGCCCGGCGGCCACATTCTGGGGCGGCATGGTGATAGCCACAGCACGGTCCCATGCCGCCCCGACTTAAAGCGGTGGTCGGTACACCGTGAGGTTTTGGTCCGTGTGAGTCGGACATAACCCATTCTCTCCCCCGGGAGGATGGGTATCCATAATGGATTTCCCCACGTTAATAAAGAAAAAAGTCTATCTCGTAGTATGACATTAAAACACTAGCACAATACTTTGTATGTTTGAAGGATGAGAATCACGTAGATGTTAATAAAGAACGAATGTAAACCTAAATAATCTGAGACGATTACAAATATTTTGTAAATTGTATAAAGAAATGGAAGAATTTAAACCAAAAGGGACAAATTCTATTGATAATGAAAAAACATCTTCATAAATCATCTAACTATACAGATTCACTACAGCAGAATTACGTGGCGATATTTTATTCCACTATTGTGCCCAATTGGTTGAAATTATTTTAGTGGTAAATTGGATATTTTTAAGTAATAAAAACTAATTATTTACAGATGCTGATTATGTTATTTACTTCTGGTATTCTCACCACGGTACTCTTGAAATTTATGATAATGATACTGCAAATGCAAGAAAATCTGGATTCAACTGTAAGTCTATTATAAAATACTAGAGCAGTCATCTTTATCAGTGGTTTTACCCTGACGCTTTTATTCAATTACTGGTATATTTGCCAATAGTTAGCGCACTTTTTAAAGTTTACTTATATGATGAATATTGGAGAATATAGAGTGTCTCATGTGATAACAAAGAGGTAACTGGAATCCTTCAGGAAATATTGTAAAAAATGTTTATTATTTAGAACAATCATTAATTGAAATGGCTATTATTAGTATAGTGAACTGCTTAAACATGCGTTCCATGGTTTAGAAGGTGCAATTTATACGCGTATTTTCACCTTACCGATGAAAAAGTTGCTAATATATAAAGTGGATGTGTGTTTATAACCACATTGTATAATTGAAAACTTATAAAATCATCCATAAGATTATTTTATTTTTATGTGACGTAATAGTAAAAACGTAAATATTGAACGATGTCCTCCTTGTTAAACAGTAAACGACGTTGATGACGACTTGAGCCGATTATACACGATTCAGTGAGGGACCAACCAAAGCGCGATTTATGTCGAATGGAACCGAGTAAACTCGATTCAGTGTGTGACCGAACCGAGTGCACTTGATGTTGACAGGAGCCGAATAAACTCGATTCAGTGCGTGACCGACACGACCGCACTTTATCTCGACTGTAGCCGAGTAAACTCGATTCAGTGCGTCATCGACTGGAGCGCGCTTGATGTCGGCTGAAGCCGAGTAAACTTGATTCTGTTACGCCAAACCAAGCATGATAGTTCTCTTTAATTACCTGTTTATCGTGCCTAAAGAAGTTTTCACTTTAGCAATTGCTACGCTTATCGTAGGTCTAAATTATATATTTCTTTCAGGCTTCCGCTATCTTGATTGTTTACATTTTGATCCGTTGTGTAAAATATACTTTCTTAGTCATAGTTCCATGTCACTACACGAGTGTAACTTCAGCACAAGTTTCGACTATACGAACCACATTACATAACGCTGTCAATACTGCACCGTTAGGTAAGTACGTATACACTCTTAAATAAAATTAATTAGTCATTTCATTGGCCAAAAGCGGTATTCTATAGTAAGATTTTAATATCTATAACCTTATTATATTTTTATGTAATTTAAATATATCAATAAATTAAATCTAACAGCAGTACAAGAAATAGCATCGCTTTTAAGATAAAAAAAAATTAATCTCCATCTTTTGCAATGAACAAGACTCAAAGTTAAGGAATAAAGCGCAGATGTAGATTTTTACGTTTTTGCTTGTAATGTTTATGTATTTTAAAGGAAGTAAAAATTACACATTATTGTTCTAGGTAAACTCGAACGTAGAAAAGTAAAAGCATTTTACTTACTGACCAAAGAGAACGAATTCACTTATGCTCTCGCTGGAATCATCAAGCTTAATATGACTTTACCTCTTAGCTACCTCAGCCTTTGCACAACATATCTTGTTATTATCATACAATTCTCTAAATTCATCGATTGAATTAGTATTACTTACTGTTTGTAAAGTACAATGATGCTCGTAATGTTGGAATGTTAACGTGTGTATTTTGTGTGAATAGTAAAAGCTATTCATACGTTTGTAAAATTAAAAAAATTGTTAAATAACATTTTAATTTAACAGTAAATATATTCACGTTCATTGTAATAAAAAAAATCACATATTCACAAATCTTTTTTTTTTATTATCAAATCATCCAAAACGTCACCAATAAAATTATTTTCGATAATAATATTTGTTTCAATTCTTGAAATATAACTATTCCTTCCAATATATTTATTTTACTTTAATTTTTTTAATGTATGCCTTTTTTATTATTAATATTTTTTAATATTTCTCATACTTAGTACGCCGGCCCAAACATGTTGTTTCTAAACAGTGAGAAAAATGAACTTGAACGTCTACATAGTTGTTGCTCGTTTTTAAAACGTAGCGTTGTTAAGATCCCTTTTGACTGTTTTCAGGGACCAAATAGGCTTACAAATTATACTGAATAGGATCCCTGTTGATTAACTTTCAACAGGCGGTACTTTGGACTCTAATAAAGTTAAATTAGGTTCTGTCGATACGTTATTTTTACACTGAATACTTTAAAACGTATCTGTAGTCGTGACGGGACTTGGAAATATTTATTGAGTTTTCATATACAACAAAATGTATATTTTTTTCTTTTTAAGTATCTACTAATAACGAACCTAAAATGCGAACGAATTTATGTTTATTAAATGGAATACTTCATTATATATAGAAACTAGCTTTTGTTCGCGATTTCGCTCACTTTAATGAAGATTTAATCTATCCCGCTGTAGCAACACATTTTTGTGTGATAATTACATTATTCCTTTCCCGTACCATTGAAAACAAATAAACTCACATACGCATTTATATGTAAATAGAAATTATAATTGTCTGAACTTTCGTTCAGTCGTAAGACTTACTTTTTTGTTTAGTTAATAACATGTAAAATTGATCGAATGTTATGAGTTAAGATACTTTTTTTAGATTCTTTTCATAATGCTGATATCAGCCATATAAGAAATCATTTTTGTTTATGTGTCGATATGTCTTTGCAAAATTGGAAATACTTATCTGAAATCCAGATAAGTTAAAACCATTATTAGAAGCAATTATATATGTAGACATGCTATGTAATAGCTAACCATTAGTCTCACAGATTAAATATTACAATTGATTTAATGCATTTTTTTTTTTGATAAATAGCTTGATAAAGTCGCACCTACTGTTTTATACTAGATCAAGAAATAACTTTAATATGGTCATATCTTATAAAATACTTAATCAAAAAATTATAATTTTTGTTGTAAATTTATTTTTACATTTGTACGAACTTGTTTTTCACTTAACCATGAAATGTACAATGTGAAATAAAATAAAATCATAAACCGCCATTTTAATACCGCCATAGGTTAATGTATTCAACGCGAATAAATTAATGAAAATTGAATCAAACTTAAGAATAATGATTTTTACTGTAATATTCTGTCCTCAAACATAAATTTTCATTAACAGATGTTCAATTAAATCTTTTCTTCGTGAGATATTAAATTTAGATTAATAGGCAAATGTATTAAAAAAAGGACATAGAAAAAGTAAATTATGCTTGTATATTCTGCAAGAAAAAAATTGAACTAATTATAAGCAAGTAGTGATCATCTTAATGTTTTAATTGTAATGAGGCCATCGACAGAACGAGATGGAAAAACATAGGTGTCTGCCATCTGCCCCGACAGTTTGGGGACATAGGATCTAAAGAGAGAGAGAAAAGTTATCGTCTTCGTCTAGTAGTCCAAATTCCACCATAATGAAGTCACAATATTATACACGTTTTTTTTACCAAAGACTTTATAATCATTACATATAATTGTTTAAAAGAAATACAGTTGTTTATATATTGTCTGTTATTGATAATACTAAACCTCGCTAATAGTCAGTAAATAAAAGAAAAGAAAAAGAAAATTGGTTGACAGACAGAAGAAAAAAAAAGTGTATAACTCTTTATCTTCGCCTACTTACGTATAGATTAAACAATGTTACTTATTAGTATTTTAAACTCGTCTTCTGTAAGACATCTTAATCCTATTAAAATCTTCATTTAATTGGAACAACGCCATGGAGAATTTTCCTTATTGCGAAGTAACGGTTGGTCGTTGTCAAATAAGCCGCTCTCAGCTGCGCATTACTTCACATTTCCATTTTAAAGCTGAACGCAGAGCTATGATTTAAACGAAGATTCGGCTCAAAAGGTGGCTTTAATCATTCTCTATATTCCACAAATGTTTTGTATAATTTTGGCATACTTTATTTATACGGCCGTTCTATTGAATTGAGTTAGCTTAGTGCAGATATTATTGCGTCAGCATGGCGGCCATCTTTCGCCGGGCTGACCGCTGGGGGCGGCATGGTGATAGCTCAGCACGGTCCCATGCCGCCCCAACTTAAAGCGGTGGCCGGTACACCGTGGGGTTTTAGTCCGTGCGAGTCGGACATAACCCGTTCTCTCCCCCGGGAGGATGGGTATCCATAATGGATTTCCCCACGTTAATAAAAAATAAAAAAAAAGATATTATTGCGTAGAATTTAATGATTCCTTGTTTTGGTGCATTTTTAGGAGAAACAAAAAGCTTTCCCTTGTTTGAAGATTTAAAATACATTAAGTCTAGTGACTTCCAGTAAATATTTTGGAATCCCAAAAAATGTTGTAAAAGAAAGCTGAGTAGTGTTAAAGTTATGCTCAAGTATTATTTGGATATGATTATACATTCTGATAATATATCTAATTATTTTTAAAATAATTAAAGAGTTTTAAAAACTTCTATGAATTTAAAAAAATATTACAACATATAATAATATTCAGTTTCAATTGTTTCCCTTTGAGGAATCACAAGTGTATTTCTAAAACAGAATATAAAATTATTTATACTCCGAGATTGTATCAATACAATTTACCAAAATACAATATATTGTTTACATTATTATAGATTTGTAGAAATTAAATAACAGTCGTTAGGTTAGTTAAAACAGCAACAAGATCTTTTTTTTTATCTGTAAAAAATGAATTTGATTTCGCTATACTTATACAAATTGGTCTATCAGAATCATAGACGTTTTTCTGTTGTCAAAAGCTGATTCTTTATGATTTGTTTAAAAGCTTTGTTGTAATAAGAATTTATGAGATTTTTTCCACACTGGACTGCCATTGTTTAATATTTTACTTTTGTTTAATTCATTCTTGTAAGAATAATGTCACGCTCGTAGGTAAAATTAAATACCATTTGTGTTAAAATATATTTATCTTGTACACGTACAGACAAAATTCAAATCGACTCACTATGACACAATTACACTTACAGCTTATGATGCTGCGGTCGCAGTCTGCTTGAAGATTTCTTTCTCTTCGTATTTGGTTCAATTTACTTAATAGAATTCTCATCTATCAATCGCCTTCTCACAAATTTCTGGTGTGGAGAAAACCATTCAAGGTGAGCCCTCTAAAAGTGGTGATTTTTCGACGTTCGTTTTGTACGGACGAGTCTTACTTAGATCGCTTACGCTGACGCACCAGCGGCGCGCTTTATACGCCTTTCAAAAAAGGAGGAAAATTCTGGAAGGCTGACGTCATTATTCGAACGAGTCGATAACGTTAGAGATGTGCTATTTTTAGAACTTGATTGTTCATGGTTCCCGCGTTTGATAAGCATCTTTTGTTTACATCTAACGAGTTCGCATACAGGATTGCAACAATATATAATTAAAGGTTCTATAAAAAGATACTCTATAGAAGTCGGCTCAAAATACATAGAGGAAACACGAAAAAAATATATATTTCATCATTATGCCTAAAACTTTTAAGGTTTCCGCATAACATTATTTAGCTTAGTTCCGAACATGATTTCAAGTAATTTCCCAGGACGTTTGAAATCGCTTCTCACCTTGACCCAATGAATCCTTATACGCCCCTCGGTAGTAATTAATTAAAAACAACTAAAGCTATGTAAGCGGTTTGTTTATTATCTGCGTAGATGTTCCGGACAAAATGGAATCATTTGTAATATACAATTTACGTACAAATACACTTTTAATGTAACCAAGATGATTTTTAAAATAGCTATTATGATCAATATCTTTTTCTTATTATGTAAACTTTATAAATATATTAATTACATTATATTTATTTTTTTGGTAAAATTGATTCAAGTAAAAGATACAGAAATGAAGTAGTATCACTACATAATATAAAACAAAGTCGCTGGAAAGGCCTATATCCCTATCCCTGTGTATACTTAAATCTTTAAAATTACGCAACGGATTTTTTTAATAGATAGAATGATTAAAGAGGAAGGTTTATATGTATAATAACATAAATTAAATAGTGGAGAAATACTGTTATTTTTGAGGTTACTCCAAATTTAACGCGTGCGGGCCATTAGCAGTAATGAATAAATCAAAACTACTGGATCGATTTTAATCATTTTTTCAGTGAATGACATAGGCTATATATTTTATACCAGTGCGAAGCCGGAGCGGGCCACTAGCATAATAATTAAATTAAAATATGTTTTGAGTGCAATTATGTTTATGTTTTGCACGTCATCAGTCATGCTTCCATTTGATTATGTTAATTATTCCATGATTTAACAATATATACATATAATAGTAATATATTTAGAATATCAAATCATAAAGATAGCTGATTTGTTTTATACGTAAACAAAATTAGTTATATTTTTAACCGACTACAAAAAAGGAGGAGGTTCTCAATCCGACTGTATTTTTTTTAATGTTTGTTACCTCAAAACTTTCGACTGGGTGAACCGATTTTGATGATTCTTTTTTTATTTGAAAGCTGGTACTTCTCGTGTAATCGTGTAATTCTGACAATGGTATCCATGAGAAAACCAAATAAAATTTGCATTAAGTATATTCGCGCCAGATGGACGAATAACTGATTAATCGGGTGAGTAACTTAAGCGCTACCCTTAGTAGTCCAGTGAAACTGTAGCGGGCTTGCCAGGCTAACAGTGTAGGTCAGAAAGACCAAAAAAAACGAATAACTCAATATCCCGCCAACCGATTTCAATGATTCATATTTTATTGGAAAGGATGTACTGTAAAGGATGGTTTGATGAGAGTTTCGTTATTTTTTATTTAATTTGAATAATGTAATAGTTTAGCTATTTTTGCTTTTTAGCGTTTTCATGTTTCCTTAGTGGTTCTTGATATTGAAGTCGGTTTATGGTTTTTGTAAAAATGTTCACTTATTTCATTTTTTTTTTGTTTTGCATTGATTTGTAATATATTTTATGTTACTTATTTCATTTCGAATCATAGCGGTTCCTAAACTTATATGTTTCGTTCAAATGTATTGTTATTACATATTTTCTTATCAGTCGTGGTGGTTCAGTAATTTGATCACCGGAATATCGATTCGATGTCCACAGATTTGAAAATCGATCTCTGGCAACGAATTTTTCGGAGTTCACATACATTTAATAATTTAAATTTGTAACAATACTATCGGCTGATGGTTACGAAAAACATCGTGAAGAAGCCCGAACCTGAGAGATGTTCTTCTACTACAGGGTTTGAAAAATATATAGAACTCAAACGCTACCGTTGTGATGATGTCTCTATCTTCGCTCTTTTCAGCAGTGGCAACTCTTACAGGCTGGCATTATTATCACTGACATTTTTTCCTAGTTATTATTTTATGTTGTTCAAGATGGCTACAAATTAAGTGTAGCACCGACATTTGGTAGTGCGGTCCGACTACCCGCTAAGGAGTCAGTCGTTTACGCCGCTCCGATTCGTCCGGACCATAATTAGGTCAAAGCAAATAAACACTCTCAAATAATAAAGTACAATCTTTTATCACTACACATATAGGAGCAACGTATAGCCAAAGAAGTATGGAAAGAAAATTTTCTTGGAAGTGTAGCTGCTGCAATACAAAGGTAGATGTTTGGGAACAAATTTTCTACTCAAATTCTGTTGTTAGGTTAGTACTATAATATGTATATGATAGTCTGAATTTCTCATTATTACTTCATACAGTTACTGGTAATCCGATCTCTTGATCTTAGTTGTGCTTACGGTTCCGGCTTAGGCAAGTTTACGCACAATTTAGAATGATATACGGATGAGGTTCACCATATAGCGACGGCGGCGCGACGCGTCTCTAATTGCGTGGTAAACTGCGACACAATATTTTAGAGAGATTTACCCGACTCAATAATGAAAACCTATTATCAACCAGCAAAGTGAGAAACCTAAACTTTAGTTCTTTTGATTAAAGTGCCTAGAATTGTGTCATTCAAATGTTTGACTTCGTTCGCGTTAAATTAACAATATGAATCGTTTTAACAGTAACATACAGCCGAGTGCCACCTGGTGGCAGGTTATAGTAAAATGGATAGCATAAAAACTGTCTCCAATAAAAAAAAAAAACTTTCATGGTGATCAGTCACCTGGTATTGAAGTTTATCAATCTCATTTAATTTTTATCAATAGCAATGTAAATACTACTAGTGGTTGAACACAACAATGAGCTTACAATATGACGTTTTGCTGTTTTAGTCCAAGAAGGTTATGAAAAAAATTGTAAATTTGAATAAGGTAAAGAAACAATTCTTAAGAAATTGGCCTTCACTGTGCGTTTTCCCGCTTAAATTCTATGCGTCAATACGATATTGTCTTTGTGTCATTAAGGGTATGTGACTATCTCGAAAATTCGTTTGTTGGTTTTTTTGCTTATGGAACGACCGAACGAGACATATCTTATAATATGTCATCAAAAATCATGAGAATAAATTATTCGTTTAGACGAATGTTTTACAATAATTTCGGTATATAATGTTTTGAGATTGAATTGCAGCTCCTGATATTGTTTTATTTGTTTATATTTTACACTAAAAACAAATATTTTTATTTACTTTCAGTATTATCTATATGAATATAACGATAATACATGATATGATCTCTCTGTGTACAGTTTTATGTGTAATTTCGTACTGGTACTTGCACCAAGTAATATTGTTAGTTACACAAAATGTCAAATTATTTTGAAGGTAAACTAAGTCATTCTACGTTTGCCTGGAATTTAATCAAGAATTTACGGTCGTCGTGGCCATTGTGGTGCGTTCACGCACAATTTATAATGATGTACATCGGGCATTGCAAGATTGCCACCATAGTTTTATTATATAGCACGTAGCTTGAAATATAATCTGTGATCGGATTATTTTGACTAAAATTGTGGTTTTGATTGGTTGAGGTTCAGGTTGCATTACACTATGAAATTAAAGACAAGTTATACATTTCTCACTTTTATAATGTTAGAAATATTGTATGAGTTAAAAGTTCACTTGTCTTGATTCTTTAGCTGTTGATTCACTATAATAATAGACATTTTCAATAGATATTGATTTACAGTTTGTTTGAATATTGTTATGTCATTGTATGATAACAGTTAAATTAACAAGTTCTGTTCCTTGGCAATTATTAATATAAGCGAATTGAAGAAAAAGAAGAAATTGAGGCGCATTCGTTTTTGCCCGCGGCTTTACTCGCCTTAATGTAGATTTGACCTATCCCTCAGTAATAAGACTTTCTCCACTCTTTTTTTATACCCGTGATAACGTCTATACAACATTTCATGAAAATCACTGTAGAGTAATTAAATACGAAAGCGTAACAAACAGACAAACAAAGTCATATTCACATTAGCAATATTTGTTAGAATTGCCGTATGGTGTAAGGTCTAAGCAGAATTAATATTATGGTACTGCTTTTCTAGAAGCCACTCGTTATAAGGCCAGGCCGATCACGATGTCACCCTTTAGTGGTATTAATATTGATGACCTGATACTTCCCCCGTCATATCCATTTAAGTGCGAAAAACATATCATTTTCTGACACGTGGTGGAAAAAGTAGGACAACAATAACTTTTTCTGTAGCAGTAAAATTACTTAGAAACCATAACAGAAAAGGAAGGCAATAAAAATATATTGTTTAAAATATATTAGCAATATAGAATTCAGTACTGATACAATCGATTGGAACGGAATTGTCTGGCAGTCGCTCCCTTTCCTTTTCAAAACATATTGAAATTCTCAATTCAATTTACTGAAACCTAACATCGCAACAGCCTTAGTAAATAGAAACGATAAAGTTCTGGTCCGTGTATTTCTATTATTTTTTCTGTTATCATTTTGTTATCATCTTTTTCCAAGCTGGAATTATGTTAAGGGATCATCTGAAATGACATGAGATCGTGTAATGAGCGGAGCGGTGAGCGTTTTTGTTTTTTTTCATTATTTAATGTTTTCGGAATCATTTCTGATATTTTGTTTCAATAATATGATACATACGTAGTATATATCTAATTCTAAGAGATCAATTCTTGTATTTAATATATATAATTGGTTCCTCGAAAATGCCTGTAAAGGTTTAGTAAATATTTTAATTTCTTAGTTTATATAGATTTATTACCCCTGAGATGTTTTTTCTAAGAAACTCCTACCAATGTTAATACCTCCGATAGTAAAGATGAATTATATATATATATCTAATAAGCAACGCGAAAGGCCTGTCTATATGTTTTAATGTAACAGTTATAAACTACATTTAAAAATTATAATGACTTACGTTACTCAGACTTATGCGCATTCGGAGTTACGCGGTTTCAAATATCGTCGGTTCGTCGTTTGTTTGAACGGAATCAGTACCAGAAACAGATGAAATTGGTAATGTGATTGAAGAAGTTGTGGATCTCTCCAAACAATTAACTTTAAATGTGAATAGTGATGACGTTCAACAATTAGATTGCCGCAATCAGTTTAATAAGAAATTTGAATGACGGTCGGAAACTTAACAGATCTCAGTTTAAATGAAAAAGGGTTACAAATTTTAGAAAAACATTAACTCAAACGAAGAGCGAATTTTTTTTTAAAAACAATTAATGAACAATTATTAGTATGCTATGAGGAAATTTTGTGGGAGAAAAAAGTATGTAAGCCTTTTTACATTTTACGAAACCTTGTACATCAAAATGACGTCAGTTTGCGATTTTGTATTTGTATTAAGATTTAATCGAACATTTTTTCTTTCTAAATTAGTATTTATTGCGTCTCTCATCACGCCTCAAATTAATTTACATATGTTTATATGACATATTATAAGGCGACTTACACGAATACGATTTACGCGATTATTGCTTGGTTATGCCTATTGTATAAATCCGAGGTATCACTGCGGTACAATATTTCAACGGAATTTTCAGTTGTATGAGACCTATCAACAACTTGTTTTTGTTAGCATGACAGTTATGGTTATATTTTTTTTGTTGAACTGACTACACTGTTGACCTGGCAAGGCCTCTACAGTTTCACCGGATTAATTATAGTTTTTTTTTTATGCTTCATAAGTTTTAAGTGTTTGACTATAGTGTCACCTTATGTGTAATAACAATGTGGTCTAAGATGATAAAGACGCTAAACCTGGTGGTAGGAACTAGCTCTCAAATGCAACTGCCGGACCACACTTATATTTGCTTGGCTATAGATATTCAACATTAAGGTGGTAGCTAGCCAGGCGGGCTTGGAAAAAGCCCTACCATTATGCTATGGTTTCATCACGATATTTTCTTCTATCGAAAACTCCGGCTCGTTCGCAAAGTTTCCAAATTAGGATACCGTGATTATTTACATTAGATGTTATATTTACTGCATATTTGCTGTAATCTTATGTACTTGGAAAGTTTATTTTATAAGTGTTCAAAAAATATTGTAAGTGATCGTGAATCAAGTTTAAAAATGCTAAAATAAACCCCTAGCAGTCCGCCTAAAGCGTTAACATGTACGCATCCTTATGACTTGGCGATAAGCCGCAACTTCCCATCCGCTGTTTGATTTACCGTCGCCCCTCCGCATCTCCGCAAACAACTCGGTCTAACCGCTCCGATAAATGTGTCTTCATGAGTTTTGTGACACACGTGTCGTGAGGTGAGAACTCGTTCTTTTGTCTGTGGTTTAACGTTCTAACTCTATGATATTGTTATTTGTAAGTTCTTAAACATTAGAAGACGATACGATGTAGATCAAGGCAGATTTAGTTCTTCCATTTTCTGATTTCGATTCGTTGTTAGTCAATAGTCATTACAATTACATAGAGGTAATGATATAATAGTTTAATAGTAGCGAAATTTAATTCCTCGTCGTTGTAGCTATAATTTTCTACTACTCATTAAGTCAATTATCATCCTCAACTTGAAAGTGTGTCTCCAAATAGCTATTGACGTTTTGCTGCAGCTGCCCTCATAAGACTTATCTCTTTCTAGGCTTAGTGGGTTTCCATCCCCAGGCACATTTTTTGTCTTATATATCCGTAAAGTATCGCTAAATCGCTTCGAAAATTCTATCGGTGTAAATAGTTTGGTTTTACTTAATAAAATTTTAGTTCAATATTTTCGATTAACAAATTATTATTTGTCTATGTTTCAATTTAAAAGGAAAACGAATATTTGAACCGCATATATACTTATATTATATATTCTTATGTTTGAACAACGGTTATAACTTTTTCACACACAATTTACTATAACTTTTTTATCATGTATTTATTGATTTCATGAAGCATTTGGGATAAACTGTAACGGATAAAATGTGTAACAAAGGTGATAAGATGAACGTATAAGAATGTAAACAAACTTTTCATTGTTATTGTACTTTATTGTGAACCCTTTATTTTCTATTTAATTTAATTTAGAGAAGTAACAAAGCGGAATAAACCGTAGCGAAGGACGACGAAGAAGTGATGCACAAAGAGGAACGATAGCTTCTTCATAAATTGTCTATTCTGTTCAATTTTCAACGAAGTAATAACGAAGTTGAATTTTCCTTTGAAATTTTTAATTCAATTTTTATATTTTGCATATAATCGTTTTATAAAATGCACATTGAAGAGTTCTGATATAGTTTACAGAACAAATATTAAAATAAAAAATGTATTATTTTTAAATAGATATACAAGATTAAGAACCGCCCGCGACTACGCCCATATTAAATTACAATATAAAACTTAATATCAATAAAATATAGCCCAACGCCGTCCAGTGGCGAGTTATGGTATGATGGATAGTGAAAAATATTCTGTGTGAAAAAACAATTATGTATAACTAGTATTCACGTTCTCCTTCGTAGTTAATTTTTATTATATTAATATAAAGTATATATGTAACTTATGTTACGTTATAAATCGCTTCGTGAGACATATTTTCTAGCTATTGTGTAAAGAAAATTTTTCACAAAAGCTTCTTGTAAACTTGGTGGAAGTTCGTAAAAATATTTTCAGAAGGAAAGTTTTCCAGGTTGTCAAGAGTTTTATACCTTGTTATTACTGTAACTCACTAGAAAACTTATCAACATGTATGTAGTATTTTTTTTTTTTTTTTTTTTTTTTCGAACTGACCTACACTGTTAGCCTGGCAAGGCTCTACAGTTCCACCGGACTACTAAGGGGAGCGCTTAAGGCACTCACCCGATTTTATATGGACGACTAGCACAAGGGCGCACGGCACGCCTCGGCTTGGGCTGTCGTCGAAAACCCGAATCTAACTAGCTAAGCTAAGCCTATCCGTATCATACCTGTATGGGTTCGTGAAATATACATGGTTACCAAGCATGTATGTTTTACGATCCCGTACATGTATTTTGTATCTATCTATCTGTGTTCTAAACTATTACAGTTCGAAGGGCAAAAAAACAAACAAAAACAGCCCACCACTATGTGTACCTACGAGTGAGTGTGTGTGCACGTGTGTGGGGTGATCGGTGTTGTGTTGTAGACGAGTGTTTGATCGAATCAGTGGTACTCTGTTCGCGCATGCAAGCTGCTCGAGGGCTCCATTCCGGGGGATCGGACCTCGGCTAGAGCAGTTGCCGAGGGAGGCCTAAGAATGTGTGCTGGGGCAAAATTCACAGCCAAACCGCGGCGGCGTGATCTGTGATTACGCGGGCGTGGGCGCGCACACGCTGTGTTTCGAGGGACGGAAGGGTAGTCTTGATTACCTAGCGAAATTTCTTCGGGAGGGTCGGTGAAAATGTAACGCGGACGTCTTTTGTAACGCGGCGCGCCTGGCACGGTATCGTAAGTCGCGGCGGATACCACTAACGGATTGGGATGATTCATGGCTCTGTCGAAATAACTAGTCGTGAGAGTTTTTACGTACTCCCAGATAGACGGCATCTCCAGGTCCCTATGGAGGTCGACTCTCCGGATGTACCACGGGGCACCGATCGCCTTTCGTAGAAAACGGTTCTGTATTTTTTGTAAAATCTTGAAGTTCGCTTTTGACATATGCGCGAAAACGGGACAGCTATACGTCAAAATCGGACGAATACACATTTTGTAAAGTGTGAGCTTATGTCTGACGGACATTTTGCTCTTAGCACATAATAACGGATGCAGACGACCCAAAACCATAGCGGCTTTGTTTCGTACTCTCACTGCATGCTGCTTAAACGTGAGGCGTCTATCTAACGTGACACCGAGATATTTGACCGTAAGGGCCCAAGGAATCTCGGTGTCATACAATTTAAGGGACTCTATATTTCTCGGACGCGGACGCTGAACCGGATCGAAAAAGATCGCAGCGCTTTTCTCGGGATTAACCTCTATACGCCATCGAAGAAACCATTCGCCGAGTTCCTCGATGGCCCTATTCATACGGATAGCTAAATGCGACGGCCGCCAATCGGAAGCGTAGATTACTGTATCGTCAGCGTAACAACCTACCTCGAACCCCGGGGACCGAGGTAGGTCACTGATGAACAGGTTGAAGAGGGAGGGCGCGAGGATGGACCCCTGGGGCACTCCTGAACGTATCGGGTGGGGCTGGGATAACTCACCTTCCACTCTGTAGCGGAAGGTCCTATCTGTGAGAAATTCGCGGATGATGTGTACTAAACTATCCGGAATACTAGACTTAAACAGTTTATAGACTAGCCCGTCGTGCCAGACCTTGTCGAAGGCCTTGGCGACGTCAAAGAAGACCGCTATTGTACGTTTCGGTTTAGGCTTGGCCGGACTGACCTGGCGCTGGGGGTCTTCATTAAATTTCGAGAATATGTACTCCGTGAGGCGGTGTACTTGGTTCGTGCACGAGTGTTGTGCACGGAAACCGAACTGCTCAGGCGGCAGCAGATTCAACCTTGTTATCGTGGTCTGTAGGCGGTTCAAAAGGAGCCGCTCGTATAGCTTGCCTAGTGTATCTAATAAACTAATAGGGCGATAGCTAGCGGGAAGCGTAGCTTTTTTGCCGGGTTTGTGTATGCCTATCACTATGGCCTTTTTCCAGACGGCTGGAAAGTGACCCTGGGACATGGCAGCATTGAAGATGCATACCAGCAGAGCAATGATGAAGTCAGGAAGGAGCTTCAGTACCTCGTTCCTGATTCCATCGGGACCTGGGGACTTCCTAAGCTTCAGACGCTTGATAGCGGCCGTCACTTCGTCAAAAGTAACCGGGGTTAGGGTATCCGCGCGAGGAGACGCGAGAAAGCTATCTACCGCGGATTTTATCGATTCGATATGGACAGGGTCAGTGTTAGCAGTGTTTGGAGAACATTGCTCCTCTAAACTCGCGGCGAGACACTCCGCTTTGTCTATACTTTCGAACGCGGGAGGCAACCCATGACCTCTGTCTAACGGGGGCATCGATGCACTCTGCTCTGATTTGAACTTACGCGTGAACGTCCAAAACGCCACGTGGGACGGCTGGATATCCTCCAGGAGTTTGTCCCACCTGGCGGCTCGGATTTCTGCGATACTAGTTTTAACTAACTTTTGTAATGAACGTAATCGAACGCGATTGTCTTCGGTCGGGTAAGTGTCGTAGGCTCGGGTCGCGGCGTTCTTTTCCGTGATCAACGCCTTCACGTCGTCAGGGAGTATAAAGCGGCGATCGTTCACCGCTTGTACCTCTCTCGAGGTCACCCTGACGGCGGTCTGGAGGTGGTCGACCAGGGAATCGATAGCCAGATCCGCGTCGGCTTTAGACACCAACACGTCCGGAATTCTATTTAGACTCTCCGAGGACGGATTGTCTTTCAAGTGACTGCGGAGTTTCGCGTAGTCAGCTGCGCGCACGGACTGACAGTCGATATCGAAATCTGAACCTAGTTGCAAGATAACGGGGCGGTGATCTGAGTCTAGTTCGTGTACGACTTGTATGAGTCGCACAGAAAGCTGGACGTTTTTTAAAAGAGCTACGTCTAACACTGTCGGGCGACAGCGATCCTGATAGTGAGTGGGTTCCGGCGGGGCTATGACGTCAAAAGCGAGATCGCCACTTAGTTTGTCGAGTGTCACCCCGTTGCGGGAAGTACTCGAACTATTCCAAATGACGCTCCCACTGTTGAGGTCCCCTGCTATGATAACACTGTTACTTAACGCGAACAGCGCCTCCAAGTCAGACTTGAGAAGCTCTTTACTCGGTTTAAGATAAGCAGAAACTATCGTTATGTTCGCATGACCGGTCATTCCTAACCTGCACACTGACACTTCCATATTTGTAAGAACGGGTGGCTCTACTGACATACAATATAACGAACGTTTAAAATAAATCAAAGTGCCGCCCCCGCGGGCGACACGGTCGTTTCTGATAATATCATAATTCGCGATACGCGGATTATTCATTTTCGGCTTAAGGAGCGTTTCCTGTACTAACAATATATCTATCTGCCTATCGTGTAAGTAGTCGGCTACTAAGTCGCGTTGCGTACGGAGATTTCTCGCGTTAAAAAACGAAAGACAAAGAGCGCGCGGTTTAATTTTACTCGGCGGTGTGAATACTATTTATTGTTATTTACTGCGGCGCGGGCGAGGCGTTGTATCGTCGCGGCAACGTTTGGGAATGCAGAGACCGCATTCAAAAGACCGATGTCCCTATTACTATTTAAAATTTTATTGAATGCGACTATTTCGCTAATGTCGTGCTCGAGTAAGACTTGAGACAGCCAATCGATGCCCGAGAGAGAGAATGAAAAAGCGTGAGAGGGCTGAGAGGGCTGAGCGTGCAACGCTCTTTGAGGCTGAGGCTGGGGCTGCGCCTGAGGCTTGGAAGCCTGAGGTTGAGGCCTAGGAGCCCAGGGGGCGACAGGGGCCCGCCAGGACTGGGGGGCTTGTGGCACAGAAGGTGCCACGCACGGCATCGGGGCCGGAGTTACCGGGGTACGGGAGGGGCCCGGGAGGCCCGGGAAGGTCTCAACGGACATAAGAGGTGGAGGCGGAGGGCGGGCAGAGACAGCAGGAGCCCTACGGGCTTGTCTCGCCTGGCGTGGGCGTTGCGGGCGGGGCGCGCGGGGACACCCGCGATAACTCGCAGGGTGGCCCGCGTTACCGCACAGAACGCAGCTGGGAGGCTCGGGAGTGTCGGGAGTGCGAGCGCACTCCTTCGTGGGATGGTCACCGAGGCACTTGACGCACCTGGGACGGAGATGACAGCCTCTGGCTGTGTGGCCATAACTCTGACAGTTATGACACTGAGACGGGGTATGAGTCTTGCGCGGCGGTTCGGCGGTGATACCGGTGAGGCCGCAGACCGTGGTGAGGCCGAAAATGGCCTTGCCTTCTACGGAACGGTCGAGGATGACCAGAGCCATAGGGTAGGGAACTTTGGTGCGGGGGTGGTACATCCGGTGTACCTCCCGCACTGGGAAATTTTGCTCCTTAAGGGAGTCTGAGATTTCCTCGGTGGACAACTCCACCGGGACGCGCCTGAGTACGGCTCGGAGAAGGCGCTCTTCTTCGAGCGCGTAAGTGAAATAATTAAGCTTCCTCTCTCGGAGGTGAGAGGTCAGCTTGCGGTGGTCGATGGAGGTGGGGACTTTGACCTGAATACCTTGAGCGGTATTCAGGGCTGAGGTGTAACGGATACCCGACCCATTCATATAGGTCGAAATCGCGAGCCAGGAGGCCTTGTCCTGAATGGTAACGGGGGGCGGGGGGCGGGGCTTCTTAGCCTCGGCTACGGGACCCGTAGCGTCGGCTTGGGAGGGGGCGGGGCTAGCGTTGCCCGAGCGAGGCGTTCGATTGGCTGCGATCGCGGCTGATTTCGCGGGCACCCGGGCGCCATCTACTTTTAATGTTTTCTGAGCTGGGCGACCGGAGCCTGACTCAGAATCAGAGGCGCGCGACGCGGCGGCAATGGGCGGCGTGCGGACGCGTTTTCTATTTACGACAGTGAAGCCGTCGTTAGCTGGCGCGGAGTTAATAATATCTAACTCCATGTCGGAGCCGGCCTCCGAGCATGGAGTGGGTGCGACTAAGCTTATACGGTCTAACGGATTTTCCGGCGACCTAGGCGAGTCTAGCGCGGCGAACGAGTTCGCGGTCGCCACGCGGGGCGAGACTACATCTATTTGCTCTACAAGCAAGTGCGGGGCTTCGCGCCTAACCCTTTCTTTTAGCAACCTGAGTTCGATCATTTCTGCTTCTCTGGCCATCCCGGGGCCTGCGAGGGGGGCGGGGGAGGACATAATTAAACCTCCCTGCCTGAGGGGCAGGGGGGCACGCCAAAATTAAATTTACGGGACTATCCCGAGTCCGGACCAAAAGAGCTGTGGGCGAAGTGCAATGCCGCACAGAGAAGAACCTACAAAGCCTAGGGGGAGGCCCTATCAAGCCCAGGGCAGAGAACGCAGACCGGTAAACCGGGCTACGCCCAAACAGACACCCGGGGATGGAATGAGGGAATAGGAGGGTGGGAGGGCGATACCTGGACCTGACTAGGCGCACTCGCCAAGGCCAGACAACCCAGGCCCAACTGCCTTTACCGTTTGCCTCGGGGCAACCGGCGAGCGGACAGGGCGCTCTACTCACTCGTTGGCACCGTGACACGTATTCCCGTGAGTAGCCACTAAGCGTGGTCTTCGATTGACAGCGCGGGATGTCGCACCGAAAAGTGCGGTTTTATATTTGCACTAAAAGTGCGGCTTCGCAGCAGATGTTTTCTCTCTTCGAAATTCTCAGGCTCGAACACAATAGTACCGGACGATGATTCACTCGGCAACAATGCGGGTCGGGCAGCGACGAATTCGTAGAAATGCCAACACCTGGTGCGCAGGTAGTGCAGGTAGGCGAGCGCGGCGAGCCGGAAATGACCGAAGAAAGCCGAGCGCGGCGAACCGAACGGACCGTCAGAGCTGCGAGAGAGCGCACGTGCGTCCCCGACCGCGGCTCGAATCGGACTCCCGGGTCATGTATGTAGTAGTTTTTATTTAATAATTTATATTTTTGTTAGCAGGTGTGTGTCTTTGAATAATTGAGTACAAGAAAGTATGGTGAGTGAGTTTTTCATTTCTTCGAGTTTTAAATCATAACGCAACTAGAGAAGTTTCCTCTTTCAAAAGACAGTTAATAAGGTTTTAGAAAAGGAAACCTTTTTTAACTAAATTACTTTAATAGTTATTAGACCCCGTATTCCCGGATAATATAGTTTCTAACATCTCAATCTAATTTAATGCTTATTTTACGCTAGTGAATATGACACAAATTAATACTAGTATTATATGAATTAGTCTTATAAAATCATACTTTTATAATATTGACATTATTAAGAAAAAATATGATTTAATATTGAAGGAAAGTATCATTTATAAATTTCTATTTATCATACTCGCCGCGCCCTTGCTGAGGTTTCACATCAGATCAACTTATTTTTAATCCTCAATATAATAATCTCCTATTTGATGATTATTTAAAAACTCATGATTTCGTGTGAATTGTTGATTTTCTTTTAATGATTAGGTAGGTAGGAGCTCCCGTTTCAAATTTCATGCGTATATAGAGATTCCAAATAGGTACTTCCACATATAAGTAGATGCAGTTTATTTAACTAAGAGACATAACGTAAGTATTATATTGTAAGTATATTGTAATACAGTAGGTGCCTCCTCATTTTGGATTAGAACGTAATGAAAGTATGGAAAGACAAGAAAATGAAGCGATAGAAGATTGAATTCTATGATTGCATATCAATATATAATGATGTTATATTGATTTCAGAAGAAATACAGTCAACGTATGGTCCGAACACTTTAATGTAAGATGCAAAGGGCATTTGGTATTTTTCTTCAAACGCCAGCAACGCATCTGTGAAGCTCCTCATGTCGCAGGTGT
Organism: Antheraea assamensis; assembly: GCA_035772565.1. Taxonomy (NCBI): domain Eukaryota; kingdom Metazoa; phylum Arthropoda; class Insecta; order Lepidoptera; family Saturniidae; genus Antheraea; species Antheraea assamensis. Next base: position 1,740,128 of record JAQQSE010000160.1, read on the forward strand.
CCACAGGCGGCGGTGATTACTTACCATCAGGTAACCCGTCTGTTCGTTTGCCTCCAATCGCATAAAAATAAGACGATCCAACCATCTCTTGGATCAATCTCATGTTTCCAGGATACCAATATGAGAAGATACAGGATTGTCTTGGTTTTGAGCATTGGTTCTAGGCATATTTCTAACTTTTTAATGAAAAGCAGCAAAACGAGTGAATGTGAAATTTGTCATCAAGAAGAAGACGCTTATAATATTTTAATGGAATAAGCCCGGAACACTTCTCAAAGACGACTAATGTTTAAGAAGAATTATAATGTACGCGTTTGTAATTAACTGTTGGTACACCCAGCATTGGAAGAAGCTAAATGAATCGATGATTTGATGAACGTCGGTATTAGGACAAGAAAGTAATTACAAGTTTCTGTTTCGATTTTCTTTTTGTTTCTATTGTTTTTCTTTATAAGACATGTTGAATGGATGAGGGTGGCGTGTTTTTGTTGAACAAACTCTCAATAAAAATAAACGTAAGTCCATGAATTTGTGAATTTTAAAAACAGGTTTACAAGCAAAAAAGAACGTTGGTCATTGAACTCCATTGTTTAAAATAGCATGTTTTTAGAGCCACTATTTTCTGTCAGTCAGTATTACAATTTTACGGAGTAGATTTTAAGTAAAGCATTTTAATTTTCATGATAACCTATAATCAATCTGAAATTGTGTGGTAGAAAAGAGATATAGAATTTTATACGTACCTTAGCGTGTCATTTTTTCACATTTCCTTTTATAATCCAGAAACAAACTAAAGATGAGGAGAAGTAAATGAATTTGTACTTAGCTTTGAATTCCATGACAAATACCTCTCTTTCACAACTGAACCAAGTGCGTTGAGCTTTGTCTAAGACTAGAATATGACTAGAAAAATTTGTAATGTTGCTAATATACTTGAAGGTCGAGGAATTAGGCCAGCATATTCCCACATTCCTTCAAGGGAATACAAAGAGACAACTAGCAGGCCAGTATAGCAACAACGACACTAGACATGGGTTATAGATTTCTTGATGAGGGTCGTTCCTTTCTGTTACATTATACATCAGTTAAAGTGCAAGTACTTCACTGTACTACCATAAAAATAGTTATTTAAATTTCCTATGCGGGGAACGATGTAATACGGAAAATCGAACGCATAAAAGTGTTATTGCTCTGAGTAGTTTGACATAATTTATGACTACAGTTTACGTTATATACTGCTGCTATAAATTACGTCAAATGTAGGAAATAACACATTAATCTTTGATAACCTTGTCAGTTTTTGTGTAATCGATTTGAAAATGAAGTATCTTCAAAATACCCCTTATTTTATGTCCGAGTCCGATATTAAATGTATCTTACATATATATAAAAATAATTGTCAATAGAGTGAATACCCATTTTAAAAGTTTAGGAAAGGTTACCTACCATTTATAGAGTTGCTTTTTCTAGACAAGAAACCTAGATTGAATAAATTCTAGATCAGATTTTACGTTACACAAATAACTATTGGGATGGGATGGGAACCATTAGGATTGACATTCATACTAATAATAAGAGAATATATCTTCATAACGTCAAAATAAGAAAACGTAAAAATTTACTAATTTAACTTATTTGACCTTTTTTTCATTTCACGACAATAATGATCTCTCTGAAAAATATATTAGAGAGCTTTGGCCGTGTAAGACTGTGGTACCTTCGTCAAGAGTTTTATTGGTTTAACCTGAAATACCCTGTGGAGTGGATATTGCTGTATTTACCGCGTTGGGAAATGTTTATCTTTCAAAAACCATTGCCATTTAGGTATCATTCCCACTTAATATAATCTAAATGGTTGTTGAAGTGAAACTTCTTTTAACACGGTAAGGAACACATTTTTATACTTACGCATTACGCGTTACCGTTGCTATAGTAACCATTAATATGTTAACTGTTGCCATAGTAACACGACAAGTTTGCATTTTAACCCTTAAATGGACAATGTTGTTTTTAAACAACATACTAAACATCACAGATAAAATTGACCTTCTTTTAATTTTTTGTTAATTTTGACAACTAGTTCTTATTTCTGAACAAATTTTGTACTTTTTTTAATGTTGGCAAAAAGTATAGTAAATTCATGTCTAGATTTTTTTACTCATTTTTCCTAGACAATAATACATGTTTATTACACAAATTTATTTTTTTAAAACGTGAAACAAAAATCGTCCATGCAAGGTTTAAAATGATTTATCATTTTCGATACATTTGAGTAAACTATAAACATTGAATGGGCAAGTCGTTAGTTAACAAACTGTAAAAACTATTTATAGTGAAAAGAAAACACTTCGATGAAATTTTTAATTATATGTTTTCCTAATCTGTTCATCTACTGTGTCTCTAAATAATTATAAGTATTATATTTCTTATATACGTACTGAGAGAGACTAAATTATCTTATACAAATATAAATTGTTTATACTTAATGAACTAGTATTTTTATATTTAATAATTTATATCCAATATAAATGTAATAAATATGGAAAAACTAATAAATACATTTCCAAATCCAAATAAGTATTTTAATTTGTGTGAAATTGATGATGATATTCAGGGCAAAACTTATATTTCTTATTTTAGTTACCGCAAAACGTTGATAACACAAGTATGTTCTAGAGCACTCATAAGCATAGCTGACCAATATTTTTTTAAAGTACTGTTTAAAACAATAATGATAATGATAAATGTCTTAATGACATACAAGGTTTATTGAAAATAAATCTTTATTATAGAATTTAACACATATAACCTACAGAAGTTTCACTTCCTCCGTGTATACGCTGATACACTCAACTTATTATTTTTTTTATAAATTAACAAGCTATGATTACGAGAACGTAAAGAGTAATCAGGACATTTAAAACACTCTCACTAAAGATAAACATTGTTAAAAGTATGGGGCTGATATAACCATAAAAGCCCCTAAATAAATAAATAAAAAAAGAAACAAATTTAAACCGATGTGGGTTTTTACTAGTTTCATAAAATGAATGCATGTTACCTGATGGTAAGTATGGTACAGTCCAAAAAGAGCGTCGACTGTCGGTGTTAAATACCAACGGCAGTCGACGTCATTATGCCAACCTGCAAAAATGCCTCTTCCCGCTTCGTTTGAGGATCGGGATATCGTAAGAAAGAGGGAACACACAGGCCGGATGGCGATTCTATTCTTAGCATTTATTCATTTCATTCTTCGTAGCTTTTGCTCGCGGCTTCGCTAGCTTTAATGTATATTTGACTTATCCATCGTGAATAGTTCTAATTTTCTGGGTAAAAATACTCTAAGTCCTTTGTTGTACTCCTGACAACGTTTATGCAAAATTTCACGATGATTGGTTGAATAGTTAAGACGTACAAGCATAATAAACAAGCAGGCAACTCGAATCTGCATGTATAACTTTAGTTAGGACAAGGATATTCTCATTTCCTATCACCGCTGTCGCTTCGATATACTTTAGAAAGATTTATGTGAAGTTATATCATCTGTTGAATTAAAAGATGTATTCTGCTTAACACTATCTTAGTGCTTAAACTAACCAATACCCAAAGACACATTAACTAATCATTATAAAAATCATCAGAAAAAAATTCAAATTGTTCAAAATCGTTATCAACTACCAGAAACCGTGTCTTCCAGTACCAGGCACCGTACATACCGTTCAAGCTGAACACGTACTAACTACGGCCGTAATCGTCCAATGTTTCTTTCATAGTAGTCCGGTGAAACTGTAGATGCCTTGCCAGGATAACAGTGTAGGTCAGTTCGAAAAAAAAAATGTTTCTTTCTTTCCTGAACAAAAACGTGCAGGTTTGAGCAATATCTGTTCCATTCATCGCTAGAACAATACTCTCAGATCTTCTGGATAAATACAAAAATATACGATTACAACCTTTTTGTTAAAATATTTCATGATTTTCATAAAATATCTATTAAAATATAATCATGATTCTTAAAATTTATTCCTTCGTTAAAGTGTTATATAAATACATGTGAATAAAATTAAATATATGTTGTCTGTTTGGGTTAATCTCCGCACGGCTGAGCTAATTTTGATAGTATTTTACTAGCATTTAGATAATTTTTCAGAGTGTGATTTGGATTATATATCATAACGGTTTTTGATGGATATTAAGCATTATTGATAACGAGGTAACATAAATTCGGTAAAGAAATAATGTGCATTAATTAGTAATAAAACTGTTCATAATTAATCCAGATATATACATGAATTTTCCATGAAACAATAAAACCATTTTCAAGTTAATGAGTACACAGGCACCAACTAAATAAAATGAGGCTTACTACAAGAAAGATGTATCAAGTGTCTTCTAATATACGATTATTATAAGCCATTATAAATCGTTGAATTTATAAAATGGAAATAATTATAATTTAATTCTGTTAGCAATAATGCACATATATAAAACAAAAAACTTAAATGTCCATAAAAAAATATTAAATCATGGTCACTATATACGTGAGAAACGTGATGTTTTAGTCGAAACCAACATAACCCTTAAGACGAGGTACGATATGTGCTAGCGAATAATTAAACTGTAGAGTATAAGCCATATAGAATACGTCTGCTCCTAAATACAGGGAACGGTTTCTTATATTCCAGGGTTGTAACCATACTAAATAGAAACATTAATATCGATGTTAAGGAACTTGTTCTTTAAGGAAATCTAGTTGACATTCGAGACTTCATCAGAGTTGTTAATCATCTTAACAATGTAATTTTCATGGACAAAAAAAAATGTAAACATAAAAAAATTGAAAGCATAAATGCACTTTGGTTGCAAAATTTCTTTAATGTTTATGTAGAGATTATAAAAATCGTAATGTCTAAAAAACTTCAATAATCCTACATTAAATGAAGATATAGTGTTTTTTATAAGGACCTAGTGATTAAGAATTAAACCAAAAAAAAATTAAAGATATCTTGTTCTTTTTGCGGTATACGCACACAATCATTTACCACACTTACATTTATCATACCTTTATCATTTTATTTATATAGATAGTGTGTGTACGATACACATATATACACGATACGAACTTATTTGGCTTTTTTCTTCCATCCCTTTGAGCGAAACCAGACCAGACCGGGTACAAATTGAGCCACCCCTAACGAGAGTCGAACCCACTTCTTAGTTTAATTCTGTGTGTCTATGTGAGGGAAACACCTTCTAAACGGCTGAACAGATTTTGATGAAAAAAAATGTGGGATTCAAGAATGGTTTCGATTCACAATTGTACGCGGTAGGTGCGACTACGGTCTGATTCCGGGGCATTTTTATTATCAGAGCAGAACAACGTCTGCCGGACTCGCATGTATATACAGAAAAATGGATGTCGGTATATTTGAGATCGAGTAACTATAACATCGTTTAATCCAATCCGATGAAAGTTGGTAAAATGAAGTATTTTTTATGGAGAATGTTTGTGCATATTTATGATGTCCATTTTACCATAACTCATATCTAGGTTGTAATAAGCTACATCGCAATTTAACACAGACCAAGTCGCAAGCGGTTTCTAGTATAGTATACATGTAGGCTATCTTTTTATTTTTCGTATAAACATAATATAGTAAATTTAAGTGCTTTTCCATACTATATAAAACGCCTTTGTATAAAAAGTTCCCTTCTGTAAAAATAACAAGAAAATTAAATTCGATCTCATTTGAAAGTCAGATTCAATCCTTCAAATTCTTTCGTCAAATAAAATAAAACAATTCAAATCAATTTTGAATTCACTTAGCAACAGATTCCAGACGCGTCAACAAACAACGCGTTCTCGAGCGTCGAAAAATTAAGCATACCGAGCACAAAAGCTTTTAAAATAATTACGAAAACACAAAGATAAAACAAGGGAGCAACTCATTTAAGCGCCTACGTGTTACTCACTATTTTATCCCTTAGCCCCGCGGGCGCGGCATGTTTAATTTTAAACTTCGTATGTGGGACTAATCTTGCTCGCGTCACCAGACCCCTGTCTCCTTTAGCTTCGTTTTGAAGGTCACAGTATGAGGAAAAATATTGTTTTCAACATTTAATTGTTTTCAAACTTGTATACTAATTCAAGGTAAACACCAAGTTATTGTATTGTATATACTACTATTTAAGCTATAAAGGCTTAGTTCACAAACTGACTGATTTCGTAAAAGACTGGTATGATCTAAATACTAGAAACTGTATCAAACTGGTCGTAAGTCAGTAAAGTCAGTAACAGTTTTTTTTGGTAATAGATTTTATAACAAAGTCCCAAAGCATATTACCGATTTGACGGACTGTAAGTTAAAGCGTCAAGCTGGTTTTGGTATCAAAAACCTATTATAAATTGGATGAATATGTGAACGATGGTGATGATTGGAATTGACTCCTCTCTGTGTATCCACTAAAAATGATTGTAACGTGTAATATATTTAAATATACATACCCTATACGTGTTAAAAAATAATCTGATAAAGTTTCTTACTGGTTATTATCGATGACTGGATTGTTTTCCGAACCAGTGGTAGTTTTGACGCTCATAACCGCCTTCTAAGGGTCTAAACTGAATACAGTATTTATGATTTTGCTTGACTGAGTCGAAGCTTTCGGTAAAGGAAAACATCGTAATGAAGCCATAGCATGGTGCTAGGGGTTTTTCTTAATCCTCCGCCCGCTATCTATAACCTTCAAGTTGATAATCTGTCGCGAAATACCTGTCGGTATTTTCGACAGCTGCACTTGAGAGCCAGTCCCCCTCTAGGTTTAGCGTGTTTATCATCTTACGCCACATCGTCATTTAAAATCACATGAGATTGTGGTCAAACATCAGGATCTATAAAAAAAATTGTGCACTGTAATATCTGTTTGTCCTCGTTAATGTATACAGAAATATCGCAACATTATTTCTCTGTATGTTTTATATAACATATAAAGTTTATATTTATGTAAAAATAAACAAATATGGTGTATTTGTAAAAAGTTATTTGTCTATACTAAAATAACATTGGTCATATAAAAGACGTCAACTTTATAGCAACTAAAGTCCACCATCAAATTAAACGCAAGTTTTAATATGAATCTCTTTTAATAAAGTCGAGAACAATAGCTTTATGCTGCACCAATTTAGTTGTTATTAAGAATATAACGCTCGTGCAAGAGCGGAGCATAAACAGCGAGGTAAAATTTTAAATTAATCTCTTTGCTCAAATTTAAAAATTATTCGTCAGCGAAATCTGTTTTTAAAGATATAATTAATATGTTTTGTTGCAGTTTCGTAAATAAAGTAATAGTATATTTTAAAATACAACTTAGAAATTTTACAACACAGGTTTTATGTAATAATATAAGATGTAGGATATAATTTTTATTAATATTATAAATGCGAAAGTGAGTTTGTTTGTTTGTTACGCTTTTACGCCTTAACTATGTAACCGATCATTAAAAAAATTTGCATACACATTGTCAGGTGTACAGAAGAGGACGTAGGGCACTTTTTATCTAGACAAAGTCTACATCAAACAATAATAAGTTTTTTCTTTATGTATATTATAATATCTAATTATCCTAACTAATATTATGAATACGAATGCGTCTTTGTTTGTTTATTTCTTTAATACGCTTTCATACCTTAACTACTTCACCGGACATCAAATTATATACACAGTCGTCAGAAATACAGAAAAGGATTAAGGATATTCATCGAAAAAAGAAGTACTGTTCACGAGGTATGGGTAAAATTTAAATTAACGAGAGAGAAGCTACGGCCAAAAGATAATAAAAATTTGCTAACTGTTTATTCTTATTCTTATGGTAATTATTTATCGTAAATCCTTGTATATTATAAAAGGCAATATATCTATCTATCTGTCTGTCAGTGTGTTTGTATCTAGAAAATAGCTAATACCTTTCACTTGATTCATTTTGTAAGTCATAGGTTTATACCCTGGTCAAGTTTAGTATGATTTTTGTTACATGGTAACACATGGAAAAGATTATTACATTGAAGTAATTGAAGTTGATACAGTATATTCTATTGCTATATGTTACAAAACACTATAAGGTACAAAAAGGCAACCTGTTAAATCAAATCAAAAATACGTTATTCAATTTAAGCCCTGAGAAGGCGCTTAGTGAAGGACAATATTACTACCGGTTTGGAAAACAACCGAATCGTCGTGAAGAACCAGCAGGAAACTCAATATGGTTTATCTTTTCATAGTGCATGCTTTTATAAAAATATATTGCAGTTGCATTCGTATTGGCAGGTGCACAGAGAGAGGTGTTATTTCCTGACGTCACCTCGAGCGTTTTCATATCAAAACCCACTTGACAAGATGCTAGAACTTAATATCAGGCAAATCGGCAATGTGCTTTGGAACCTTGTTCTATGACAGGGGATGACCAAGTTGTCTCTGTTCATAGTCATGTCATCATGACAGTAATTTCATAAATGTAGCATTTCTAAGTTTTTGCGGACATACAATTTAAATTATCAAGAATGCATTGTGGGGTGGGCAGAGTTAAAATACTGAATTCCTGAAACTTAGTCTTTAATGATTCGCGAAGTCTCATATAATAAATTGTTTGAACTTTCTATTAGGTTTGTCTTTGTATTAGGAATATTCTGCTAACCCTCACAGAAAATCATATATAATAAAAATACAAACTTAACGGAACGTAACTACGTGACGGAAGTAAGCTAAGTAGACCAAACTAGCAGTGTCAATATTTGTTATCTGGTGAATCTTACGAACTGTGAATGCAGCAGAACTTAGATTACATATATAATTGAACATGTAAATGCTTAAAAAGCTTATTTAAATAACTATGGTAATTCTCTAGCTCACACGAGCAGAATCGTGGGCGCAGCGTGTATAAATATAAATTCTGATTTGCAACTTCTTTTTGTATTTTTCTTGAACCTCTAATTGATTTCACTGCGTCCAAATTCAGAATTGAGAACATAATAGAAAAAGGCAGATACGTCGGGATCAAATAAAATTTATTACGTTCTATAAGCCTCGAGGGAAACTATTAGTTTGATTTCAACAAAAAGAAAATGGCTTCTTATCAGGATCTGAGCGGCGCAGCGGCGAGGCGTGACGCGGCGCGGTGTGCCGGGGGTAAGTCAGCAAAAATTCTCTCGACCGATAAACTTATGTCTACTAGGCTTTTGTGTAGGTGCTATATGGGAAATTCGTTGTTAATTTCATCGCTTATATTGATTTTATTGTAGACTGTGTTTCGTAAGTTTATTTTGTACTAGCCGCTACCCGCGAATTCATCTGCGTTGCTTATTACCATAACAATATATTTTAGGTAAAACTTGCCCTACTTTTTTCTTAACGGCAAGAAAACAACATATCGGTGAACGCACAGCGCTTATAAAACTCGTAGTTTCTTAAAACTTTAATAAGTAAAGGACCAAGTCTCTAGGAGATAAAACTAAAATCTATCCAGTAGTTTGTGAATGATGCTTGAGCGGGTAAAGGTGTGTAAGGCCAAACCAACAGTGGTTAGACAGTTAAAAAAAAACAAAGTTACTCAATTGTGTATTGTATAATTGTATAATTTCTCATAATAGTACAGGAACATTGAGTCCTGTGACTTGTAGAATATCAACGGAATAGAAGCCTATTTCTGACGACAAAATAGTAAAAGTATCTTCTTCTACTTAGGAAGACAAGCGAATATCTGGCGACAAATATCTTAGGTTTATAAGTGTTTAAATAAGCACAAAGAAGTACATGCAATCTACAACTCTTTGGGTACGAAAATTGACTGAAAGTGGTTTTGAAACGGAAGCATTTACTAAACGTGGAAAAAAAGTTCATTCGATTATCAAAGAATGTGCGATCTTTGATTATATACACGACTAGATTCCTAGACCAGCATGTCAAAATGGTGTACCGTTTCGAAAGCATTTGAAAAGAACCGCTGCCAGTACGTTTAGTGCTTTATAGAGTGTAGAGTATATTTTTGCTTCCGTAGTTATAGTTAAAAATAATGTTACTTGTAGTGTAAATGTGTTACGCTGAACAAAATGTTTTTGTTAAACTCCACAAAATTACGGGTAATAAGGAAGGATAAATATAAATCAACGTCATTTATTTGTAAATACGTATTTAATTGGTTTAAATCTTGGTCTTAATGTCTTTTTGGTTAATCTGGCATTCATTTTGCTTTATTTATCGCGTTAGCGTAAACATAAGTCGGTCAAAATAGAACATATGAAAATATTGCATTGATTTAAACGATATATATATTTCAATTGATAAATATTAGAAATTGCTTACAGAGAGATGTAGAGTTTTATATTAATGCAAAATTTCAAGACTTCAACACTTTCTGTATTTTTAATTAGAAAAGTAATTATCAACTCGTTGTTTACAATTCTACACTATAATTCATAGTAATTTTGAAGGTAGAAGAAGTATTTCTAATACAGTGTTCCATTGTACAATTTCTTGCGGAACAGACAACTGGTATACAAATACATTATGAAGTGTACGTTAGCTTCAACAAATTTTAAAATTTATTAATGTTATTTACTTGATTTGTTTATATACCATTTCTTGATAATTCCATATTGTATCGTTATGAATAAGAGCTATGTAGCTCGCTAATTAGGGAATGCTCGCGGGAGCGGCCAATAATGAACAAAGATAATGTACGCAGCTATATTCCTACCTAAGGCACAAATTTCATATTCATAAAAAAAATGGTTTAATAAAACTAATTTTGTAAAGTTGTTTATTTATTTGAGATACTAACGAGAATTAGATTGTGATAATGCAATATTTTAAGAACTACGAGTATGAGCGACATATCGAAAACTGTGAAGCTTTAGCATAAAGCAAGCGATTACTTTTTGTATGGTCCCAAATACTTAATTAAATAGACAATATGGGCCTATTATATCTATATAATAACATTTTTAAAACATATTCTCAGATAATGTAAAGCTTGTAAAGCTTGAAATGTTCATTCTTCACTTCACTGTCTTATATAGTGTTAGCACTGAGGAGGTTATATAGTGGGTTTAAGTTTCAAATTTGTTGCTAATAGTAAATTCCATTCGGGACACTGTTAGTATTTACATAGTTAATGTACCGGTTACATGTCACAATAGGTGGCATGCGTGTCGTACATATATTTTTTTTTGGAAGAGCACTTCCGTAATTCTACCTCTACTAACAATTTTACATTTCTGTAATATGATTTATAAACCCTTGTGGAGCCGATGGCCACTGCTTGTAGTATATATATCGATATAAATAAAATCGAATTAATTAAGTCAACTTTTAGCATAGAAATATATTGATTTATTATATACAGAGAATGGAAAAACCACATTATCCTCATAAATATAGAATTTAATGAACTGAAACTGTATGGTGTCTGTGGACTATGGAATTTTGGTGACTACTTTTATACTTAATGATTAGCCACTGTCACCCAAGTAGTTATCCGTCGACACCAAACGTAGAGAGTACAAATTTGATGGGTTTGCGTTCAGGGATAGTAGATTTTTTGTTTTCTCATTTTGCGATTCTATTATACGATATTGATCTTTATCTATTAGCCAACTATCCATTTAGATAAATGTAATGGTCGTAACAAACTTGAAGTGTCTACTCAGCATCTACTCATGCATATAATCAAAGTGTGCGATATAGATAATAAAATAGATCAACTTAAGGACAAATCTCTAATAACTATATATGCAATTTTTCTATACGTGTGTTCCAACTGACATCCTCTTAAACCGCTGGACCGATTTTAATGAATTTTTTATGTGCGTTTGAGTGGGCCCCGGAATGGCTTAGATTCATAATTGAACCTTATGTGTATGCTGCGATCTGGTTTCACATTTTTTTTTGTTTTCCGGGCAAGACGATATTTGCTACACGTGCTGGTAGTTTGTAAAACTAGATTGACGGTATATTAGCATATAGTGTAGTTTGAGTTTATGGTTAGCGAGAAAATTATTGGCGTGAGCACCACCGAAGCTAAGAGAAGCAGAGAGCAGTCTTCTTTTATAATATCTAAAAAATAAAAAAGAATACCGAGAATCATACGGTATGATTTTGTGAGCAATCTCTTCGCGAACGTCAAAGTAAACCTTCGAAAGTCATGACCGTTTTCCACTTTGAACGGATCGACACGATGGAAACTCTTTCGGCGAACTCAGTCAAAGTGATGTTTTAATTATACGGACCACCGCGTACGCCGCGCCGGCTTCACATCACTGGCGAGAATGTGTTTTATTTCTGCTTGTTTCGCATTAATTACAAGTATCACGTGAAAGTCTGCCTCGCCTAACCTCCTCGAACCCTCCTCCCTTTCCGTGTACAAAAACGAAAAGTTCTCCTGACGTACGAACGCACCATAAAACGGTTCAAATGTATTTTGAATTGTCTAAATTCACGTTCTCAAAGCTACAATCGGAAAATGTACATGGTTCGGTAGTTTTATACTAAGGCAATAAACTATTATTATTTTCTACTTATTTCCCGATACTTTTATATAATTATTACTTTAAATTTGAATATGTTTTTTTTGTTGTACAAAATATGTGGAAAATTAAAAATACTTTATTCAATTTAAGCCCTCAGAAGGCGCTCACGAATGTGAAAACTACCTGCAGTTCTGTAAAACTACCCAATCATCGAGAAAAACCTGCAAAAAAAGAATCTACTAAAAGTTGACAGATTTACATTCAGCTATTCAGTTGCCATTCAATTTCATTATATATTCAAGTGAAGCTTGGTCTCTTTTTGTTTGTGAATACACCACATTTAAAAGTCGGGGCAGGCAGCTAGTATTATATAAATACATTGTTAAGTATATGCATGCACGCGTTTAATAAGAGATACGCGAATCTGTTACGCAATTTACCTCCTCATCTAATTTGAGTACCGCGGGGTATCAATAAAATGGATTATTAAAGAGCGAACTCCAATAAAGAAGTATAGTGCTTCTCGAAGCATACGTTGTTGCCCCATAGCCGCGTTGTAGGGTGCTGTACTGCGCTTCTATTATTAAACTAAGTGATTTTAGTCACCGAAGAATAGAAGTCAGAATAATTTAAAAAATACACACGTAAGCCTTATATCGTAAGGTTTAACTCAATAATTATTCATTTTCTACCCAAATTAGTTTTGTACATATATCTTGACTAGAGTCGGCAACCGTGTAAAATATTGACCCTAAAAGTTGGCCCAATTTTTTGGCCGCTCTGAATATAGCTGTAAGTTCCATCTTGCGTATAATATACTCAAAAGTGTAATATAAAACTAAGTAAAATATTATCATAGAAATTCAAAATTTGTATTAATTTATCCTTAAGTTGTCTCTGTGTTATACATATACGCATTTATACCTAAATTTGTGCTATGCGCATCTATTTTCCGAGCGGTTAAAAAATTTGGCAAGGACACTACTCCATGTAATGAGTTTGCGAACCTTTGAATTAACATTAATAATACATCTGAGTAATACCCATTTCAGATGTCTACAACAATATAGCCAATAAAACTAAACATTGTTCGAGGAAGACATTAAGTAACACCTTTCTCGTAAATTGCAATGAAAAGTAACCCAGTAACGTGGTTGAGTCGTAAATCAGTACGATCTGAACAACAGGAACTTCTAACATTCCGTCGCGTAACAAAAGCCTGTCCCACAAAAGCTATTCAATGCGATGGAGCGAGACACCGCGATGTTCACGTCGAGGTCGTCAGGGCTGCCATAAGTGGCGTATCATAAAACTAATTGGCTGTTAGGGATATCGGTAACCTACTTCGTCGTAAAATCCTGATCGCAAGTCACGTGGCATGCAGACAATGACGTTTGCACGATTCGCAACCGAGGCTTATCTAAATTAAGGTCAGGGTTGGTTACAAATAGATAAGTATATAGGTACTGGGCAATATAAACAAATTTAGTGTTTTTATATCGTAATGGAATGTGATATTGTTATTAATATTATAAACTAGCTTATGTTCGCAGCTTCCCTTGCATTAATGCACACCTATCTACCCTTCGGGAATAGTATATTTTTTTCTGTGTGAAAGTTACTGTAACCTTGTAAAGTTACTGTAACTTTGTAAAGTTTCTGTACCCTTGACAACATATATACAATAATAGGTAATTAAGGTGTGAAAGCGTAACAATGAAACAAACCCATTTTCGCATATATAATATTAGTAAGTAAAATACGGACGTGAAAATGAGTTTTTTTTACTTCTTGACCGATCATCACAAAACTTTACATACGGTACTAGGGGAATAAAAAAACACATGTAGTATATTTCACCCAGAAAAAATACTGTTCCCGAGGAATACGTCACTTCTACATTAACATGAGTGAGTCGCAAGTAAAATCTCCAAAATTACCTCCAGATTTGCTCCAGAAATAATTACTTTGATCCAAAATATAAAGGTCTCTGTATCCATGTATCACATGTAAACACACACTATGCACGCTATTATGTTTATTTGTGTGAAGGCATAACAACTTTTCTCCACAAAATTCGGTAAAACAAGTACACAACGGTACTATTCAACGTGCATTAGTACCGAAAGATAAAACTTGGCAACCCTGTGGGAAGTAAATCGAGCGTAGATGGTATCGAGCCGCTCCGTGCCGGTCGGTGGGTCATTAAAATGAAATTTGCCTCCCATATTAACCGTGGCATCGGGGCTAAATTGTGCCTGCATATTAACCCTCATATTCGTATAAAACTGACAACGGCAATCATGTAAACGGCAATCTTTTGATAAGACTATTCATTATTATGAAAGCATTAGAACCTATTAGAAATTTTTTATTATGTAACTAGTTGAAGCCCTCGATTTCGTTTTTTTTTGTTATTATTTATTGAAGTGCAAATTCTTTATATCGCCTTAAATTTTTTCGATCATCTATCGCAAGTCTCATTGCAGCCGGCTCCGTAGTAGGGGTAAAGTGAAAGGCACTCGGTAGAGTAGCCAAGGTCCAGAATGGCGGCGCCCATGGCTCAATTCAAATTGATTCAATGATTTACGTAAATGTTGTGCTCAGTTTTTAAAATACGTCTATCATATGAATAATTGTTTTTATTTTCGAACTGTCTACACTGTTGACCTGGCAAGGCCTCTACAGTTTCACCGGACTACGCTATCATATGAATAATTATATTTATTATGTATTCCATACTGTAATATGCAGATTGAAATTATAATTTATAGTTAGATATCTTGTCTACTATTGATTTCCTATCATCATTATCATTTCCTAATTATTAAGTTAAGATTGTAAACGCAATTTTAATACACTAAATCGAATAGTTTTCCCAAAATATTCAGTTTAATGCCTACAATGCGAAAAAAAATTTCACTTGCATCATGGTTTCATAAAACCACAGAATTATCTATTATTAAAACCGATTGATAGCTATCCCTGAGAATGTTTACTATTACTATTTAGCTCCTACCAAAAATAGTATCAATGAAGTATCCACAAATTGCTGTAATAATTTCTAAGATTATTCTGATAAAACAACAGATACAGAAATTTTATTTACAGTATAGATTTTCCCGTTGGATTATCTCTACAAATTGGGGATTATTTATAATTAATTTAACTCGCAGCTTAGTTCGCATTACTGTAGATTTGACCTGTCAGTCAGGAACGGTACATTTTTTCTAGATGAAGTTACTCTACTTCCTTTCCTGTACCCCTCGTAACAGTGTAGCGAAAATTTCATGACAATCGGTTGAGAAGTTAAAACATGAAAGCGTAACAGATAAAGAAACTCACATTCATATTAATAATATTAATAAGAATAAGGCTTATTAATTCTATTTTATACAGGTACGTTGTAGTTCCAAATTCAATAATTTATTTTGATACCTAAATAAAGAATCTCCACTCTGTTTAGTGTCTTTTGTTTTAGTTTCTTAAAATCTTTAATAGTGTAGTGTAACAGTTATTCTTGTGTAATTTTTTAGAAACATTCCCGCTGTGACCAATTTTGTAACCGGTCTCCTATTTTGCAACAGAAAAGTGATGACACAATTTTTTTTAAATGACAAGAACAGTATAATAATGCCAGTGAATCCCCAGAATCAGATTTGCAGGAAGAAATCCTCATGGCTACGACGGACTTGAAACCAGAGCCTATGGTGGTACAATACAAGGATACATTGTATATAAGCGCGTCATTTAAATCAGTACTACCTGTTATCGAAGAGTCAAATATCCGCGTTTGACATCCATACGAAGTTAGAAAGTAGAATTTATAGTAGTACGATATAATATTCCCAAGGAGGGTTGATGTTAGGTAGGCGGCCGATCGTAAAAATTAAACCAAATCATATATCGCACAATGACGAACAGGGTAAGGTGATGATGAAAAGTGATGGCGAAAATGGTAAAATATTAACTTTGAGAGGGCTAATCTAGGTTACACATGATCTGAATATACACTTGGTTTTTGTTGGTGGTGGTACACTAGTAATATTACCGTAAGATTTTGGTATTACGTACAGAAAGTTAGTACTTTCGTTGTTTTATTGATGCTAGGAACATAATCTGAACTTTACATTTTGAAATCATTGTTTAACTATTTTTGTACCAACCTTGCTATTGTAGAACACGTAATTAAGCTATTCAATAAGATCTATATGTTTAAAAAAACTAACTTGCTAGGACTAAAAAATGACTTTGTTAAATACTTCTGCCAAGCGAAATTTGTGCGCTTTATTTGAGTATTTACTACATATTATATCATATCTATTTACTAGACGTTAAAGTCATACGGGACTTCTAATGACATTAATAAATGAAATTGTCTAGAAAATGGCAGCTATTTATATTTATTAGTAAGAATATTCATTGTAATTGATAATAATAATGTCTCACCACACAGACAAAGAAAATATCAAATATTACTATTTCGGCGAGGACAAAGATAGGCTCACAGCTTTGGGGACAACAAAGCAGATACGCGTAAAGCTCTTATCTAAGCCCCTAATGATATAATTAATCTTGTTTATCGTGGTCACAGTGAAATAATCTTCGCTATGAACACCATAATACAGTTCAATGATGAAGTGCATCACAGTTTTTACTTTTCCGTAAGTAAGCTCCCTTTAATTATCACACAACAATTAAATACATATCTTAATATATATCATACTTAATATTTTAGTAATGCATGCTAATAAGGCTTGATGTAATTAATAAGCACAAGTCATGTTAATAAAATACAAGGTAACACGATGTATAAATTGACCGATTTCAAAACGCGTACCTATACTATAGTATTGGTACCTATAATATTTCGTGAATATGTTCATTCTTCCCCATAACCAATCTCATTGGGGCATGATGATTTTGTTTTAAAATTTTTTTTTGTTAATTTTATTATTACTATATAGGTATGTAATCAAACAACTGTCAAACTTAGCACGAAGCAGCAAAAGCAATTTTAGCTGACACAGTAAATCGAGTGGAGATCAGTCTGGTGTATAAAGAAACCACCTTACAATCATAACATTTTCTAGCAGAAAATCACGTTGGATCTTTGCTGTTGTGGTTCTCCCTTATAATCCCAAAATGCTTAGATATTTATCGAAGTTGGCTGGAATTAATCCCGGTATCGGATATTATTAGGTATATGGGCCCTTGCCGTCACCTCGTCAGCCAGGAGTGACAGAACACTTAGCTGCTTCAACTTCGGATGAGAATTAAATTTATACATCAATTATTTTTTTGAAGAACGAAATACCTACAAGAAAACTCTAGTCCATTTTAAGTTATATTCGTTGGGTAAGATTTATATCTCAGTACGCACGCAAGTCAACACATTCTTTGTAATTTGATATTTTAGTAAACATTCTAACATATTCTTTGATCTTAACGCAATTAATAATTTATATCAACAATGTACAATTGTATATAATATCGTATGTTATGTTATGAGTACATCTGTTCTTTCGAACTGACTACACCTGTTAGCTTGTTAAAGCCGCTACAGTTTTACCGGACAACGAATACATCTGTGTCTTATTGTCTTAAGGTCGTACTTTAATTCCTTTGAACTTAATCTTATTAGATATTTTTATTGCTTTACCCATTTTACTACTGAATGTTTGTTTACTATGTCAGTGTTTGTACTAGCAGAGCTTCCTAGCGGCCGAGAAATACTCGTACCTCGAGGAGATCTTACTAACTAAACACAAGCAGTAATTGGATCAACACTTTAGGCTGCCATGAAGTACAATTTAGCATATCGAGTTACTGGAGATCCAACTACAAAAGACAGTAAATTTCATTACCATCTATACAGTAAATGTGTCTTTGTTTGTGACGTTTTCACGACTTAATCGCCCAACCTATTATCATAAAATTTTGCACCCTACATACCTTCCTTCGGGAAGAGGCCTATCGGCCTTAAATGAGTCTCTTACAGGATGATGATGATGACGATATTGTCATAGGTGCAGATAAAGACATAATAATACTTTTCATCCAAAAAAATACTGTTTTCGGGCGAAGCTGCGAGCAGATGCGAGTACTATGGAATACTCACTAATATTTTCAGGATACATGGTATGGTTTATCAAATTATTTTAAACGTAGCATAATTAACAAGTAGGGAAAGTGGTAAAAAATGATTCTCCTAAAGCAAAACATGTAAAAAACTTCCCTAGCTATAAATATCATGGAAAAGATCATTTTCCCGGTAGCCCATCGTTTGGCTTATAATTTAGAAATAGTGAAATTTAATTATTTAATAAGGTTTTTTTTATGATCCTTTTTATCAAATTAACAGTAAATGATCTTTATATACACTCGCACTAGGGTAGCTAAAACGGATTCCAGGAAACTTGTAATGTAATCCTTAGGATTTCAAGATAGATAAAAGAATATTTATCAATATGAATGAATAAAATGGTTAATTTTAATTTTAACAAATCAATAATTTTGAAGACATCAAGATAAATTGCTAAGAAATTATATTGAACAAACATCAATTTATATTGTTTATATGTGATAAGGACACGACCAGTTAATAATTAAGAGTTTCGTTTAAGAATCATTACGAAGAACTACATAATACTTCTACTGATACTTCCAAATTTGGCGCGCAGATATTCTAGCATAATTCCAATAAAATGTTCTCAAAATAAAAGTATAAATTAATGTCGGAATACAACTTGCATAATCTTAGTATTTATATGGTGGTAGAACTTTTTCTAAGCCCGCCTGGCTAGCAACCACCCTTCAGTTGAAAATCTGTAGCTAAAATATATATGTGTGTATTCTAGCAGCTCCACTTGAGAGCCAGATCCTGTATGTTTAGCATTTTGAACTACATCCTAATTTAACATCGGATGATATTATGGTCAGGCACTAAAAGTTTCAAACCAATAATGTACAAATATATATATACATATATATATATATACGAGATATTCATAACATTTAACCTAATTCCATATAAAACAAAACTAAAAATATTAGTTACAGATATGCTTCTGAGATCAATTTAACCTTCTATCAAGGGTTTGTTTACCCAAATTAACTATCTCTAAAAAACGGTAAAGCATAAATTCATGGTATTTGTTACAAAACAGATTATTGTTGATGATATTTTTAAATAATATCAGAATTTAATACAGACACACCTATGACATTAAGCACACATATGATAAAACTACACAAGATTAAATTATTACTTACCTTTGGTCAAGCAAGACGACTTTCACTCTGATTTCTTGATGGCATTACTAAAGTCGATAACTTTCCCCTTCTACGGCAAAAATGTCTCCATGGGTCCCTAGTATTACACCAATTACATGTTTTTTAATTTATTTATTTTATACGCTTTTATTAAAAAACTAGATGAGCCAGTGAACTTCGTATCACTTATGTAAATATATTTGTGTAAATGTGGTCAAAACTTAATACAACATTATTATTTACATCAATTCAAAGCTTTCTCATGTACTCTTTTTATTTCTGAAACAGAACTGTTTTGTGTTCTAACTAAACAGACCAAAGAGATCGGAATCCTCATTCTACAGCTATGAAACAGACAAACTTCTGAACACACCTATAAGTATTTGACAAACGAATGACAATTTTTTATTTCTAAAATGACAAAAGACATCAACTATTTCATAGCTAGGAACATTATGTTTATGAAAATTAAATTGTCTTTTTTAGTATTTTCCTTTACTTATTATATATGTTTCTCACCGTTTAAACCTTCCCTGAACTTCCACAAATATTTCAATGATCAAAATTAACCAAATCGATCCTGCCATTCTCGAATTTTAGGGAGACAAGCGAACAGCAATTCATTTTTATATATAGAAGATAAGTAATTTTAGACATATTTTTTAAATATACTTATTTAATCAATAAAACCAACTTAGTTATCGAATCATATGAAAATAAAAAAGTTTACCGATCCAATATGTGATTCACGTAAAGCAATGAATTCAATACACTATTTCTACTCCGTCGACATTCACTTCGATATATCTATCTATATTTTAGAAAAAATACTATCTACTTGTAGGTGTCATCATAGTGAAACTGTCATGTCCAACAGCAGAAAAATAATGAATAAAAACAAATCGCAGTTTTTATATTAACGAATTCAATGTCTGTTGGTTACGTAATTGTAGGTTTTATATATTTACAAGTCACCGATTTATGTAAGCTTTAACTCTTATAGATAAGTCGTAGGATAGCATTTATTGTATCTTATTTGTTTATCATTAACTAAATATTACAAATAAAGCAAATATGAATTTATTACGGAGTTAACTCTATAGTCTTACACATATTTTGGCAGTCAAACACATGCTATAAAATTAAGGTATAACTAACTTTAAATAAAATATATAAATATTCTATGAGGTTATCTTAAAGAAATAAAATAGTAGTTCAATGTACAATTTTTACATATCACTAATTCGAAATTTCAACCACAGGTGACATTGTTATTGGAAACGTAATTAATATAATTAAATCAGTACATAATTATTACACCTGTTTTCAAGTTCTAGTCGTGAATACTTTCGTATAAAATGTATTAATATTGGGGCCCTTATGTACGGTACGGTTACCTAATTCTAATAAATTTATACAATTCGCTTTACTACAAGAATTGCTCACAAAGTTTCGGTGAAGGCCTATACACAACTGAAAACGTAATTTATGTTACTTTTAGTTGCTAAGGATTTTTTGTTACAACAAACCTGTACCTTTTAGATTGAATCTTTTACCAGCTACAGAACGTTTTCTGAAATGAGAAAGTTTCGTGAAAGACTTATTTTGCTTTGCGGAGTGGCCTTGGTGAACATTCATGTAAAGTATGTTAAATGTTAGTAAAACTATTTATATTATTGATGTGAAACATCTATTGATGCGCTTTAGTAGTAAACTTGAACCGTATTCCATCACAGCAAACGGCATGACGCTCACTTTATACCGTCATGGCTGCTCTACGCCACCGCTCTCGACTCACATATTTACTTCTCTGTGTGATCTGCGTACTATTTCTATCCGGCTGTCGCATATTTGACACTTTAATTATAGATTATAATATTAACTTAAATGTTATACATCTCCCGGGAGTCTCATGCCGGCAAACTTTTTTTATTTTATACTTTTAAGTTTTAGCATTTGACCATACTTTCACATGAAATTAAATGAAGATATGGCTTAAAATCGTTAAACCTAGAAGAAGGACTGGCTCTCAAGTACAGCTACCGGAACTTACTTACAGGTGCTCGGCGACTTATCTTCAATTCGAGTGTGGTATCCTCCCTAACATCATGCTATGAAATGATGTTTTTGGAAATCAAAATCTCCAACTCATTGCAGTGTCTGAACATACCACAAATGAACCATCATCCTTTCAATACACATTATAGAAAATATCGTGGAAATACTAATATGCAATTTCCAAAGCTAGATGTAACATAATTATGATGACAGAACCATTGCAAGGTTCGACAGGGAAAACACTGTTGACACAACTATGATATTTATTTTTCTATCACAAGGAAGCATTGTTCCCATATCTATATTACAATCTGGAAGGTGTGATGGCAATACACAATGACATGTGTGGCTTTCCAACTCAGACTTCAGTAGCGATCTATTAACAACAGGCCTCAGTTATAATACCAATATTTTGAAGGTTGCTTATTTATAGTTATATAGTCTGTAAGGCATATAAGATTAAATCTTGCTAGATAATAAAAAAAAACACAAATAAAATTATTGTAATATATACACCAGCCGTAACAACATTTGCAATAAACAGACACTGTACTGCAGTAATATCGTTACTGTTACTCAGCAGTTCTCAAACTTATTCCATCGTGGTCGCGACGACACCTTGATCAAGTTAAAATAATGTGCAGTGTAGTTGTGATTGAAGCTGTTGAAAAAAAAAGCAGTGCATAAATAATCTAATGTATAAATATTCAATACTCACATATATAAATGATAATTATGCCCAATACACGAAAGGCAATCATATGCGGGATCAAATATCCCTAAGGTTTTTAGCAAAGTTTACTACTACTGCTACGCCACGAGGCCTATCAATTATGAGTAATATAAGTTAAATTAGCTGACCTAATAATTTTGTTCATGTATTTGATTTTTACTTAAAGCGTACGCTGTAAATGAAACCTCAAAGATATAAATCGAAATGAAGTAAATAAGATTTTTTAGTTACGTCTTGCCAATTTCATTGTTTATTTTTAAATACAGTTGTAGCTACTACCCTAGGTATACCCAAAAGATCTTACGAGAATTTTTAACAGTTTCCGTTTAGATCCCGGTAACAATAGTAAGGATACAATGCACGTACCTCAAGATTTTCCACTGTGTAACATTGGACTTCTGAACTTCCATAACTTTCCGTGTGATGATGATTTTGGGTTTTGGAGCTGATGAACTGTTGTGATGTGCTGAGTGTGATACTTCGCCCAATAATAGATATTATAATGTTTCGGTAATGAAGCGATATTGACGTCCGTCACGATTCTTTGATTCACATAGTCAGTTGTTATGTTTTCTGTTTTATTATTGACGTTCACGTGCATGACAAGTTAAAAAGTTGGCGTCTCGATATTGTTAATTAACTGATATCTGAACATCAATAGTCTATTCGTATATAGAGTTTTGTTATATTTTGATAACGATATGACAGTTGTATCCATAACTCTTCTTGACTTCTTTCACTGTTTTTGTTTTAAGCTGTTGATTTGACAGATCACGATCAGTTGTTGAAATGCTGCCGCGGGACCCGTGGCTGACTTTCGTGACACCCAATTGCCGACACCCAGTTTGAGAAACATTGCTTTAATCCAAACAGGAAAATATTCTTATTATTTGTAAGCTTAGTGTACACTTTCCACCCTGTTGATTTTTTTAAATGTTTCACTATCGAATAAAATCCTCTGTCAAGGGAGTGTGCGATTTAAATCACATTATGAGCACAATGTATGTTTGCGATTTTAAATGTATATATATATAAGCGCATCACTTCAGAACAGTTGTACCTATTTAACTACTTTTTTGTTATATTTGTTATTGTCCAGACATGGTTTATATAAAAGAAAATATTTGGACAATTATACGGAAAAGTGAAAATTTTGGGTTAAAAAAATCTCCATTTAGAAAGTGAGTGACACGCAAGACGTACGTGAGTAGGGTCATTTCAAAAAATATTTACGGTATTGACATTCAGTTGGTCAGTTGATCATTTTATTTCATTTCATGGTCGTACTTTAAAGGGAGGGTTTGTTCGGTTTCTTCGTTAGTAAGCCCATGCGAAGCAGGGACGGGTAGCTAATTATCTAAATTATTAGAGAAACTCAAGAGTGAAAAGGTTGGTAATATGTACTAGACTAACATTATCGTCTAAATTCTCCTCAACCGCAATATAAAGTAAGAAAACATATGTCGTTACCACAATGAATTTATGTTCAGCATTGTAATGATACATTTTGTTTTCCACCCACCGTATTTACAAGAGAGGAAACCGTTGCAAAAATGCAAGTGAACACCAAGCCTTACTTGCTTATCCAATCAGAAGAATTGTATCAGATATATGATATTTTTCCTCAACGTGAGCACTGATTTGTGTAACCGTATCTGACCGTTTCGTGATCGATATACGTTATCACAGGAATTTGTATCATATCCAGTTATCTTTTACTTGCATCTTTCTTTATTATTTACTTTTCATCAGCGCTTCACTTAGTTTGTTCAGTGAAGGAGAAATTATTTGTTATGAGAAGAAAATTGTTTATCTGTACTATTATTATTTTAATTACATACAAATTATTAACTTTGAAATATATTCGGTATGTCAGTTAGGGTGTGCCAAAAAAAGTAGTTTTTTTTTCGCTCTTATCTCTAAATATTATATGATAGATCGAAAAATTCTGTCCAAAGAACCGCTCTTAATTTCAGTTTAAATATATCTTCTATATAAATATAAATATAAAACAAAATTTAACGTGTCTGTATTTTTCAGTTTTTTGTGTAAATAATTATTGCAAGTGCCTAAAAATATGTAACTAAATACATTTGAATCATTTTTAGAAATGTCTGTCTGTTTGTCTGTGACTACTAAATTATAACAATTATGATATAACGTCACCAAGAAAATCATAAAGCATAGTCCCGAGTAACGTTTAATATTTGTAGTGTGTATCTTTGAAGTCGATTAATCTTATCAAAATATATTTATTGTAATTCAAATAGCACAAGGCGAGTTAAGTGTGACAGAAAAGTAGATAAACATAGCCATTACTGTATTATTAAAAATCGAAGTATTTTGTAGTATATCTTATATCTACTATATACATATAAATAACATTGTAGAGATCTGCTGTTGTACGCGCACCACGCAAAAACTATAGGATAGAAATTGGTAATTTTTTTAGGTTTATTTTTTAGTCACTTGGTTCTTATTTAAACATAATATAACGATATCTTAATTTAACAGAGATATATTTAGGTTTTAAGAAACTACGATTTTTAGCTTAGCAATGTGTGAACTGAGGCAAACGGTGTGGTGAGCATGCGTAGGAGCGGTGAAAAGTGTGAATAACATTGTTTACGAAGAAATTTTCTAAGAAAAGTATATTTTTCATGTTTTTTCTATGTACGTAAAATATATTGATAAGATAATAGACGATGTAGACGGAATCGAGAGTATTGGCTAGTAATAAATATTATAAAACAAAGCCGGCTTTTACGTCCGTCTATGTGCTCACTTAGTTTTTAATCTACGAAATGGATTTGAGATGGATTTCACTATCGTTTAGAAAAATCCTCCAAAAAGGTTTTATGTAGGTATAACATATGTATGCATTTATATTTAAAAAATAAATTAGATAAAGTGGATATATCCCAATGAAATCGTAAGAAGGAATTTCGAGTTGTTTATATTAATTACGCTACCTAAACTTAATAAGATATACCAAAGAATAATGTCTATGTAATAGCGATAAATATTATAAAAAAATAATCGATCATTTCAAACGCTATTTTGGCTAATATATTATTAATTCTCATCCAAGTAAATACTTTAATTACGTTGAATATTTAATGTAGATCAGAACTCCAGCATATAATTTTAATGAATATCTTAGAAGATATCACGGATTTAAAATTACACCCAACAAAAAAGTTGCTTGTATGAGAATTCTTACTGTTACTTTACGTAGGTTAATAAAATGTCGCTTGGACCATAATAAATTTATTTTATACTCGTGCAGATAAAAATCAAGCGGACTCACTATAGCAAAATTACATTACAATTACATTTATACTCTCTAACATCATAGTCGCAGTCCTCTTGAAGATTGCTTTCTTGTTTCCCTTCGTATTTCCAACGACGCGACGCAATGTATATAATAGAATTCTACTCTGATACACCGCGGCGCACTTTATCTACCTTTTAATAAAGGACAGCGGATAATTCTAGAAGCCTGAAGTCATTACTCGAACGATTCAATAACGTTCGAGACGGGCTATTTTTAGAACCCCATTGTATTGCACGGTCGTTGATTCAGCCTTTGTTTACATCTATCGGGTTCCCATATAGAGTGTAACATTACAAACCTTCTATAACTTTTACAAACGGTAAATATCAAAACGCTAATAAATGGATCTAAAGTGTTTAAATACTTCACTAGTGTTGAATACAATTAATAAAAAAAGTAAAAAGGATCAAGTATTATGTAAACGTGAAGTGATATACATACGTATACATTGTACGGTGTTAACAGTTATCGATATAAGATCGCCATACGCTAAATTATTTTGTAATTATGTATAGGACAGTTTATAATATTCGCTTATTTAAGTACTATGAACCACTAAGAACCTCTAGGCAAGCATCCCATCGCTACGTTGCTTTTAAACTACTACTATCTACTTTTAAACACTCAGTCCTCCTAGGTCTTCGAATGGAACTTCACTCAATATCAGATCAAATTGTAGTCAAAAACTAGTAGCTACTTCTATTAACAATAAAGATCTACCGAATTTTACAACAGCAATATTATTTTTAATCATTTTCGTTATTTTTTTAAACCACTGGAGGCAAACTAACATGTGGTTTACCCTGATGGTAAGTGAACCGCCGCCATTGAACAACTGCGAGGCGTGAGGCTTCACAGATGCGTTTCTGACCCTTAAAAAAGAGCAGGCTCGTTTCTTTAAGGTTTGTAATGGATATTGGTCCGAAAACTACACCGCTAGGAGTTCACACAGATTTATGTTATGTAATGTATTTTTTAGGTACCACAATTTTATCTAACTGGGTCATGGTCAATATACGGCAGATGTAACATCTGCCATACTGGTATGCTCAGAAAAATCGAATTCCGGCGATTGCAATTATAATGCACGTGGTGATGAAGTAGTGTATACCCAGTAATGAAGAGGCTTGTAAGCGAGAATCACAGCAAAGAACGATGATGGATTCTCGTTTTTTCGGTGGTCAGTGTTATTTTTTAGATCTTACTGTTCTCATCATCAGCATAATGCCGTCATTTTGTCGTGCTACTATAAAATATATATTAACAACAATATATAACTCTCTCAATACATACCTACACTATACCTATAAGAAACTTCTAATGAAAAGTTCAAGCTATACATTATCTGTTAATATGTCTTAAATAACAGCTAACCTGAAATAAAATAGCCCAAGTTACTACTTATAACTTCAGCTATTTGCTAATGAAGTATCCTGAAAATCGGTACAACAGTTTTGGATACTCCACTGCCTACGAAGATACGGGAGACAGCTAGTCTAAAGTAAAATAGTCTAAATAACTCATTATGAGGTCAACTATCTACCACGGGCTGATGCTAGTATATATTATATATATTTGAGTCAATAAAAATTAGTTTAACTATCCCAGCAACAACAATTAGCATTGAACGTACATTTAGCACCTTACAACGTGTCAAGTCGTGGAATCGCTCAACTATGGGACACGTGAGGCTTGTAAATGCTTAGTGTAGTCAGGAAAGGAATAGAGGAGGATACTAAATTTATTGACAAGATGATGAACAAATTTTGACAACAACCAAGACACCTTAAGGTTTCATCAAGCAGTAACATTTAAAAAAAGATTTTTCTCTATCTATTTTCTTACGTAACAGGGAGATGCAAAAGCACTCCCATGCATCCTACTACCGGCGCCCATGTTTGCCATACTACATTACACTATCAAATGAAACAATATTGATTAACAAATAAAAAAGGAAATAAATCATCAACTCATGTAAAAAGATATTTAATGGCACGAAACTCGTAAAGTTCTACTTAATTAATAACGGGCCTTGTCTAAATACCTCTTAAGTAAATAACTTTACGAAACTCAATAATTGTAATTTTAGCTTGTAATTTTAGGTGAGAAATTAAGCTACAGAGTATGGCCGTTTTGTAAAATAATTAAAGGAACATAACATTTTCTCTGTATTGCCTTCGTACATAGAAGTTATTTAGTTTGATCAACATGATTATTATTTGAATATTTATGTATTTTGTAAACGTACTAGCTTACAGCCACGGTTTCGCTCCTATTTCGTTTTTGAAATTTTGATTTATTATCAGCCCAGTTAGGTAAGCTTAAAAAAGGTTTAAAGTGTAATTGTTGCGTAAGAAGATGATCACGGGATTAAACCACGGGACACAATTTCGTTGACATATGCATTCACATTTCGACTATGCTTGGTAGTGATTAATTCTCATCGAGGAGACAGCCACATTTTAGATCCCGTTACTCCGCGCCAAACTATTTAACTCGCAGAAAATATTACTTACTACTAGCCTTGCATACTTACTAACACTTTGTATGGTAATACATGCTTTCTTATGGCTTGTAGGTATGTTACAAGTCTTTTTTTTAATAGTTTCCGAAATTTGAAATATTTTGCAAGTCTCACTGCTAACGCAAGAGAGTAGCGCGCTATAAATAAATCGTTATGAACGAGCAGACAGTTTGCACATTGAACAAAAACATAACAATGCCTTTTAATTATTATAAGACTAAAATAACAATTATAAGGGGTCATAATAAAAATAATATTAAAACCAATTTATACCTTTTTAAGTTATTTATTAATGTGTGCATAATTAACAAGTAAGTATCTCAGAATTACAATTAATACAACATATACTTCTAATATTTAGGTAATATTATTCAGTTAAATCATTTGTAACGGAATAATGTACACAAATAATTTTGAACAATAATACTCTTGTAGTTTTTTAATTAATAATATTGAATTAAGTTGTACTCAAAGATAAGAAAAAAAAACAGAAAGCGAATAAAAATTAACGTAATTATATGTGGACCATAAATAAATTACATGCTAATATATTATATTACAAGGGGCTAAGTTTAAAAAAACATATTTAAATCAAATATATCAATACATGTTTTACTCCAAAGTTATCTAAATATGAAATGCCATATCCTATACCTGCATGTATCGCCACGAGGTTTGTCTATGGTCGCAACAAATGCAGGTGTGGGAACACATTATCGTCATGCGTTACGAACTAACGGACAGGGTGGCGATAGACGCAGCATGATAACTGGGCCTGCTATATTTACGCATATCAAAGAAATTTGGAAACACTAATTTCAAGTTATTATTAGAATGACAGAGGTATGGGAACGTTTTTCTTTGCCTATGTCTGATTACTTTTTAGGTTAGTTTATAAAGCGACAAGAAGGTGAAGCTTCGTAACGCAGGTATGGGAGTAGCATTATACGATAACCGATATCTGCTGATTGATGAACGAGCTATTGTAAACATCTACGATTGTTTTTATTATCTTGTTGAGACTGTCTAGAAGTCTACCAAAGAAAGTAATCATATTTCAGAGCAATTGTTCAGTGTTTCTTGTCTTAAAATTAGGAAAATATTTGTAATTCATAGTTCACCTAATTTTGCAATATATATTAATTAAACAAAAAATAAACACGATTTAATTATCGATATTTAGAAGTAGATTACTTTGTTCCATTTTTCGTAATAAATAGTGTTACAACATTTTGAATTGAAAACTAAACATTATAAAATATATAGCGGATATTGCACACCGTACCTAAAAATAATTAAATTTATAAGTCGTACAAATATGTTAATACAACACTTAGGGCAATTCATTTTTATTTAACGATAATTTAAATAAACAAAACTAAAATTACAAATGAGATGAAATGCCTCATGTCTCTTCGTCCGTTAGATATGTCAAAACGAATGAATGCATATCGAGTCTGGTTTCATTTTTGGCCTTTAGTCGATATTCAAATGTCATTAGCAATCTACTCCTCAAGCACAAATATAAAAACAAACAGTAGTTCATTTCATTGGTCGACCTCGGGATTGAAATAGCTGTCAATACGATTAAAGAAATGAACATCATAATTCGTGACTACGAATTAAAATGGTAATATGATTTCATTTCCAAGACAGTTTGTTTTACATAAAATCAACAATATTTGAATAGATTAAGAATAACACTTCAAAAACATACACGGAAATCAAATTACATTTAAAATTAAACTGAAATAAATAAGTAGCTCAAATTAACATATATTAATTTATACAAATATAAACTCGATACGAAAATACATTAAGTAATGGGAAAAAATATATTTGAGAATAGGGCTCAATTCTATTTACATATTGATGTATTATAATATATATTGGAAAAAAATCTTCTGGTATTACTCGTCTGAGAAAAAATATTAATTTAATATACATAATATTTACCTTACGGATTACATACAATAACCTACAACACATTATATAAAAGTACCTATACACGGGTACCTATATCTATTATTAAAAATGCTATGCAGGTTATATTTACAAAACCGAGAAGTATTTAAAATCTATACGTACAAATACAGAAACAGTATTATTTATACTGTTACTAATACATATAATAATAACCTGGAAGCACACAGAAATATAGATGATACATTT
Organism: Antheraea assamensis; assembly: GCA_035772565.1. Lineage (NCBI taxonomy): Eukaryota > Metazoa > Arthropoda > Insecta > Lepidoptera > Saturniidae > Antheraea > Antheraea assamensis. The sequence goes on from JAQQSE010000160.1 coordinate 1,770,744, forward strand.
TAATTACATTTTTTACACAAAGAGTGTCAACGTTATGAATACTATTTAATTTTATGATCTATTATCGATGAACAATGAGGCCTGAATTCTACATTGTCAATGATATAAATATAAATAAGATGTGGAAAGAAGTGGTGGTCGGAATTAAGCTAAATAGATAATAAAATCTTGGTATAAATTTCTTTATAACTTAACATCTTTCTCTAATATTCAATATTAATGTATGCAGTTTTATTAAAAAAAGAGTGGGGGTTATGTTTTAACAATTTAAAAAGTTTGTGATTTCATGTTTGCTTAGAGTTTCTCAAAAGCGCTTGAGATAATGATTATCCCGATAACATTATTTGAATTTATTTTCGAATGAGTAGATAGAAAAATATTAACAAACATTTATACATTATATCAAAGTTAAAACAATCAGATTTGTCCTCTTACTATGTTGTTGTATCAGAAATATGAATGATTTACGCTTTGAGAAACTTTCTCAGAATTCTCTTTAAAGAATATTTCATAACATTTTTTGGACAAATTTTATATATACACTACAGATTTTTTTTTTAGTTTAGTACAATCTCAGAAATTTTCTTACCAGAATTTTATATATATATTACGAATCTTGAAAAAAGTATAGTAATAATAAATGAGTCTGGAAACTTGTCTGAAGGTTATGACTTTGTGAAAACAATCCTAACCAAGGTCACGGCTTTGTTATGTTACTGTATTTTTTATAGACAAATTCAAATGATATCTAAAACATAAATGATAATTTATTATAATTTCATGTATCAAAAGTAATCAGGTCACCGAACAAATAGTTCAAATAATTAATCACAAATTAATAAATTGACCATCAATAGGTGAAAATAATAAAATACAACTTAAAATTGTTGAAGAAATAATAACACGCAGAGTTTCACAGACGCTGTATGAAATAGTTTTACATGTTAAAGGAAAAATCGTTCAAAGCAGAACGACGATATAAAGTGCGATACACAAAAGCTTCCGATTTTATCGTTCACTCCACTGCCGGAGTCGGGGCTTTAAAATGAAATTTGTGCTCGTTCCGAAGTAAAATAATCCACGCAATATCAAGATCACTACTTCTTACAATGTAATTTTGATAGCGCACATTTCGATTAAACGCTTTTAGCTAAACAATTATTGTCACTCAACGTGAAACTTCATTGCTAATCATGACATGATCGAGTCTGGTCCTCTCTTTTTGGTTTCGTCGTCTGGGATATGTTTTGGGATCTATTACTATAAACCAACACTATACACATATAATACAGTTTATGTTAAGTCAATTTCATTCACGTTATTGGCGTACACGAGCCTTCGTAACATTTCAGGCCTGGTTCGCATGTCCCACTGAATCCGCCGCAGTTTTCTCCTAGAGTCCTTGCGCATATTTTGCAGCATCTGTAACCAAAATATGCAAATTAATTTATGACTGCGATGTTGTAGTGATAAGGTGCTTGTACTTGACTCGATTGCTATCACGATGTGTACAGGGATAAACGCGTAACAATTACTTTTTTTTTTAATTTACCATCTTTCTGATTCAGCCTGTGTATATTAAATTGGCAGGTGGCTTGTAATGCCTTCGTGCCTTAACCACACGGCCGATCATAATAAAATTTTCGATACACGTTGCCAAAAGTAAATTTTTGAGGGATAGATATCAAGGTGAACGTGACCGAAGCCGCTGACAAAATCTAGTTTTACTATAAATATAACCAATACAATTTTTATTTTATTTATTGCATATGTGTCTATTTGTTTAAATACATATTTATGTACTAATCACAAATAGGAGATGGAGGTAATATCCTATCAACCATTGTGGTAAACTGCGCTAGTTTCATTTTAGGCGACCTTTTTCATCGAGTAATCCAGTTCTGGCAGTCACTCAAGAAAAGAAGTAAAAAAATTGCATGAAAATTTTAAAGGTAAAATCTTATTTGTTTGTGTACAGTAATTTGGCTTAGCGGAAGAACTTCCGCGATAAAAGTTACGTAATTGCATTAGCTGTTCGAACGACAGCCTATTTTCAAGTTCGCAGGCAAACTCAAATAAGTGGATTAGTTTCTCGGTGCAGAGTGGAAAAAGGTTTTCTTGCAAAAGCCGCTAGTAATTATCTGACTGTAGCCTGAGCAAGACGCTGACGCTGAATACAAATATTTAAAATTTAATAAGGAAAATAATCTAAATGTCATAAATATTGCATATGGCGTTGATGTGTCTTTGCTTATCCGCTAACATTTTATTAAAGTAGTGGTTATTATATTAAAGCTATAAAAATTAACGAGCCATATATGATTTAATAACATATTTTAAACATATGATAAAACGGATCTATAACGCGTAATCCTCACTTTAATTGCTCAACGTTACGGCCAGGTTACCACATCAATCTCGCATACAGTTGCAGCCAACTTGTTAGCATGGCTTATGTCGTCATCATCATTATAGGCATCTTTAACAAATGATTTAAGTAGCATCCTGAGAATACTTTGATTCATGGCTAAGAAGGTACAATCCGGGAGAAGATTTTGCATGGTGGTAGGGTTTTTTCTTAGATCGCCTGCCTAGGTACCACCCTCAAGTTGAATATCTGTCACCAAACACCTGTTGGTGTACTCCGGTAGCTGCATCTGAGAGCCAGTATCCCTCTAGGCATAGCGTGACTATCGTCTTAGAACACATCATCATTTAACATCAGATGAGATTGTGGTAAAACGGTAACTTATAAAGCATCAAAAAAAACCTCTGCCGACTCCTAACAAGTATATATACCTTAAGATAGATGAGGCTTGGAGGCCCATATGTGACGCCTCATGCTTTTTTCCTTTAATAATGAAACGACTTGTTTAAACCAGTCGAAACAGTCGAGCAATTAAAATAAGTGAATACGTATTTTAGACTAGCTTAATCAAAACTCTATATCATATGATGGTAAGTCCATTTGCTTATCGGGTATAGATTTATTCACGTTAAAACTAAAGATAGTCCGTAGTAGTTACGTATAATGGTATTGTGTTAACATAGTGTACAATAACGAACATTACATTGTATGGAAATGGATACTATAAAATATCTAAAATGGGTACTATAGTATCGTAGATTACGTTAACGTCGAACGGTATTTGCGGGTTGATTAAATCCATAACGTTATATAGCTCACAACTATGTTTTTCGTTTTAATCAACATAATCAGGTCAACAGGTAACCACTTTAATCTCTTTTGACCTAGATCTATTAATATATTGATTGTATGCGATCACGGCACCAAATGATATGGGTTCGAATCCTTGCAATAGATTGGAGGTTTCGATTAAGGAACTCCGTCATGAAACCAATAATACGGTGGTCATGCTCTTTCTAATGCCCGTCTGACTGACTACCACTCTCAAGTATAAAACCTGTCGTCACCAAGCACCTATACAGTGAAAGTCGGCAGATACAAACGAGGTTTTATGTGTTTGCATCCTTAGGTCTTCTCGTCACTTAATATCAAGTGAGATTGAAATAAAAGACTTAAAAATAATAAATATATATTTTTAAGTTTGTCAGTTTATGCGAAATAAATCTGTAAATTATTTGAGTTAATACTTCTATGTGCTTTCTAGTCGCAGAGTAAATTTTGATAAAATTATTGTTTTAGTCGTAAATCTATTCTTATACATTATTGTTCATTTGTGAATATTTTATTAAAATCGATATCGAATTCTAATGTAAAATCACCTATACCACCTACATATAAATAAAACGGAAGTGTTTATTTTTATGTCCGGGGTAATCTCTGAAACGGCAACACATATTTTGACTAGACATTTACTCTTAGGCAGAAGACTTTCAGATTATTATCTAGGCTATATATTATTAAGCTTTTCCATATGAGCTAAGCAGTAATCAATAAAATTTAAGAGTGACAATTTAACGTCGTCGTTAAATTGGTGTAGAGGTTAAGCAGTAATGATAAAAGTGCAATAAAAATAATAAATAAGATCACATTAAGATAAACACGTAGTCTCAATAAAATAACTAAACTATTTTCATAAGATCAAAATCACAGATTCCACATAGTATAGTATTAGTAGTATTCCACGTAGTATAAGCAAACATTAAAAAAAAAACTTTAATAGGATTTTTTTACTTTTAAATGAATTTTCATGTAACTGATGTGTTAATAGGGTTTTTTTTTATTTATCTGGTTTTGTTTATTCATGCAGTAATTAATAGTGTATAAGTTAGTCATACGGTACATATAGTTTGCTTTCAATAAGATATAATGTAAACGCTTAAGCCTAAATGGTGAGATTTACAAAAATATTCTGGAGCATAAAATATCAAGAAAAATGTTCGCGTTTTAAATTAAACAATATCCTCGAGGTAAGAGCGTCAGAAAGAGCAGCGTGACGTAAGTATACTCATTTGTCTTCATGACAAATACTCTCGCATTCTGAGACGATGTGTTGTGAGGTATTTGATTACATTTTATTTCTCTCCGTGCCTATTTCATAAGTCAGGAAGAGTAACGTCCGCATATTTTTTTAGTATTTATTTACCAGTAATGATATTCTGAATTCATGAAGATGTATATGCGAAAAAAGTATAAAGAAACGTCGTTTAAATCTATATATAAATGCATGTTGCTACAAAATCCATGAAAGTTGGGATGGGATACCCAAGATTTTTTTTCACGGAGAAAGTGTTATACTAACTCCCCACTAGATGACTACATCAATTGTTTTATCCATCGACTAACCGTCTTGAAAATTAGTACGCTTAAACATTTAAATATAAAATTGATGATATAAGTTATGTATCTACTATTGCTGAATAATCATTTTTCCATTTTTCATTTTCCATTTCAAATAACTCGAAACTAGATGACTACATACATATACATACATACACATACATATACGTTCTTTATTGTTCGACCAATCGTCATGAAAATTAGCATGCTTAAATATTTAAACACAAAAATTATGACGTAACTTAAGTATCTAGTATAGTAAGTAATAATGATAAGCGCATGTAGAACCGCGGGCAAAGCGTTAATATAAGTTTTTAGTAATGTTGGCTCAGTGGTAGTTTGTTCAGATACTGATGTAGGTTCGAAGCCTGAACTATCGGTGAATGAAAACAGCGTGGGATACCAAAGCATGATGGTTGAGTGTTTTCAAATACCTAGTGGGCTACCTACCACACTCAAATTGAACATCTTCGACCAAGAATTGAACCAAGAACTCAAAGATTTGTTCCGGACGCTGTACTTAAGGCTAAGTCCCTCCAGGTTTAGAGTCGTCATCGTCAGCCCGTAAGAGGCCCACTGCAGAGCCATAGGTATGGGTATAATCACCACGCTACGCCACAATGTATTGGCAATTTTAAAGTTAAGAACAGTTCTATATTTTTCCCCACACGGTAATACTAGAAGAACATTTCTTAGATTCATGTTTCTTCATGATGTTTTCCTTCACCGTTAGCCGATAGTATTATAAATTATAGATAGTAAGTATACGCTAATTCCGAAAAAGTTGTTAGTATATGCCGAGGTTGGTACCTGCGGACATCAGATTGATATTCCACAGGTCCAACCACTAGACCACCACAACATAGAGGCTTAGTAGAGAAGAGAAGCATAGGCTTAGTGTTGGGGTCGACACCGCTACCGAACGGTCACCGCCTCGGAGGGGGTGAGGTGAGGTACGGTGGGGCGGCGTTCCCCTTGGCGGGCGGGTTTATCACTCTCGAAAGATGTGAGCGAGAGCGCCGGTAACCCGCCTCGGTGACGTCAGCCGGATGCCGGTAATAGCCGATAGGGGCCGATGCAGTGCAATAATGCACGAACCGCACGAGAAAGTGACTGACACTGACTCGGGTTGTAAAATAAAACACGAAGTTGTATTCAATAACAACCCCGAGCCAACAACCTACACGATTGACAACACTCTATATTTAATCAATGTTGAATCCGTCGAAGTACTATTCACTATTTACTTGTTCAATATTTCACTGTTCACTTATTCAGTATTCGGTACTCGCCGATTCTTCCATGTGTTGCTTACTGAAGTACTGCGCGCTCGAACTGTGCTTCCCTACAGCGCCGCTAGCGCTAAGGTAGATAGCGGCGTTACCATAATGAGAGCCACCCGAAAATGAGGCGGCTCTAACTCTATTTTGCTTATGTTGGCTCGGGATTTCTTCTATATTTATTTCGATATTCAATCTATATACATGTATTATATGTTATTTCGTACGTAAGCACGATCCGCACGAAATAAAACCATAATCTTAAATCTAACTTAAATAATTTGTACACAAAGGCGAAAAAACCCTCAATAATTCACCGAATTCTTAGTGTTAAAATCTTATTTTAACATTTATAGGGTTTTTCTCTATTTATCTACGTCTATATTTGTATCTATTCGTTAGATCTATGTTACCTAAACCTGAATACATTCAATAATCAATAATTTAATGATCTTACAAGCTAACATGCACAATTCTTTTTATTCAATATTATCTTCTATACATTCTACCTCATATTTTATCAATACTTATTCTATAACATGCATATTAAATCTATTTTTCCTTAAAATAACACAAAATTCCATACTTATAGTGAATAATTACGTATTTCTATATTCTAAGTACTAGGCCGGCGCGTCCCGTCCTCGCAACCGATCGCTCCCGGTCGTGAGTCATCGCTAGCGCGCTTTGTCCTCACAACTTTCTCTTACCGGCTGCGAGCTTTGGCGCGCTCCTAGTACTACGCGTAATATTATTTTGTGTTTTCATGTATTATGTCTATATATATATATATATATATTCACATGCATGCAAACTCTATATGCATGCAATTTATATAGGCATGCATTCTATATGTGCATGCAATCTATACATTTCTGCAATCGATACACATGCAATCTATGTAATTCAATGTAATCTATATGCATGCAATTTGTATCGATGCAGTCTATTTCTCTATGCAATTATTTACGCTAATGTAATCTACACATCAACGTAAATTCTATAATGTGAGTTCGTATTTCTCACGTAATCTTCATCTATAATATCTATGTAACTTATAAATCTATGTATTTTATATCTATAATATGTCTTAATCTATATTATAATTTCTATATATCTATCTAATTCTATATTTACGTTATAATTTCTATGTATTCTATGATCTTAATTCTATATTAAAATTCTATAATTAAGACACAATCTATACAAATTTGCGACTGAGGCGCTTCGTCCTCACAAGTAGTGAGCGGCGCCAGTCGCGAGCTCTCGTGCGTCGCCAACATCCTCCCCCTCGTGCGTAGCACCAACTCCATGTCCTGGCGACGCCGTTGCATCTTCAGGCTCCGGCGATGATACCGAGGACTCGTTGATGGCTCGTTGCTCGTTGCCGGCCGACGCTGGAACCAGCAGCACCGCCTTGCGGCTCGGTCTTCGTAGTAGTCCGCCCGCGGTGCGCACCTCCAGCACTCGTGTGCGACCGTCAGGTCCAGGGTAGACCTGGACTACTTCACCTCGAGGCCAAGTGTTCCGTGGTAGTGTGGAGTCCACTATGAGTACCAGGTCTCCACACTGCAGGACTCTCGAGGTGATTTCTTTGCCGATTCGCCTGGGGAGCAGAGTGGGCAGATATTCTTTGAGCCACCTGCTCCAAAACTGGTCGGCCATTCGCTGCGCCACCTTCCACGTGCGTCGCCCGACGAGGTCCTCATCACTGGAGCTACCCGTGTTGGGTAGCCCGCAGGACCTCCCGATGAGGAAGTGGTTGGGGGTGAGGACTTCGTTGTCGCCGTCTTGTTCCGCGGCGACGAGTGGTCTCGAGTTGACAACATGTTCGGCTTCGAGGAGAAGTGTGTGCAACGTCTCCTCGTGCGGGTGTCTCTCTTTCAACGTGACCGCAAGCGCCGTTTTGATGGAACGTATCAGGCGTTCCCACGCACCCCCCATGTTCCGTGCTCCAGGCGGAATAAACTTCTACTTCAGGTTTGTTCTGGCAGCGACTGTTTCCATATTCTTCGGCTCCATGGCTTCCCTTAGCTCCTTGTCGGCTCTGGCGAAGTTGGTGCCGTTGTCGCTGAACATGACCTTGGGCATGCCTCGCCGTGCCGCCATCCGTCGAAGAGCTAGCACCATGGAGTCTGCTGATAATGTTGCTGCCAGCTCTATATGGACTGCTCTTGTAGTCAAGTCGCAGATCGATATCCCTATCCAATTTCTTCTCCACTCCCCTCAGTCTGGATTCTGCCATCTTATAGTTATCTGGCAGGACGTCATCTTCCTTCTTCCACAGAAGGCCGACTTCGAACCTGCCATCTTTTAATCTTTGACTCGTCGATTCCAGCATGCTGAGGGCCTTCGCCTCTATGTCCGAGGTGGGCCGCTTCGGCGCGACTCCCATCGATTCGATGGCGAAGTGTTCTTTATTGAGGGAGTCGAGAGCTGCTTCGCTTGCCGATGCATGTGCGCAAGCGAAGTTAACTGGCCTCGACGCATCTCCATCTACGCCGTGGAGCACCCATCCTAGCTGCGTGAAAGACGCCACAGGTTGATTCTTCCCTCCCCTGCGCGTCTTTCTGGTGATAATGAGTCCCCAGTTATCTTGACCGATCAATAATTTCGGGGACTCTTCATCATAGCATAGGTGCTCTACTAAGTTCTTTAAATGGGCGCAGCGTTCGATAAGTGTCTTCTCCAATCGCTGGGGCGTTAGACGTAGGTCGTCTATTGTGCGGACCCCGGCGACTGTCCATTTCTTCCGCTGGTGGAGCCCTTTGATCCTAAGGTCGAGCTTCATAGAATCGCCCTTCGTGATTGATTGTCCACCGACGGTGTCCAGCTGGAGCGCCTCCTTGGGCCCCTTGAGGCCGATTTGTTCCGCCACCGTGGATTCCAACAGTGACACGGTGGAGCCTTCATCTAACAAGGCCAGGACTCTGGCTGACCCTGTCGGTCCATATATCTCCACCGGCACCATTTTCAGATACGCCCTCGAAGACCTCACGCAGTTCACCGGTAGCTGTACGTTGTTTGCCACCTCTGATGTCACTACCTCTGTCTTCTCCTGATGTAGCAGGTCGTGATGCCATCGCTTGCAGGTCCGGCATGGTGGTCGTTGGCACGTCTCTTTGCGATGCTTCCCGTGCAGGCATTTATAGCACAAGCGGGATTGCTTGGCTATCTGCCATCTCTCTTGCACGGAAGCACGTCTGAATTTCGGACACTCGTGCAAGCGATGCTCTTCTCGGCAGTGCGGGCAGGCTGGCTTCTCCTTCGGTGCACTCTGGTGCCTCTGTGGCACGACATCAGTCGCAGCGTGCGCGGCTTGTCTCCGTTGCGGCGGTTTTCGGGTGGCTGCTTCCTCAGGTATGGCGTGGGGTCCACAACGATCCGCCATCTTGTTGAGGAATTTCGCCATCATATTCAGGTCTGGATCCTCTCCATGCATCTTGTCCGCGGTGTGGTCATACCACCGGAACTTCAATATGGTCGGCATCTTGTCAGTGATGCTCTTCAATATCTCAGGCGACTGCAGATACTGTGGTTTTTGTAGCCCTCTTATAGCTGCGACGGTATTATTAATGCAACTCGCTAGCGTGCATATATCATATGCGGAGTCGCTAATCACTGGCAGCTTCCTGATCTTGTTCAGTTCTGCCAGGACTAGGGCATCCGCTCTTCCATAGGACCGTCGCAGCGCCTCCATGATTTCCCCGGGTGTGCTCTCCGAGTACAATAGGCTACGAATTCCTTCACGTGCCTCTCCCTTCAATGCTCTTCTCAGTCGCGCCATGTTCTGCACGTCAGAGAAGAGCGGAGCGGTGTCATCGTAGACGGCCTTGAAGGCCACCCACTCTCTACAGTCTCTTTCGAATGATGGTAGCTGATGCACGTAGTCTGGCTGTGGCATCATTCCATGCTGCGCAGTCTTCATCGCTTCAGCTATGGCCTGGGCCAGGCTTCGATGATCATCGGTGGACTTCACAGGTTGGCCTTCAGCTTCGGCGGCAGGGGCAGATGCGGTATCTATATGCCGGACTTCTTCTATATGACCGGCGCTCTTACGCTCCGTGTGCCCTGCCGAGTTCTGGACCCAGTCCCTGACCTGGTCCTCCCGATCTGCTGGCTCCTCAATGACTGAGTCGTCATCTTCATCGTCCGCCTGGATGATTTCTAAGCGTAGCCTGGCTGCTACTGTTGCTGCTTGTGCCTCCCGAAGCTCCTTCTCTGCTAATTCTGCACGGGCCTCCAGCTCCTTTCGTCTCCTTTGAGACTTCGTGGATGCAGGCCTGTGTCTCCTTACTGTGGATGCTTCGGTAGCTTTCGTTGTGCCCGTAGCTGAAGTGTCGTATGTCTCATACGACATCGTCTCCGTAGCGCTGCTCTGCTGTGCTGCAGCCTCAGTCTCGGTTGGCTGCACCGGTGATCCCTTTTGGCTCCTCGTGACCGGCATCTTGACTGCCGTGAAAATCCGGCTCGAAGGACCAGCTGTTGGGGTCGACACCGCTACCGAACGGTCACCGCCTCGGAGGGGGTGAGGTGAGGTACGGTGGGGCGGCGTTCCCCTTGGCGGGCGGGTTTATCACTCTCGAAAGATGTGAGCGAGAGCGCCGGTAACCCGCCTCGGTGACGTCAGCCGGATGCCGGTAATAGCCGATAGGGGCCGATGCAGTGCAATAATGCACGAACCGCACGAGAAAGTGACTGACACTGACTCGGGTTGTAAAATAAAACACGAAGTTGTATTCAATAACAACCCCGAGCCAACAACCTACACGATTGACAACACTCTATATTTAATCAATGTTGAATCCGTCGAAGTACTATTCACTATTTACTTGTTCAATATTTCACTGTTCACTTATTCAGTATTCGGTACTCGCCGATTCTTCCATGTGTTGCTTACTGAAGTACTGCGCGCTCGAACTGTGCTTCCCTACAGCGCCGCTAGCGCTAAGGTAGATAGCGGCGTTACCATAATGAGAGCCACCCGAAAATGAGGCGGCTCTAACTCTATTTTGCTTATGTTGGCTCGGGATTTCTTCTATATTTATTTCGATATTCAATCTATATACATGTATTATATGTTATTTCGTACGTAAGCACGATCCGCACGAAATAAAACCATAATCTTAAATCTAACTTAAATAATTTGTACACAAAGGCGAAAAAACCCTCAATAATTCACCGAATTCTTAGTGTTAAAATCTTATTTTAACATTTATAGGGTTTTTCTCTATTTATCTACGTCTATATTTGTATCTATTCGTTAGATCTATGTTACCTAAACCTGAATACATTCAATAATCAATAATTTAATGATCTTACAAGCTAACATGCACAATTCTTTTTATTCAATATTATCTTCTATACATTCTACCTCATATTTTATCAATACTTATTCTATAACATGCATATTAAATCTATTTTTCCTTAAAATAACACAAAATTCCATACTTATAGTGAATAATTACGTATTTCTATATTCTAAGTACTAGGCCGGCGCGTCCCGTCCTCGCAACCGATCGCTCCCGGTCGTGAGTCATCGCTAGCGCGCTTTGTCCTCACAACTTTCTCTTACCGGCTGCGAGCTTTGGCGCGCTCCTAGTACTACGCGTAATATTATTTTGTGTTTTCATGTATTATGTCTATATATATATATATATATTCACATGCATGCAAACTCTATATGCATGCAATTTATATAGGCATGCATTCTATATGTGCATGCAATCTATACATTTCTGCAATCGATACACATGCAATCTATGTAATTCAATGTAATCTATATGCATGCAATTTGTATCGATGCAGTCTATTTCTCTATGCAATTATTTACGCTAATGTAATCTACACATCAACGTAAATTCTATAATGTGAGTTCGTATTTCTCACGTAATCTTCATCTATAATATCTATGTAACTTATAAATCTATGTATTTTATATCTATAATATGTCTTAATCTATATTATAATTTCTATATATCTATCTAATTCTATATTTACGTTATAATTTCTATGTATTCTATGATCTTAATTCTATATTAAAATTCTATAATTAAGACACAATCTATACAAATTTGCGACTGAGGCGCTTCGTCCTCACAAGTAGTGAGCGGCGCCAGTCGCGAGCTCTCGTGCGTCGCCAACACTTAGAGTGTTACCATTTTAAGCTTCAACATTACTTAACATCAGATGAAATTATGACCAAATACCAAATCTTAAATTTACACTTAAAAACTTAATAACAATTAGGATAACAACTGTAGCTGTCTGAATTTTATCTTTCACAGCTAAATCACTGAACCATTCCTAATGACATTTGCCATAGAAATAGCTTTGTACCGAGATAAAGTTCGAGGTGACTTTTCATCCACACGAATATACTGAAAATCACGCAGTTGAAATCGCGCGAAAAAATAGTGAATAATAAAGAAAAAATTGTTTTAAATAAATAAGAGATGTTGTCTACATGGCATTGTACAATTATGTCTAAAATTAATTTGAAGAAAAAATGACGATGTGAAAGCTTTCCAGAGATCTAAAGAAAATAAAAAAGTACTAAGAAATTATTCATTTTTAAATTTTAATATGAAATCGTTGAAGTGGTACTAAGCCTATGTTATGATATAATTCAATATTTTTTCTAATAATAAATTAAATTTGAATGTTGAAATTCACAAATTACTCTCAACATTTCGCAAAGTACAGAAAGGTTCTAAAACTTTACTTTGATTTGAAATGTTAAATATACTGATAATAAAAACACAAATTTTAAAATGTTTGTCTGTCTTTCTGTTTGTTCCGGGTAATCTCCAAAACAGCTAGACCGGTTTTGACAGGAATTTCACTGACTGATAGCTAAAAATATAGCGGGTGATATATACTACTTTATTTTGGACTAGCTATTACCCGTGGCTTCGTCTGCAATACTATCTCCAAAATAGTTGCACCGATTTTTACGGGACTTCCATTGACAGATAGCTGACTTTATAAAAAGTAATGTAAATAAATGTTGTCCTTATAAGAAGTAACTTAGGTTATTTTATTTTAGACTATATGTTAGTTGTGTCTTCATACACAGTAAAATATCCAAAACAGTTACACCAATTGTCAAGGGTATCTTACAGACGAATAGCTGATTTTATAGAAATAGCCTAGGTTATTTTATTTTAGACCAGCAGTTATCCGTAATTTTTTCCAACGTGAAATCTCCAAAATGATTAGACCAATTTTAACGGGACTTTGACTAGTATATAACTAAAGTAATGATAACTAACTTATTGCATTTTATTTTAACAGCTAGTTTTAAACATAAATATAATAATAACCTGCATGGATCCCAAACAACGATGCCCAGGCCAGGACAGCCACTTGGCTCCAACACTTCGCATTCTCTCGGATTGCAGACACAGTCCCATCCCTGCACCGTTCCCGCAACCACCACCAGCGCCACCACAGCCAGCCACCTGCCACTAGTCATTATGTCACTCACATCACAACTGACCGCGATTCTTCTACGGATTTACACTGTTTTTGCATGATTCACATTCGAATGACACGTATTGATGACCGATTTGTCATTCTGAAACAAAAAAAAATAATAATGGAATAGTTAATCTACAGACCTTTTATGCAGTAAAATAAGAATGTTAATGGAAAACAGGAACATACTTTTTTTTCCATCTGACTACGCTATTGGATTGACAAGCCTCTGATATTTTATATTATTGATATACAATGATGGAGGTCGCCATAGTGTGCGTGTCGCGTTAAAAGTACTGAATACATTTCAATAAGTTTTTTTTCAGTTGTGTTCCCTAAATAAATCATCATTATATAAAAAAAAGTATCACGATATTTTTTAAACTTTTAAATAACTATGATTTTTATAAGCAATACAGAAGACTAAATAATTTTTTAAAATACTTCTTTTGTTTTTTCTTTTGTACATAAAATATATTTTAACGCAGACGAAGTAGCAGGTATTAGCTAGTTCTAAATATTAATGTGTAAATAGTCAAGTATATAACAGGAACGGTTTATATCTCTCTGATCATTACATAAATACTTCGGCAAACTTAATATAAGTCGTCAGTTGACATATTGACCACGTAATTGTGACCAAAAATGGACATTCAACCTTGTACGCTTAACCCTTACGAACGTAATTTTTTATCACCTTGACGGCTATTATACTTTGAGAAAGATAAATGGATATTACAGTACCGGTGAAAGAGTCTCTTTAATCTAACAACCATTTAGTGTGATATTAAAGTTTAATTTGTATTTGCAACTCTAATTATTTGAGGTTATGTACACACATATTGAAAACTTTCTATCTAAAATATTTTTATTTGTCACATAGTACTAATCCTATTAGTCGAAACTTCTACATTTTCTTGTCAACGTAATTAAGGCAAAAGCAAGCTTAATAAGTCATACAGCCCATGACACTTCGCTGATAGTGTAGCTTGATTTTTTAGTTTAACTCTTACAAATATCTTCTCTTTATACCTAACATAATAGTGCACTATAGTTCAGATTAGGCAAATTTTATTTCCACATATCTCACATGTATTTCAAGAAATTATAAAAAATCGATTACAGTGATCTTGCGACTAGCAGTCGTATGTAAATAGTATGTAAGTTACTTCTATCATCATCAGTATATAGCCAGTCATCCAGCCTAAAGGTACTTCGTTGTTCATTCGATCTTCTCCGAATCCCTAAACGTGATCGAGTCATCAAAGTTGATAACTTTGTTATTTATTAGAGTCCTTCATAATGCAGCCTCCCATCGTATCGGTCTGAAAACCTAGCTGAATACTTTCTTTCTAGCGACCAAACAATATGTACATATTTTTGTTTTTAGTCAGTGTTTACATTTCGTAGTCGCGAGTCTTGATTTTAATCTTAGTCTCTCACTTTTGGACATAAAAATGTAATATAAAGCTACACAGCATCCAAATAATGTCATTTTATCAAAATTGCAATTACCTCATCCTTGGAGTGAGTTAAAAAATATAATCAAATTATGAATGTCTACCAAAAAAAAAAATCATGAACCAAAAAGTATGTTAATTAACACCTAAAAATTCATACGTACGCTACAGCTGGAACTCTCCAATGCTTAATGTCATGTATAATACATCAACTCATCACAATAACTCCGTGCTACTCTTCAATTAAATGTTTCACTTTACTGAATTATTAAGAATCTCGTTTGTTAGTCTTGTATTGTATTGTATGACGTATATTACGTAATTCGTAACCCGTAATTAAAATGTA
Source organism: Antheraea assamensis (assembly GCA_035772565.1). Taxonomy (NCBI): domain Eukaryota; kingdom Metazoa; phylum Arthropoda; class Insecta; order Lepidoptera; family Saturniidae; genus Antheraea; species Antheraea assamensis. Next base: position 1,786,074 of record JAQQSE010000160.1, read on the forward strand.
TCACTTAAACACATCGTGGGAACGTTAGAGTATGTAAAAGTATTTACATTATAAGTAAAATGTAATAATAGTATTTATTATCTTCTATGTAGACATATATTGAAAATACAATTCATTTGTGGTCGAATCACGTCAAAACTAAAAAACGTATCCGCATAGGACTGTGAGCTGTCTATGCGGAATTTATCGTAGGTTATCCTCTAGGCTACTTATTTTAAATACGATTGTGTCTTTGCCATTGCTTTAATGTCCATCGAAGCCGGCAGGAATCAGCTTGTAATATATAAATAATATTTATCTAAAACATATCAAATTACGAACTTTCACAGAATGCGATTTCTATCCACTACTTGTTCTATTTTTTACTTCGTATCAATCTTTCTGAACTGTAAGTCAGTATTAGTTTAAGTAATAAGTATTCAATTAATTTCAAAGGTCTCGTCGTTACCTTTAAGTGTATAATTGAATATTTATTATTTAGTAACAAATATAATATATAGCAGAATAAATTGGCAGTATTGGAATAGAAACGTACTGTGGATATTCAATTAATATTAAACTTGACAACATCAAAGTGAACTACGTAGAAACTCCTCACAGGAATCAATTTGAGTAAATATTCTGCGGCTTCAGTTTTCAAGTTAATTTTCTTAATATAGCACATGCTGTGAAGTTCTATTTGCTAGCCGGCTTCATAATTAATTTAAATAGCGCTCGACTAACTTATGATATTGCGTTACTTAAATAAACATTATATAAATGAGGCCATGTATAGACGTTTAACATTTACATGTTACAGTTACAAGGAAATCTTAAGAAATATTATAAATTAGAATCTCAGTTTCTTTCTTACGCTATCGCGCATTAATTAGTGCACATTACCTATGTAATTTTGTATAGACGTTATCATGGATACAAAATATACATAGCTTAGCTTTCATCCACAAAAAAGTATTGTTCCCGAGGGATGGGTAATATCTATATTCATACAAACGAAGACGCGAGCAAAAGCTAGTAATCTTATAATGAGATAATGAGAAACGATGACAACAATAGTCGCTGCATTAAAGTGATGAATATGTTTTTTTTTCGAACTGACTACGCTATTAGCCTGACAGGCCTTTACAGCTTCACCGGACTGCAAAGGCGAGCGCTTAAGGCGCTCAGCCGAATTTATTGACATCCAGCTCAAGGGAACATGACACCCCTCGTATCGCGAATCTTACGAAGCTAAACTATTCATACATATAGGAATTCGTTAGCTACACATATGCACCTCACGAACTCAAAAATGTATTTTTAATCTGGTCACTAAACTAAAGTAAATTAATTTATGTAATGCATTAATTTATGCAGCCTTTCAACCGATCGTCATGAAATCTGATATCCATATATATTTAAATAATAATAGTTTTTTTGATGGAATGTCCGCTGATAATAACCTACAAGCAGTAACAACAGCATTTCTGTTCTTCTTAGTTTCTATAAACTGGGTATTATAGTACCTAGCACTTATAATACACTGAAACTGAATTGCGTGGTAACACATCTTTTTCCCTGGATGTATATCAAAGTGTTCTTTTCGTATGTCAAAATACCTTCTTACTGATATTGTAAAGCTCAAGGCATGATTTTATTTGTTTGACCACACCTACTCGTATATAAGGAACTTGCAGTCAAAAGTAGTAAAGAATATTCGAAATTAAAGGTTGTTATCACCTTATCGCACTGGATTCTTATTATCGACATTTCTTAGTCCCCACAGCGGTCATTACCGGCTAGAGTACCAGCACTTCCTTCAGAACTGAACCATTTATCTCGACGCTCCGACATTCCGCCAGAAAGCTTTTCACTTTGCTTCATTAAATAGAAAATTCTGCACATTGCGAACACGAAACAACATCAAACGCTCGAAAGCATCGAGCATGAAATCGAATTAACGCTATATGACTCATTTTACGATCCTTGAGAACTTATCCCGCGAAACTTACAGTGTAATTTTGATATAAATGTCGGATCTCGACGATATTTACAAGAAAAAGTCGAGTATTAAATTTTTTTTTCAAATAGATTTTTAATGAATAATAAATATTCTATAAAACAAAGCCAATCTCATTAAGCCCTCGGCTGATTTTTTAAGACCCAGATTTCAAAATGGTAGGTTATGTTTTTAACTTTGTTTTTAATTTCAAGACAATGCACGAACATTGTAAAATTCATTGTTTAGTACAAAAGTTCGTGCAAATGAAAAAATTGTGTAAAAGTACATTTCACATAAAAATTTTAATTTTACAATACATAATTTGTTATTTTTCAAAGTTTTGTAATATAACAGGTATTTTTTTAACCTTATGCTACCAACAGTCTGTTAACCTGTACCTCATGAGGTCTACATTCGTTTGTATGAAACTTAATCCTTTGTGGTTATGGACAGTCCAGGGGTTAATCCCGACAGAGTTTTTTTGTCTAAGCAAATATTGTTATTTTTTGACGGTCATTAATGTCATATTTCAAAGGTTAATTACTACTAACCTTAGAACTGTCGTCCTTTTGATGTTGGTTGTAAGTAGGTGTAGACTACAATTATCAGTTGGCATAAGGTGGATTCTATGTTTGCTACTTCATAATACAGATATAATATTAATAATTATGTTTCATTACAATGAAATATTCCAGATAATTCTACAAAACAAATTTAAGCATGCCTTAAACTTTTTTAAAACGGTTAATTTACTTGCATAATGTTTATAATACTAAAACAGCCCGATATTATTTATTATCACCTTACTTATACTATCGTCAATTTCCTCGAAATTTACTTTGATTTGACTAGGTTTTTTACAACTATTTTGACAAGTTAATGTGTGTGACTGTGTTTATAGGATTATATTATATTCTATACATATATTATACTGCGAATTAACACCTTTTTCTATTTATCAAATTCATAACGTGCTACAGTATGCCGTAGTTTTATAGGTCGTTCTTTACTTCTTACTGCAACAATGCGAACGTTTGCTAGTAGATATAAGTATCATTTTACAGTCTGTTATGATGGTATGTTTACTTCATTGTCGTGTTTGAAACCATATCCCCACTAATTTTATAAATGCGAATGTGAGATTGTTTGTTTGTTTGTTACGCTTTTACGCCTTAATTAGTTACCGAACGCCATTAAATTGTACTTATACATTGTCTTGACTATAGAAAATGGCGTAGGTCACTTTTCGTACAGAAAAAGAGGATCTATCCCGAGTGTTAATCTATGTGGGCGAAGTAGCGAACAAAAGCTAGTTTTACATAAAAGAGTATCATCTAATGTAATTTATCCAATACTTTTCAATGGTCGTAATATTTTACATCCATACACATTGACGGACTCAGAGCGACCATTACTTACGGAAATAGACGCGACCTATGCGGAATTCGGATCTAAAATTTATTTGCCACAACAGCCGATATTAAACCTCTTAACCTCTACACCATCTGTGTTATGGAGAAATACAGTTTTTTTTTTTGTGATATCTTATTAATGCCTGCGGGAGCGCGTGTATTTAGTATTCTAAATTCTGGGTCAACCGTTCGATAATCGGAAAGTAATTCAAACTGACCCCTTTCAATAAATTTATAATAAACTGTGTTTTAGTTTAAAGTACAAATTCTTGGATGTCAAATTATGATGGACATTTACATATTCCACGTAGTTACAATCGTTTTCAACTAATAGGTATGGTTATAGTTATAGTTTAAGCTAACGAGACTTAACCAATCATCATTTTTTGTTTTAAAGAGTATTTTATACGAAGAATTTCGTATCGAAGAAATTATCACCATTTTTCTCCCTATTCTATTGCACGTATCAAACAAAACTATTTCATCAAGACATAAGGCTGTTTTTACTGTCCATGTTAACAGTTTCAAAATTAATTTACAACTAATACGATAGGTGCTTGGTGTGTTCAGTAACTGAGACCTAATATTAACCCTAGATACTCCAAGAGTAATGGTACACGTATTCTTCGCGATTAACAATAACAGAAGCAAGGCGGCTGTTTCAGACATCAGGTGTCTTCTTTAAAAATTTTAGCACCTCATAGATTTAGTTGGAGCCTTTTCTAAAGTGATAGCATAAACAATAATACTGATTATACTTAATATCACTTTTTATCAACGTCTAAATTGTGAACGCAATTTTTTTATAATAAAGAATACCTGTTGTGCTATAGAGACTATGTCAATGTATGGATTTTGTGGTAAATCAATCAAATTAAACTAATTTAGAGGTTATCAGTAGTTATTCGTATTGTGAATGACGTTATAAATAGTATACACTGTATTATAATTACTGTAGTAAATATTTTAGTCACAATTATTGAGACAAAAATAAAAATGTCATATTACTGTGGATACCGTTTCAAATAGGTATGACGGGAAAGTTAATCAGTTAGTTAATTAAGTTAATCAGTTGGCAAAAGATGGTCTTACCAATGGCATACCATTTAATTATAAACATTACAATGCTGATTATCTTTATCTTACAAGAAAACATTGTCGTGAAATGTGGAAGGAATACATCGGTGAGCGATCAAAACTTGGTACAAAACTTAACAGCCTACTTTGCTACGCTTCACCTGGTTTAACAAATTCAAAATGGGTCGACCTGAATTAATTACTGCCTTGCGCTTACAATAGTATATATGTAGGTAATAACTAGATGACATGGTCAATTTGTGACCAAACGCAGTACGAACGAAGAAAAATATACTGGTGGCTATGACCGTGAAAATATGCATACGGGTTTCCTTTTACACTTTAGGTGAGCGCTAAGGAAGTATTTTTAAAAATTCAACCCCTAAGGTGGTGAAAAAGAGGATGAATGTTTGTATAAAAAACCGTCACCTTTGGGTTAGTTAATATCTTATATATATTGATATAAAATAAAAAGTCAAAAATAATAATGTATATAAAACACCTGGGAATTACTAGTAACTAATAGAGGTCCGATCCTCCGGTATGGAGCCCTCGAGCAGCTTGCAAGCGCGAACAGAGTAACACCGATTTGATCAAACACTCGTCTACAACATAACACCGATCACCCCACACACGTGCACACACACTCACTTGTAGGTACACATAGTGGTGGGCTATTTTTGTTTGTTTTTTTGCCCTTTCGAACTGAAATAGTTTAGAACTCAGATAGACAGATACAAAATACGTGTACGGGATCGTGAAACATACATGCTTGGTAACCATGTATATTTCACGAACCCATACAGGTATGATACGGATAGGCTTAGCTTAGTTTAGCTTAGCTAGTTAGATTCGGGTTTTCGACGACAGCCCAAGCCGAGGCGTGCCGTGCGCCCTTGTGCTAGTCGTCTATATAAAATCGGGTGAGTGCCTTAAGCGCTCCCCTTAGTAGTCCGGTGAAACTGTGAAAGCCTAATAAGCTGGCAGTGTAGGTCAGTTCGAAAAAAAAAAAAAAAAAAAAACAGTAACTAATAGGCATGTAATTATGTGCAAGAGACAATATTCATAAAAGTATCTATGCCTCCGAAGAGTCTCGTCTCACGAGACATTTGTATTAGCAAATTCAATTGTTTCACCATCTTGTTCCATGTTACTGTTGCTAATGTAGTAAATTATACGCCGAATAACTCTCATGAAATAACTGTATTATCAACGTATTGACTCTCTCTTGAAGTGTAAAAACAATTGCGGAAACAGAATATTTTATTTTATTAGGGTGTAGCTGCAGATAATACTGTTTATCTTAATAAGTGACATGTAATATTTTACCGAGTTCAAAAGGTGAAGATTTTCAAATCGGTTGATTTTTTTTTTATGTTTATTACCTCGGTAGCACAGTTCATTGATCCAAAATGACGGTGGCATAAACAAGGTCTTGAGGAATAAGATGAATTACCGAAAGGTGTCTGAGGTAGTTTGCGACTCAAGAGTACCGTTGAAAGTCAAGGGGAAGGTGTATAAAACTATAATAAGGCCAGTCGTAAGAAAAAAGTTATATGGATCCGAGTGCTGGGCTACGAAAGTTACTGGATGAGAAAAGATTACATGTGGCAGAAATGCGAATCTTAAGATGGATGTGTGGTGTAACCAGAATGAAAATGATTAAGAATGAGTAAGTATATCAGAGGAAGTTTGAAATAACACCAGTGACAGAGAAGTTGAAGTGTAATACGTTGACATAGTACGGGCATATTATAAGAAGAGATGTAAGTTATGTAACAAGAATAGTTTTCAGTTTGAAACTGGACGGATATAGGGGTAGCGGAAGTATCGAAAAAAATGTGGATGGATTATGTGAAAAATGAAATGTGTACAGAAGGTGTGAATACTGAGATGACAAATGCAGCATAGGTAATTTACTTTCCGTTCTATTTATGGCGGAGCTAGTACAGGTTTCGACTGCAGAAACATTACTGTTATATCTATTTCTAACACAAAGTACCAACTCAATCCATAACAGGAACAGAGTATTGTGACTTGTCATAGGACTTTCACCTTTTTTTAAGTTATAGTTATAGGCTACATGCTGTATAAAACACATACCATTAGATGCACTTCATGCCAACACCTATTTCTGCCACAAAGCACCAACTCAATCCTTAACAGTAATGACGTATTGCAACTGGTCATAGGATTTCAATTTTTTTTTGAAATTCTTTATACATAGCTATAGGCTTCACCCCGTATAGAACGTATATTATTAGATGCACCGTATGCCAACACCTATTTCTGCCGCAAAGTAGCAACTCAATCCTTAATATTAACAACGTATTGTGACTGGTCATAGGACTTCACTCTTTTTTGAAGGCCTTTATATCGCACCCTTAATAAAGTAAGGGCGCATATCGAATTTTAAGGTATTTTAGTTTTTGCAATAGAAGGGCTCATTATAAATACTTTTACAAGGTGTATCTCATAGAAAGAGTAAATTTTTATGGCAATTAAGTTGTAAATCAGGGAGTTACAGCAAATTTTGTAAAAAATTGTGATAGTCGATTTGTTTTTTGCCGTTTCCCAAAAAACTGCTTTTCTTAGTTAAGCCTTTACTTTACTGAGGGTGTGATATATAGATATAATCTGCACCCTGCATAGAACACATAACATCAGATGCACCGCATGCCTATTTCCTAAATCATAACCTAAAAAGAATCACGATGAAGAAATCAAAATTGATTTACATCTATCCACATGAAATAACTAAGTATTAGGTTAGTATTCATGTAAGATTTTAAGCAATTATATATTTAAGTTAAATAACCCTTTACATTCATGACCAAGTGGCAACTTTAGGTAGAACAATTCGAATGACTCAAAGTAAGATAATACATAGATACATTTCGATAAACCAGCTTATTATCCAAAGATGACGAACCATTTAGAATAAATGTGATATATAAGATATGATACGGATCATATATGATATACGGCTATGTCATCTATATCTGATAGGTCACAAGTGATTTGTTACATAATGGTACACTCGCTATGTGAATTTGTTACTAACAAAGATTGATTTATCGATCGTGAGAACCAAAAATAATAGGGGTTCTAAAAATATCCGGTTTCGAACGTTCTCGAATCGTTCGAATAATAACATCAGCTTCCCAGATTCTTCCACCCTCCTGTATTGATATGTATATAAACGTGATACGGTACGTCTGAAGAGTATTCTATTTGGTACATTTTAACGAATACCAAGAGAAACAAAATGTAATCTTCAAGCGGGCTGTGGTTATAGTATTGTCAGGTTAATTGTGCTTATACTACTATAGTCAATCTGGTTAATACTTATCTGTACTATTACAAATAAATTTGTTTCAATGCAAAAGGCCTTTGATTTGCCAACGACCGTAATAGATATAACAAAATGTTGATTACAGAATAACGTTGAAATAATGCACCACATAACATAATTTACGTGAATTAATTACCTTTACATTATAATAATAAACCAGTAAATAATAGACCAAAATTATGAGCATGAAATTACCCACGAACCCGATCTATTTGCTTCGCGGCCGACTGATATTAATCCGAATACGATATTATTATTTAGGCACAACAAGCGAGCCCATTATCCTGGTAATGGTTTTAGCAAATTGCTGATAGAGAAACTTGGTCTACGATAAATAGATGCGATTTGTTACCTTCGTTCTCGGGCAGGCTTCGACCCACAAATTGAAACATCTTCCACTTAGTGGGGGACCTTATAAATCGTTCGGATGTCTTAATAACTTTAATTTATCTTGAACTTTCTCTTAGGGTCCTTTCATAGAACAGTTATGATAGCATATATACTCTTTTGTGACACATATAATATATTTTTGATGATGAAATGTATTTTTTATGTTAGTAAAATAGCAAAGAAGCATGTAAATCAGGTCAATGTCAGACACTGTTGGGGACGGTCACTCTGAGGAATGAGTTCGGATGAGCTATTTCTTTATAGATTAAATATGATTTTGAGGCAATTGTATCATCATAATTGAATTTACACATACTGTACCAACTTCATTAAAATTGTTTGACAGATATACATTATATAATAGATTATTAGAATGCTACGGGCATATTATGAAAAGAGATGAAAGCCATGTAACTTGAAAAAACTGGAAAAGTTTTAAGTATGAAGGTGGACGGATATAGGAAAACCGAAGAAGGTATGCATAGATTGTGTGAAAAATGATATGTGTATAAAAGGTGTAAATACTGAGATAACATCTGGCAGCGAAGAGTGGAAACATAAAACATGTCGTGCCGATCCAACTTAGATGGGATAAGCGTAAGAAGATGATGATCATGACTTTAGTAGTCCGGTGAAGCTGTGAAGGCCCGTCAGGCCAATAGTGTAGTCAGTTCGAAATAAAAACATGACAAATATTATGCAATAAATAAAAAAATCTTTATAAACCAAGATCATAAACGTCAATCTATAGAAAAGAACAAATTCTCATTTACTTTTAAAATAATTAAATTTGAAATTATCATTATTTAATGATTTATGTTTGCAGTTTTGCTCCTGTTAATATATATTTATTTTTCTATCTTTATGATCTCTATTCTGTATGAAAATCACCCTATGACTTTTTCTGTACTCTTGACATCGTGTATACAAAATTTTATGACGACCAGTCCAATACTTAAGGCATGGAAGCGTAACAAACTCACATACGCATTTATCATATGTCATGTATGCTATACCAATATTATATATGTACCTATATAAAACAATCATGTGTCATTAAACTCTCAGTGCGCTTGTATCTCATTTTATGCCACACGTTCCTACATAAAATAATATTAGTTTAGTTAGGCCCTCCATCATCATGAAATCTCCAGAAATTTTACTAAAATAGTAATTTGTACATACATAAATAAACACTTCCGTAAGTTTAGCCTCAATGACCTAGGAGAAATCCTTCAGAAATCTATAATTAATGTTTAGATTGCCATATAGATAATTATCGACTTCACTGTTATAATACTGTAGATAATGAAAACAAACAGACTCTAAAAGACTCTGATTATGTAGGCTGTATATTCAAATGAAATTTCTTGCTAACAACAGCTAAAAACGCGATCACCATTCCCAAAGTTGGCGACGTCATAACGAAATAAACATACCTGGTCCTATATTGTCTTTTATGTATGCAAACGGCTTACATAACACCTACGCGATACAATAAACAGAATAATAATAATAAAAATTCCAGGATGTAAACATTCCAATGCCGGGCAAATATTTCCTCTTGAGGCAAAATACAAATACACGATAGCTTGACGGTTTCAATTGGATACCAATCTTGTATTTTTGTACTATATTAAAAGTGCAAGAGAACTTTACTTAAAGTATGCAAGTGTCCTCAAAATGTAGTCCGGTGAAACTGTAGAGGCCCTGCCAGGCCAACAGTGTAGGTCAGTTCGAAAAAAATAAAATGTTTTCCTTGCCGTCAGCCGATGATGTTAACATACATTTATTTACTTATTTAAAAGAAATGGTATTTATAAACAATTAAATCAACAATTAATTCAGTACATATATATTTATAAAAAACATACCTACTTTAGATATATAAAAAATACAATATCTATTCTTTAATTCATAAGTATATGTAATAAAATAAAAATGTAAAACTGGAGTAAGAATATAAAATAACTACCAATAATAATAATATTATACTATAAATCTATCATCAAAAATAAATAAAAAGTAAGTGTATCTGTCTGCCTGGATGTCGGTGTGGGAATGAACTGGCGTGTAATTTAAGAGTTATTTACTATTTTGCATCGTATACTAGCTATTTGTAGCATTAACATTATCATGAAATAATATTCCTTATCCTCATCGTAACAACCTGTAGTACTATATTTTACCTATAACTATTGAATCAACCTACGAAAATTGGTTTATTCACCAGTTAATGTAACGTTATTAAATAAAAAAAAATCTTAGAAATAAAGTTATCCAACAAATAGAAACGTAACGAGTTTATTACATGCCATTTTACTGCGAATTTTGGTCATGGAACTTTGACAGTTAGAAAGTTTGCTACTGTAAAGATATAATGATGTCTCTGGGTCACGAAAACATTGCTGGTTATGCAAGACACGCTGTCTAGTCTAAGCGGTAATTGGGTGATTGGCTATCGAGGTCATGTAATAACAATGCAGAGTACCTTTTTCATTTGGGTATAAAATTGATGTTAACCAATATATCTCATGAAAAGTAGAATTATAAACTATATTAGCAACCTAAATCCTGTGATCAGAAAGCGGTTAATTTGTAATCGTTATTAGAATATTTCATACACTATTTTCATCTTAAACAAATATTTGATTTTTATTATTATATACTTGTTTGGTGTTAGTTCAGTGAATGATGTTGACATTCATAATAAATTCCTTATTATTTAATTTTCCGTGTAGGTATTATTTTTAACATTTAAATAGGGAATTTAAATATGTCACATCTGCATGTTGGTGACCGAAGATAAAGCCGTTGTCAATATTATAAAACTCAAGAGATTGTTTTTTGTAAGATTCGAAAGATTACCTTTATATTCTATGGTATAGTTGTTCAAAACAGTTATAAGTTATGGACTGTTACGAGCATAGCAATAATTTTGTAAAATGTAATTCATGAAAATACGTCAAGCGAGAAGGTGGTAAGAAGAAGGACAAGTCGTAAGGAGTAACAGGACGTGAAAACTTAGAGAGTGAAAGCCGTGGACCATAACGAATATAAAAAATGAATTAACAATTTAAAATAAAACTGGTGAAGATACGAAAGATAATATGGTTACATTGACTTTTACATATTCAATGCTAGAGAAAATATACCCTAACAATAATGCTAAGACATTATTTTCTGGAATAATACTAAGCAAGACGGTAGTGGAAAATAGAGATCATTTGCAGAAGAAAACCAGATCTAATAAATATTTCAGTTAAACCTCTCTTATTATATGAATTTTCTTCTAAAATGTAACTCGATAGCAATCAGTTTCTTACGAATTTTTGCTATTGTAAGATGATATGAGATAAAAATTAGTTCAACTAAGCGAATAATCGAATTTACTTCGAATCGTACATGTAATAAATTTGGAACCAAACTGACTTATGACTTTCAATAATGAAAATCAAAGATGATCCGAGCCGATTTCGCGTGTACAAAGATTCCTGCTGCGTTGTCGTACGAAATATAACTCATTCTATTGTTCCCTCCCAACCCGATTAACCCGGCTGATTTATTATTAAACGGACCTCGTAACTTCACCGTACCTTATATTTAGGTCGGCCCTTTTAACGTCCGATGTAAGCTGCCAGAATTTACATTAAAATAATTTTAACTTCGAACGAAAGTTGATCTTCTTCATTTATATGGAACATTAAGATAATCATAATTAAGAAAGCGGAAATGTAGGAGAATTTTTAAAATATTTTTGCGTCTATTTTATTATATACATAAAATCAATTGTCAAATGTATATTAACTCAACACTTCAGAATGGCTACACCTATTTCGTCCATTGTTATTTATTGTCAAAATGTTGAAAAAATCTTACTAAAGAGAGAAAAAATTGGGTTAAAAAAACGCTATACCAAAAATTAAGAGAGTAAGTGAGACAGAATACAAAACTGATAGATTGACATTCAATTGCCATCTTATTACATGGTCGTACTGGAAAGGAAAGATTTGGTTTCATATTCTACGAAGCCGAGCCAGGTGTCTAGTATAAATAAATAAATAGTAATATATCGGACACTTTTAAACTTAAACACCGTAAAAGTTGGCGAGCATAATGTATTTTTTTATTAAGAAGGCTATTACCCCTCCATTTTAACTTGTCCTACATTGTCTTGTAGCGCATTAACATATTTATCGTTAAACTGATCGCTGTGAAAGTTTATTATGTGTTATAAAACAAAATAATGCGTCGTAACTAAATCAATACGGTTTTTAAAAAAAAATCTTAATGAACTAAAGCATCAATTTTAAAGTCTTCAGGGTGTTAAAAATGAAGGCAAAGTTAGCCTTTTCAATCAAGCGACATATTTTTGTTTCATATCCGATCATGGCCGCTGAAACTAATTACTTTCGTATGCAAAACTGTTTGATATATCTTACTTTCATTACTATTTAGGTGTTTCAACATAAAATATATTATGTCATCATACATTTTATAAAACGAGGCATATAAATAAAATTGTATTTACTATAATAAAAACATGAATTAATTTGTTAATTAAGTCGTGACACGTAACATCATGATTTCGCTAATGGATGAAACATTGAGTGTTTATTAAATCACTTTATATTTGTTATGTAATTAAATCTGTGTGGAAGCGGGAGTTTGAATTTACATAGAAATGAATAATTTACAAGGGAATAATTTGTTTTCTTTGTATTCTTTTTTTATATTATGCCTACGGTCAAAATGACTGGTTTAACTTTTGTAGAACGAAATTTTAAGCAATCAGTGCTTTAATATTTATGACGACCAATCGCAGCTCCATTTGGATTAATTGCAAATAAAACTTATAATCGATGTGTGTACTCATTTACGCAAAAACTACTGACCATACTTTTATGAAACTTTACAGGAATCAACATCAGTAACTAGTCACTAATATTATAAATACGAAAGTATGTTTGTTACATTATCACGCTTTAACTGCTCAACAAATCATCGTGTAATATGCGTTGTCAAGAGTATAGAATAAAAAAAAATAGTACCTTTCTGTTGGTTGAAATACAATAAATAATATATTTTTGTTTGTACATCCAAGAGTAGTCTACTGTCTATTATCAGTTGTCATTATATTCTATTTATTAATATATGTTGATGCAGTATTTAAAAAAAAAAAAAAAGTTTTTCATACAGAAATAATACACTTTTCCTAAGAGATAGATAGAATCTACATTATCCCAAATGAAGTTACGACCAAAAGCTAGTAATGTAAATATATATTTTTTAATTCATAAAATAATTTTTAATTTAAAGTAAGTCGGGAAACATTCTGGCACTTGAGAGCTATCTAGTCATGCGCTGGAAAAACCGTTAGTTATGTGAACATAATGTTTAATGTCGTCATTTAATATAAAATAATATAGCCTAGACCTGTCACTATTAGAGCATATAGTTTTTTATTAGTGAAATAATTTAAAAAATCATATGTAGTTTCAGAGGTTACCTCCTACAAAAAAAGAACTTACCAGTTCATTTTAAGAATTAATTTCTACATACTTGTCTGTAAAAGTCCTCTTCGAACGTTTGTCTATTGTGACAGCTTACAATATGTTGACGATTTCAAACATTTATATCTATAGTTTAGACTAAGACTAAGATAACAATTAGATATAGTAAGCTGTAGAGGACAAACATATTTAGAAACTG